>JAOXNO010000013.1:104832340-104845476 GCA_028565335.1 Limnodromus scolopaceus | reverse complement strand
TCCCTGCCCATGGCAGGGGGGTTGGAACTTGATGATCTTTAAGGTCCCTTCCAACTCTAACCATTCTATGATTCTATAACTTCAGTGGTACAGGAAATAGGTATGCAATTATACCAATCATTGGTAAAACCTCATCTAGGCAGACACGTACAAGTTTTAGTTATCCTTCTTCATTGAAAAGTAAGGCAGAGGATTAGTAAAAGATTTCGGGAACAATAAAAGAGTTCAAATTGTTTAGTCAAATGAAAGACAGAGAAAATACCAGGTGTCTATAAACATGTAACAGGGAAGAGAGTAAAGCCAAAAGTGAACAGGGAACAAAAGCTATTCACGCTAAAGAAATATTTTTTTGCACCACAATAAAAAAGGCACAGGTTGACTATGAAGAAATTTTCATTGGGTGTTAACAGGGTTTTACCCTTGCAAAAGTGATGGAAGGCCTGGAACAGCATTCCCGAGGAACCTGAGAAGAGCAAACAAAAGTTTGATTTTAAAGTGGAGTTTGATACGCTTGTGCGAAGACCATATGTTGCCTCAGCCTGTGCTGGCAGAACACATTTATGAATCAGAAGGTCCCTAAAGAAACCATCTCTATGCCGGGTCTACTTCAAACGTACCTAAGAATGCACAAAGATGGGTTATCACAAAGTACATCTTAAGTGGAGCACTGATATGCAAGCTAACATAAAACAACAGATAACAGACTTTAGGGAACACCTGTAGATAGGTGAAGGAGAGAAAAGGAGTTTTTGGGTTTGGTTTGTTGGTTTTTTTTTTCCTTTTTTGGAAATAAGATGGGCTGATGTTTTACCACAGAAAGTCTCTCTTTCTAAGTGTACCAGGTTATCGTGGCTCTGTTTATAGTACCCTTGTTTGCAGTAGTTCCTGGCACTTCATGCATTTTTCATAGCTGTTTCTTGTTAATATATACTGTATTCCTTGGAGTGCCAACAAAAAGGGCACTTAGTTACTACTAGCATTTTGTAACTATTTTAACAACAAAACAAGTAGCAAGAACAGCGCTTCCTGGAAGTCTTACAAGACTACAATGTACTTGTGGTGAGAGAAACATGACAACTTAACAGCATCCCAAAAGAACAGATGTAAATACAACTTTCAGTGCCTAGACACTGAGCCACTGATAACTGTAAGAGTTTTTAAAAGCAGATTTGTTTACTAGAGCACACAAATATACAAGCAGTTCTATGCACATCCGTTAAAACATGTTAATATCATGTTTCTATGAGCAAACCCAGTTATTATAGGCAAGCAAATGCCAATCTGCATGCATATTTGGTATCTGGCCTCAGAATTATTGTTTTGCATATACAAAACTGATATTTACAGAAGCAGGAATCCAAAAAATTGATACAGCAGTGAATAAGGCACTCTGACCCTGCAGACAGTTTGTTACGAGACACTTTTAACAAGCAAATCTGAAGATCCATTACTCCATTTACATAAATGCTTCCCTTTCAAAGCTTTGTTTCTTCTTCCTGTCAAATCAATAAATGGCTTCTGTCCCACTTAGTGACTCCCCCCATGCACTCACTTTCATGTTCTCCCTCTCAGCTTCAGTATAAATTTACCTTTTCCTCCACATGTCTGGTCCCTGACTGTATACTTTTCCTGTCATCACAGAAAAGCAAAATTCTTCCTTCCTTTCACAGGCTGCAGCCTTCTCCATCAGAAAAAATGGAGCAACAGCTAGTACATCCACTGTCAGATACCCTCGATCAAATCAGGATGCATAAGACACATGATTTAGTACTTTCTAAAATTGTGATTCATTTTTCACTTCTAAACTGTGTTTGGCTTAAGTGTAAATTCAGTTTGAGGTTTTGCATGGATCAAATCAAAGCAACATGTTTACAGAAAACTGTTCTAATCAGCGTGCGCAAGCATTCAAAGTTCTTCTAAGAGGACAGCTACAAAGAAAGGAGGAGGGGAAAAAAAAAATCAACAATTTCTAGCAAAGACTTAGCTTCCCAGTGGAGACAAGGCTAAGGAGTCCCAAGAGCATTGCAGCCATAGCTACAATGGTTTATCTCATTTCAGTGCTTCACAATTGTTCAGATAAACATGTTCCATTTTTCAAACACAGTAATACACAAGACTCTCAAAGCAAATAAGCGTTTAAAAACTCCGCAGGTTTTCTCCCTCCCTGAGATCACTGAAATAAATCCACCTTCAAGTTTTCCCTTAAAATGCTCATATTTTTAAAAAGCTAGAAATGAGAAGGCAAAGTTAAGTTACTATTTTGAAATACTATTAAAAAATCCTTAAAAGAAAACATACAGACAGTCAGTGAAGCAGAAGACACGAGAAACAAGCAACTATTCTCTCTCTGAACAAAAAAATGTAAATGTCAATAAATTAATTTCCAACTTTTAAAAAATTCTGTAAGAATCAAAGTTTCAGGCCTGTACAGCATTTTATTAAATTCAAATAGATCCAGTGATATAATATGAAACACAGAACAAACATGCTTGCGTGAATCCTTTCAGTCAGTGTATGACAGCACCACTTAATTATTTTTACATGTCCTGGAAGAAGAAACTTAAAGACCTAGTTGCTGCAATAGTACAATAAGGTCATAACCCAGTGAGACATGAGATGACTAAAATAATGTTCCCAAGAAAAATCAAATTTCCTGAAAAATACAAGAATCTAGTTCATTTGTAAAAAGTATCCTTACGCAATCATGACACTGTTTTTCTTTTTCAAGTTGTTACAAAGCATAAGAAAGAACATACTTCTCTTAAATTAAAAAATAAAACACAATTCAGAGACATAAGACAAAACTGAGCGGACTCTTCCCTGGGCAAGCAAACCACCAAACACCATTACTGGCTGACTGGGGCTGATAAGACCGACCATGATTTTAACGAAGCAGAGAGCCGCTGACTCATTAAATGAGAATGTATTTCACGCTGGCTGACTGCCGAATTCAGAACTCGCTGCACCCACCAACCTTGGATTCACTGTGAAATACAGTTAAGACAGAAAAACGGGAAACATCACCACCGCCCTAAGCAGCAAACCATGATAACTCAAATGGCCGCCACGCGTGAGTGATGACAGAGGAACAGGGAAGCAAAGGAGCTAGCAGCTCTCTCCACTGAGGATGCAGCAGGGGTTGTCATGTTTGCGATATCCAGCATCCCCTCAGCATCGGCAGGAAGGCAGCTTTCCTGAGCACACTCCAGAAGCCCCAAGGACCCCAGGGCTCGGGCTGGAGGGCTAGGGGGAGTCTCTCTGCACTGGGACAGCAAGCCTTCATCTCTGCTGAGCTGATGGTCATGCACATCATCTCCACAAGTCCTCATCCCAAGATCTCCCCCAAGACCCCTGCACATGCTGAGGGACCACTATCCTTGCTGGTGACCCAACACAGCCACCCCACTGCATACAACACTGGGACCATGTCTCAGGGACCGCATCCAGCCCAAAATAGAATCATAGAATACCAGGTTGGAAGGGACTTCAAGGATCACCTGGTCTGACCTTTCTTGGCAAAAGCACAGTCTAGACGAGAGGGCCCAGCACCCTGTCCAGCTGAATCTTTAAAGTGTCCAGTGTTGGGAAATCCACCACTTCCATGGGGAGAGTATTACAGTGACTGATTGTTCTCATTGTGAAAAGTTTTCCTCTGGTGTCCAATTGGACAAGTTACTTCCCCAGTTGGAATCTCCCCAAGAGTAACTTGTATCCACCACCCCACATCTTTTCCATATGACTCCTTGTAAAAAGGGAGTCTCCATCTTCTTTGTAGGTACCCTGTAAATACTGGAACATGGTGATGGGGTCTCCCCTAAGCCTTCTGTTCTCAAGGCTGAACAAACACAGTTCTCGGCCATTCCCCATATGGCAGGCTTCCCAGTCCTTTGATCATCTTGGTGGCCCTTCTCTGGACCCTCTCCAGCCTGTGCACATCTTTTTTGTATAGCAGGGACCAAAACTGAACACAGTATTCCAGGTGTGTCCTGACAAGTACTGAGTAGAGTGGGATAGTGACTTCTTTATCTCTGATGCCCTTGCTGATGCAACTGTTGGCTTGCTTTGCCACTGCAGCACACTGTTCACTCATATTGAGCTTCTTGTCCACAAGGACCCCCAGGTCTCTATCCACAGAGCTGCTCACCAGCCAAGTAGATCCCAGGCTGTGCTGCACTCCTGGATTATGTTTTTTCAGCTGCAAGACCTTACCCTTGTCCTTGTTGAACTTCATAAAACTCTTGTTAGCCCACTTTTCCAGCCTATCCAGGTCCTCCTGCAGGGTGCCTCTCCCTTCCAAAGTGTCCATTGTCTCACTCAGATTGGTATCATCAGCAAATTTTGTCAGGGTACACTTGATCACAGAATTACATGGGGTTGGAAGGGACTTCTGGAGATCATCTAGTCCAACCCCCTTCTCAAAAAAACAGCCAGTGATTTCTTTGCTCTTTTTTACAACACCTTCCACCCCATTTCTCACTCTACTAATGTATTCCTTGTTCTCATTCTCTGTACTCTCACCTCTCAAACTCCATTTTCCTTCTTTCATATTCTTTGCTTAACTGTCTTTATCTGCCTGTCTTTGAATCCTTCATAAAATGGACTTAAAATACTCTGAAACACACAGTCTCATAGCAACCACATTATTATATAATTGTCTTCCTCACTAGTGATTCTCTCCTGTGACATTCAGCAGGTCAGTAAATTTTTGTAAATTTATATTTCTTCAAGCGTAACTCAATTTACTTCCAATGCAGGTGACTGTTTTTCTGAAGTCACACCAATACGATCCCTATAAGCCATGGCTCACTCTTTCAGAAAAAATGGCAAGCTCAGAAGCAGACCAGCTCCCACACAAGGGCATGTGGTTTCTAAAGGGGACACACAAAGCGCCAAAGTTACAGCTTTAGATGAATATTTATTCTTCTGAAATCTGTCCAAAAAACCAGTCATCCATCTTGGTACTTTGATCCATCTCAGTTCTTTACAAGAGCCTCACACAGAAAAATTGTTACATATACATAAATATGATTAACTTCTGTATACATTAACAGCAAGGAAAATCATGCATAATACTTTTCTAAGTACTGGACACTTTACTGTTTATCAACATCTACACTAACATCCACCACAGAAAACTGAGGCACTTGCCCTGCTCAATCTCTTCAGGCAAAGTTAAGTAATTATGTTTCCTCGTTGTTGCCAAAATGATTAAATAAATTTTGTAACACAAACAGAAGGATCAGCCAGTGCACAATAGCACTGGAAGCACAGAAAATAACTGTAACCCCACACAACTGAACAAAATAACACAGCACTTCACTGTGCACTAAGGAAATCTGTTTATCTTTAGCTGAAAGAGTTTAATTTCATCCACCAGGTACTTTAAATATACTTTCAAATGCCTCCTGTGTGTGTCCACATACCCTCTGGTTATGTAAAAAAAAAACATTCCCACCATTAGACCTGAATTTTTAATATTCTACTCTTCCACTCTTGTTTCAGAGACAGAATTTCCAGACCCTTTCTCTCTAATGCCACATGGGAGAATAATGCAGGGTAAAACTCTTCCACCTACCAATTCTAGTACTGGACCAAACATTTATTAATACCTCTGCTACAGATTTATAGCATTTACCACAAAAGGAAATAAGACCACTTCATGCAGGAAAACTAGGTATATCTACATTCTCATGTTTTTGAAAGCCAATTTACTTCTGTATAACATATTAAGGAATTCAGTAATGCCATGAAGACAATGTAATCGTCAAGATATTCCATTATTACTGGACAAAAGATGTAACTGGACTTCCCTCTACAAAGCTTTGTTCTTCATAAGAGAAACAGTGCAATCACCATCCCAGCCAATAAACTAGGCAGTTTATCTGGTGATGTTTCCACAAGCACTGTAAGAAAAACAAACAAACCAAAAGCCCTTCTGAAATATGTTAACAGACAAAATCACTCACAGGTCGATAAGAGAGAGATCTTTGGAAAGAAACACACTCTCCTCTTCATGTTAATTCTCACATATGTTTTCAGCAGACACTGGACGACTGGGCAGACCAGACAAATTTATCCCTCACATCATTGTGAACATATTTATCCTCTTTATAATTTAATAGCTTGTTTCGTCTCATAGCAAAATAGCTTTTTCACAAGGACTTTGGATTTGCTAACACCTCCATAACACAGAGATCCTTTGAATGTAAATTCCTTCAATTTCTACTTCCTAGGATGCCAGCAAAAAGAAAAAATGCGATGCATATCATAGTTCTCAGTCTTAGTTGTGTCTCTTACTGGTATCTAATGAATAGCATACCTTAATTAAATTGTTAACTTTATATCATGTTTCATACTCACACCTAATTCATACAATTAAGTTTTCTCAAATTATTTCTTTTTTGGCCCTAGCGCCAACTGCAGATTTTCCAGTGTACATTAAATGTAACGACTTTCAAGTTAACAGAACTCCATCACAAACCTAAGAAAAACTCTTAAGGCTAAGCCTGACTCTTTCTCCTGCCTGTTAAACAACTACAAAGGATCCTGGTTCCTCTTATAAGAAGCATCATTTAAATTATTAGGATGTAATTTTTTGATATTACCACTTTCAGTAATTCTGACTCAACGAAACCAGTCCTATCGCATCTTTGCTATAATTATTTTTAAATTATAAGACAGTTCAGGTAGCACTACCCATTTTATGTTTGACTAATGTTACTTCCAAAAAAAGACGAGAGAAAATTACTGCAGGATGCTGACCACTCATAGCTCACAAGAAATCAATACAAGATACAAAGATTCAAATACAACAAGGTCAAGGCCATCATAACACTTTTTATTATGTTATCTCTACCTTATTAGTAATTGATCTTTTAGAAGCAATCTACATACATAATGAGCTTAATTTTACTATAATAGAAAACTGACAGACAGGGAGCTGGGGCGAACTGCAAAGAAAGATGCAATCTTCCCACAGTTACCAACAAAAACACATAAAGGAAA
This sequence comes from Limnodromus scolopaceus, assembly GCA_028565335.1. Taxonomy (NCBI): domain Eukaryota; kingdom Metazoa; phylum Chordata; class Aves; order Charadriiformes; family Scolopacidae; genus Limnodromus; species Limnodromus scolopaceus. Next base: position 104,838,471 of record JAOXNO010000013.1, on the reverse strand, counting down.
GCACAAAGGAGGATATTAAATGATGGAGGCAATTTGCTTGTGTTTTTGTTCAGACCACTCCACCTCCCTGAGGGCCCTGAATCTGTTATTCTGGATACAACCAGACAGGAACCGCTAAAAAAAATGAAAAAGGAGAAGGAAAAAAAAGGTAGCAGCAAAGGCTACTCTGCCAGCCTAAGGAATCTTTTCCCCTTGTTCCTAAGGAAAGACAATGATGCTACAGCCTGTGGCAGTGGTCCTTGAAGGACAATGTTTTCTACCAGGGATTTTGATAAAGAACAACATGAAAAAAACAACTTCACTAATGTGCTAACAACAGCTCCGCAAACAACACTGACAGTATCTTCTCCTGTAGTTTTTACTAACCACTGCATGAAAGACACTTTCCTTCTCTTGTGCCCAAGACTGCATTCCTAGTATCTCTTTCTCGGTTGTTTGTGCATACCCGTGACATCATTAATTTATTGACATCATTTGTGGTCATACACTAACCACAGACCACTACTGCTGACTTTGAGGTTGAATCTCAGATATTTCTTATTTTAAGTATAAGGAACAATCTAATTAGATACAAATATACCTTGGGAATGAAGGGAATGACAAGCTGCTGGTTAGTTATCTCAAGTTACATAACACAGCAACAACAGCAGCTTCTAGTTTTGTTTTACATTTTCCTCTGATTTGCTCTACTTTGTTAAGATGAGATAGCATGTTATATGTTATCTAATCCATGGAATGATGGCACTGGCCTTTCTGACTAACTTTCTGGCACTGTCAGCACTTGTTCTTAGACAATTGCCTAAGGAATCATTACTTTTAAAAATAAATAAATAAATAAAAAGATAGAATAAAATAAAATAAGCCATTCGTATCATGCATTAAAGAATCCGCCGACCTGAAAGGTGGTATTTTAAAATCAGTTAAGCAACCAATGTGTACTAATCCAAGCTACCAACACCAACATGTCAAAGAATAAAACTGTATCAATTCTAGTAAAAAAAAAATGTTACTAACAGAATGAATTACCTGAGCACATTTTAAATGCACCATCTCAAGGGAGAAAAAAAAAAAAAAAAAAAGGGTGTCATATTGTAGTCCCAATATGTGAAAATACCGTATGTTTACCTTGATTTACCTCACTACCTTTAGTAGTAATACAAGTTTGTAAAATGCTATTCTGCAGCATGCTCTTTCTCCCCACCTATGCAAGATTCGACTCACTCCCTACGCACAGACGTGGGATGCAAACAGGAAACTTACCAGGTCTGATTTGCTAAGAAGGATGGGTATTCCCAGGCAAGCATGATTCAGTAAATTACATGGAGTCTGGCAATTCTGAGAGTCAGGCACATCTCCTTTAGCTCTTTTTCTACTCACACATGCCAGGAGAGAGATACTCACTACTTGCTAGAATATCAGAAATATTTGAATGTACAATCTTTATGAAACACTAAAGCTAAAATTACCGGTATTTCTAGACTAATTTTTAAAATACACACTATCTTGATATTTCCCTGTACACAAAAATATATGTTTTAAATGTTTTCTATTTAGAAATGAGGGAGGTCTCATAATAAAACACCAGTTTGAGCCACGGATGAAACAGGCTGCCAAATTAGGCAACAAAACAAAAAGAACAATTGAGTGTGATGCTGCTGCAATGATATTCTCAGATGACACAGTACATACTTTATTTGTAATGTTGCACGGAGGGTGGTGTTAATGTTTCGAAGAAGGGAAAGAGCAACAGATGCAGACAGTGAAAAATGCAAATGCTAAGCTACAGGAAAACATGAGGACACTTCCCACAATTGCAACAGTTTAAAGAACAAGTAGCCCTCAGAAAAGTCATCTGGGTGGCTACAAGTATACTACATCAGTTGTTGTTTTCCCTGCTGAAATCATCTGTTGCTTAAGGGCAGATGTGTACAGAACAGGAGAAAAAACAGTAGTCGCGTGTGACTTCTGAGATCAGTAACTCGCCTTCTATCAAACGCAGGCTAGCTACGCTACACGCAACGAACACTTCAACTACTCATATGGTTAAACTGCAACTTCTCCCATGCTTCTTGTAGAATGAAAGAGAATTTCCCATATACTGTGAGCTGACCCTGTAAAGGCAGCACAGTTAACTAAACACTACAGTCAAAGAAATAAATACATCTTGACATTTTCATGCAAAAAATTTGGAAACGATTCATTCTGCTGGATCTGTGAAACCCAGTGCAACAGATTCTGTGAATGACTAGCACCAAGTGTTTCATATATTCAAAACGCAAGCCAGCTTTTCAAATACTTGTTTCAAGATTGCAACCCAACAGTAAAATAACTACTGCTAAAAGCAATTTGTCAATACTACATGAGATGGAGATCATCTAGGAGAAAAGAATGCAATACAGAAACATTCAGAACTGATTTTTTTCCTGTGGTTTTAAAACAAATTAGCTGCCAGTGATTTGTAGAATAACAAGAAATACTGACTAATTAAAAATATTCAAGTATGTGAGCATGATTGCCGGCAAAATAATGCCAATAATTTACTGGCTGGTTAGCCCATTAGAGAATGCCAGCATTGGACAGTTCTTGATATTGAGAAGAAATGGTGTAGGTCTTGTATTAATTCATCATTCTGTTCATTGTAAGTCAGTGACAGATGACTGTGCTAATGTTATAGAATAACATTCATTAATAATCAGCACTTCTAGCTGAGAAACGCAAGGCTGACCTTTTTGAGCCACTGGATCACAGCCACTGTTAAGACACAGCAAATCAGAACATGCCCTACAGATACTGGCTGTGGCTATATGTCTTAATTTATTTTTAAAACGAAGAAAGGAAAATTGGACTTTCTGAGAGAGATTTGAGATACCAGTGAGTTTACAGAAAGACTGAAGAAACAATTCCTCAGAGTAGGATTTTCAAGTCCCGCTGCTACTGTTTAGAACCGGAACTCAAAAGCCATAACCAGGACACCTTGAAGAACATACTTCAGCATACACTTACATGTGCTGAGAGTGCAGGATTTACTGTAAAGACTAAATACTTTGGTTCTTAAAACAAAAACAAGACAGAAAAATTCCTAGAAGTTCTGCCTGTGTACCAATGCTAACTGCTCAGATATAATATCCAACATAATTTATTTTTACTTATGATCTTCTGATCACAGTTTAGAAGTTCTGGTCAGGTTTGTGGTTGGGTTTTTTAAAGGAACAGTAAAAACGGTCAGTGTGTGACAAAGTGCGAGAAAGTTTCTCAAACTCAAACAAGGTGAAAGTTTTTGATCAGATCTTCCTTGTGGCTTCCAATGTAAGCTATGGGGCTGTATGACCAGCAGCATAGCCAAGGGAAGTGATTATTTCCCTTTACTCAGGCCTCATTAAACTACATCCGGAGTACCAGTGGAGACCACTGACAAGTGGAGTTCCTCAAGGGTCGATACTGGGACCAGTGCTGTTTAACATCTTTGTCAGCAACATGGACAGTGGGATAGAGTGCACCCTCAGCAAGTTTGCCGATGACACCAAACTCGGTGGTGTGGCTGATATGCCGGAGAGAAGGGATGCCATCCAGAGGGACCCGAACAGGCCTTAAGAGGTGGGCCCATGCAAACCTCATGAAGTTCAATTAGGCCAGGTGGAAGGTCCTTCACATGGGTCACAACAATCCAAAGCACAAATACAGGCTGTGCAGAGAATGGATTGAGAGCAGGCCTGAGGAGAAGGACTTGGGGGTGTTGGTGGATGAGAAGCTCAACATGAGCCAGCAACGTGTGCTCACAGCCCAGAAAACCAACCACAACCTGGGTTGCATCAAAAGAAGCGTGGCCAGCAGGTGATTCTGCCCCTCTACACTGCTCTCGTGAGACCCCACCCAGAGTACCGAGTCCAGCTCTGGAGCCCCCAATATAAGAAGGACATGGAACTATTGGAATGGGGCCAGCAGAGGGCCACGAAGATGATCAATGGGCTGGAGCACCTCTCCTATGAAGACAGGCTGAGGAAGTTGGGGTTGCTCAGCCTGGAGAAGAGAAAGCTCCAGGGAGACCTTATAGCAGCCTTTCAGTACCCAAAAGGGGCCTACAGGAGAAATGGGGAGGGACTCTTTATCAGGAAGTGCAGTCATGGGACAAGAGGTGACAGTTTTAAACTGAAAAAGGGTAGAGTTAGATTAGATACTAGAAAGAAATTCTTTACTGTGAGGGTGGTGAGACACTGCAACAGGCTGCCCAGAGAAGTTGTGGATGCCCCATCCCTGAAGGTGTTCAAGGCCAGGCTGGATGGGGCTTTGAGAAACCTGGTCTAGTGGAAGATGACCATGCCCATGGCAGGGGGTTAGAACTAGATGATCATTAAGGTCTCTTCCAACTCAAACCATTTTATGATTCTATACCACATGCAATTTTGTCCCCCCTCAGGACAAGAAATATGTTGATAAACTTTAACAAGTCCGGGGGAGTTGAAGCTGGAGCTTAAAGTTCCATGAGGAGAGGTGGCAGGACCAGGGGTCATTCAGCTCTGAGATGCAACAGCTTCAGTGGCATGTCACAGGAGCACCCCAACACCTAAGGGAAGGTTACAGAAAAGACAGAGCCAGGCTTTTTACAAAGGTGCATACTGAGAGACAATGGCCACAAACTGAAGTCAGGAGGATATAAGGGGGGAAATTAAAAACCAAACTAACTACTGTGAGGCTAACTAAGCACTGGAAGAGGTTGCAGACCTCTGCTCCCAGAGATGTTCAAAAGCCAACAGGAAAAAGCCCTGAGCAACCACATTTAAATTCAGCGCTGCATCAAGCAGAAGACTGGAAAAGAGACCTCCTGAAGTGCCTTCCAGCCTGGGATGCTATGAAGCGGGAAGAACAGAGACAAATCAGAGCCCATCCTGTAATCACCCCAGAAACCTTACAGGGGAGCGGCCAACCTCAGCTGCTTTAAAAACATGTATGAGAACGTCAAACTGAGTAACTATGGAATTACTTGTTCCACAAAACATTATTCTTTCTCCTGAAAACAGATGCTAGTTTCATTGACTTAGCTATCCCATCCTTCTTATTTTTTTTTAAACAACTGCTAAATTCTTATTTCAGTGTATTTCAACAATGACTAACATGCATTAATTATGCAGGCAGGATATTCTGATAATGAGACTTTCTTGTTACTTCCAGTTTGCAATATTGTGTAGCATTGGAACAATCGTACCACTTTTCCATTTCAAGGGCAACAGGAAAACAGCTTCCTCCACAGGGGGAAGAAACAAACGGAATTCCCCCAAATACAGTAACAGTAAATACAGGCAGGAAAGAACTTGGTATCCTTCTTCTGCAGTTCTCACAGTTCCAACATCTTCATCCTCCAGGGCACACTAATGACCGTTTGGGACCTTCTGTCACTTCCTTACTACTGCCAGTATAGCTCATCACCGAGCAGCCAAGTTGTACAAAACAAGATTTGTGTGTTGCCTCTTTTCTGCATTTTAATGTGGACTTCTTCCCTTCCCATAGGAAGGAAACAACTTAAATGGTTAGGCCAACCTTCCTTTCTAGACCCTCAAAATGACACCATGGGGGTGTCTTATACTCCTCAGTACATCTGCATGCTGTGATAAAAATCTAGATAACAGGAGTGGCTTATTGAAGCTGCCAGCAGTTGTGGTGGCTTATTTCTGGTCTCAAAATTGGAAAGTCATGGATTCGATGGATGGACCACTTGGTGGATAAGGTGCTAGCTGGCCACACTCAAAGGGTTGTGGTCAATGGCTCAATGTCCAATTGGTGGCAACTGACGAGTGGTGTTCCTCAGGGGTCCATACTGGGACCAGTGCTGTTCAACATCTTTGTTGGAGACATGGACAATGGGATAGAGTGCACCCTCAGCAAGTTTGCTGACGACACCAAGCTCGGTGACACAGTTGACACGCTGAAAGGAAGGGATGCCATCCAGAGGGACCTGGACAGGCTGGAGAGGTGGGCTCCTGCAAATCGCATGAATTTTAACCAAGCCAAGTGCAGGGTCCTGCACCTGGGACATGGCAATCCCAGGCACAAATACAGGTCGGGCGGAGAATGGCTGGAAAGCAGCCCTGAGGAGAAGGACTTGGGGGTGTTGGTGGATGAGAAGCTCAACATGAGCC
>JAOXNO010000013.1:104821255-104832240 GCA_028565335.1 Limnodromus scolopaceus | reverse complement strand
CTGGATGGGGCTTTGAGCAACCTGCTCTAGTGGGAGGTGTCCCTGCCCATGGCAGGGGGCTTGGAACTAGGTGATCTCTAATGTCCCTTCCAACCCAAACCATTCTATGATTCTATGATCCTATGATTCTGATTCTTGCATAATATTTTGCCTCAGAGTATACACATAGACATTGTGTTTCAAGGTCCAATAAATCAAAAGATTAGAACTTGGGGAGAAAAGCTGTACTGGATCGAGGAAATGTAAAATATGGTCAATTTTCTCAGATTAGGGACTTCTCTCATGACAAAGGCATCACTTGCAGAACAGTGATGGAAAACAAATGTCACTAAATGCTAGTCCTTCTAAATATTGCAGGGCCACCGTTCAGAGCAACCAGCCATTAAAGAAGGAGATGAATCCAATTATTGGATTTATTTCGAAAGGAGGTGGGAGTACATTTAAGGATTGAGTGGTACAGAGTAAATATGACTTGTGCAGCTGACAAGGTTTTCCTCCCCCATCCATTGTGCTTTTTTCTGTGCTGTATCTTAGGGAATATGAAGGTCGTTTCATCTGAGATTAAGTAAAGAGGGAAGCTCTGAGCTGAGTTGTACAATCTCACATAAGGAAGACTTTCAAACACAACTATACCCTATGGAAATGACAGGCCCCTCAAGGAGCAAGAAGGGAAATGCATTTTCATAGTAATATAGACACATACATTATTGCCCAACAAAAATCAAAGGTCCTGACTAATATACCATATGGTAAGAAGAGCATGAAAGCTAGGAAAAGAAAGATGTGTCACATCAGGCAGGAAGGAGAAGCTCATTTATCATAGAAGGAAATCACAAAGATTTCCCCTGATCAACAAATGTATGAAAATGGTTAATTAAAAAAATCTTTAAAACCATAGGAGAGGCTTTTGTTCTGTTCTGTTATAGGACGAAACCTGAACAGACTTCAGAAGAAAACAATCAACAAGGTCAGAGAAAATGTGATGTTAAAGTCTATATACAGGTTTATATGAAAAAACGTCATGGAAAGCATGAAGTATGGAGATTAAGATCTTTCCAGTTGAAACCTATTTTCACAAAGAAACAAATAGACACGGCATCACACTGGGGTTGTTTTGTTTTTTTTCTCAATTACACACTGAAATGATGGAAGAAAGTGCTAAACTTGATTATCTTTACCAGAAGCTGTTTTCAAGAACAGAGCAATGGGGTTTCATCCAAAGCATTTTTTTTTTAAAACCTCGTTATTGATTTCCTTGCCATTTATAGAAAATAAGCTATGGAAGTGGTATTTATTATTTACATAGCACTATACTGCAAATACACATGCCTAGCGTTTAGCTAACAAATACAAGAGAAGGGTCATACTTCACAGATCTTTGTTTTCTAAATTAAACACTGATTTGACAGGTGTTAAACGTCTAGAGGAAAAAGAAGGAAGAGGAAGAATCAAAAAGATCATGTAGCTTCTCTGGCTGGTGGCACATGTATCACAACAGAATTTCTTTGACCGACAGCACTACCACCTGAAGAAAACAATTTTAAAATCTAGCATTTAGAAAAGATGTAAATATTTCTCTACCTTTTTTTTTATATACAGAAACATAAAATTACTGCCATCAAAGAAAATGTTTATATTATCAATGACTCATGAAAAAATGTAGAAAGTAACTATAATTCCATGTTGCAACTGAAAGTGTGCTCCTAAAAGATGTCCTGTGATACACATGTCCCAGAAAGTCTGGTCTCTGACAAATTTTCAAGAAGTTAAAACATGTAGTTTCTTTTAGGTTGTTGTCTTGTATAAGTGGATATGAGTATAAACCTGTGTCAAAAAATGTGGTGTTAATAAGGAATGTGATAGGACGGGTCTTTAGAATTCTAAGCACTGTGCGAAGGACCAATGAATTGAAACACATTTAAGCAATCACATTACAGCTATTAATACTGTTTAACAATACTTTCATAGAAGTAGGCCAACAAAGTGACAACATGAGCTAATATTTATTTATGGCGGTAAAAGTTTTCTACATAAATCAGGATTTGTGGAGACAAACTTCCCTCACTTGCCTTTGGCTTATGAATTAATCTATTCTCAGTGACCAGGAAACTGCTCTTCTGAAAGATGTTGTAAAAAGCCACAAGTATAACAAGAGAAGAAAAACACAACACAAACAGGTGCAGCCACTATGCAAACATTTGGCATGTTCCAGACATTTTTCAATATATGAGCATGTATTAAAACAATATTAAAAGTAAATGTCACTGTACTTGCTTGCTAGAAGTTAGCAGGTGATTCCCTAGACAAGCAAATCAACAATATCAGTGATACATAATGCTGCAATCAGCACCACAGATTAAAGCTAGAGATTTATCAATTTGGAGAAAGGCTTACTTTCAGATCACAAGGGGTACGCTGGCTATCTGTTTCACTGATCGTTCCTTTCTGAGCCTTTGCAACCTCAATCTGCATTTAACAAAAGCTAAAGTAAGGCTAAAGGCTAAACATATACTGGCAAATTGGAATGCACGACTACTAGCAAAAGGAGTTCAGTGTTCCTCAAATTACCCAGGAGCTAATTTCTCTAACAGCATGCCTTTCACCAAAAAAACAACCCAAACATCAGCATACAGTTTACTGAGTGGTATTAGCACGGCTAGGGAAAAGACAGCACTTGTTTAGCACCGTTTTACCCACACAGGGTTTTGCATCCTTCAGCACAGTAAGAATTCGGAACACATCCCCTTATCTGTTAAGGAAATAATTTTCAGTCTCCCACGCAACTTCCGAACAAGAAGCTGAATTGACCCTCACTCTAATACCACTTAAATACTCAGTTATAAGTTATGGTTCTGTCAAGCTACATTAACAAATTAGTGGCTTGGAAACAGTAGACAGAATATGTAATGTCTGCAATCCCACGCTTTATAATATTTTGCTAAAAAAGGAGTGATTAGTGTATCACTCACAAACACACAGACTCACTTCTTTAAATTTTACTTCATTTCCAAAAGAGCTTCCAAAATGAAGACTACACGAATGAGCTCAGAGAAAAAGTGCTACACTGCACTCTTAATGTTTCAGATTGTAAAAGTATAGTGTTCTAAAACTCGTTATTTATGGTGAAGGCAGATTTACATAATCCTCATCCCTTTCTCTTCAGACAATTGATAGGGAACTCAGAGCTGTTAATTTCTACAATTAATCTTAACGGTTGATTTTATGCCTTGCAAATGTTATTCTAAAGTGTTAGAGTAAATAGAACACTAGACTGTTGTTGATTTAAGTGATTATACATACTTTTTCCCATCCAAAGGATTATTTACTAAGGCAACAAACTGAAAACAAGTTAAAAAGTACTCCTTTTTATTCACGGTGGAGTTCACCCACGGAATTCATTGCTACAGGATATTATCAAAGCTAACACTGCAGCTCGAAATTAAGGACATAAAAGAAATTAAGATACATAATAGCAACCTTAATATGACATTCAGGTTTTACAACTGCCTACTCAAGACGGGAAATGGACAGGTACAACTCTCAGGAGAAGAGAAGAAGTGCATTAGTTCAACCACATCCTGAACGTAATGCATCAAAGGATACGCTTCTAACAAACGCACCAAAATAAGGATATTATATAATTCAACTTTAGGAGGTCTTTCGGGTTTTTTTTAATATTCAAAATCTTAAGCTGGTTTATCTGACAAAATAACCCCCAGTATATCTCTAAGTACGACACCAGAAGACTCCATCACTCATTCCTGCCAGCAACCTGCACTTTTTCTGAAAACTTCTTATCTGCATGCCGGCAGCTTCTGACCTGCTTTGCTTCAGAGATCTATCGAGATGACAGCATGAAGACCTGCGATCACCACAACAGTAATGTCAGAGAAAACTTTCACCCTAGAAAACAAACCTGGACTGATTTAGTTACAAATACTGATCAATCTGCTGCAGAACAGAAAAAACCAAACAAACCCAAAAGAACAACTATACAGCCTTTTACTAGCTCAGCAGGTCGTACTTCACTATCTTTAGAACTGCCTAATGCTATTACAAAGGCTTGTAAAAGCTACTTGACTACACAGACTCTTTCGCTAATTAGCACTTGCTAACATCATTCTTCACAATAGAAAGCAAACAGGCTGTTTCTTAGAGTGCTGCAGTCCAACATGGGAAAGTAGTTACTGATGTTCTTCAAGTGAAACATTACCCTCAAAATAAGCCGCTTCAGCTTCACAAGGGCTATCATTTCAATGTGAAAAGAGAAAAGAGATGTCGAGAAGAAAAGCTGGAGTGCAAACGTCCACAGGGTTACATGCATATGAAAAAGATTTTGTTATGAAGGAGCGCACCATTTGAAGTCCCTCTCGATACGATCCATTTAATGATATTCCCTTCCAAGAGTCCTTCCAGCAGCACCAACCACTCTGAAGTTGGTCTGCTTTTGCCAGCATTTCCAACTCCGCAACTCCGACAGACATACTGGTAAAGCTGCACCACAAAATTATTTTAGTGCTTTAGTGGTTAAAACTGTTGCACTCTGTCCCCCCAGCCTGCTGTCTAAGAATTTTTGTTTCCCACATTTCTGGACTTCTAGTAAACTACCTGAAATGAAAGAGCTCTGTGGCTACATATGTACAGGTGCAATAACAGTACCATTCTTCTCCTTGATCTCCCTCAGAAATATCCTCAGAAAGAATGAGTTATCTGTTCCCAAAATACATACAGGCCTGTCATTTCATGCTATGATTTGACTCCTCTGATTAAAAAAACAGATATATGGCTCAGTGTTGCACCTGCAGTTTAAAAGACAGAGAGGGAATTTCATGCATGACATGATTTGCAACTGATACCCGTGAGCACCAGCACTACAAATAAAGGATTCAAAAGCTTTCCAGTTCCTGCAGTCACCAGGCAAATGGTCCACTTTCTCCAAGTAACTCTCTCCAATCAGTTCCCTCCCGCTGATTTCCATTCCCAAGTTCAATACTGTCTGTGGAACAAGTTACCTTCCGGGCAAGCCCTAAGCCTTGCAAATTTATAGGTTCTGGCTTTATCTCATCTTAACCAACCATTAAGTGGATTCAAACCACTTAACGGAACAGTTAGGATAAATAAGTAGAGGTGGCAAGAGCTTAAGAAGAGACGTTTTATTCCCATTTTTTGCGAGATGCATCTTTTAAATAGAGTTTTCCAGCCTGCATGTTAGGGGGAAGCAGAGGCAGCCAACCTGAGATGGCTATTACAGAAGAGAGGGAGCACCGTGCCTGCAGGCGACTGCTGCCTCCCCGCTCTCCCCAAGCCACTTTTCTCTGGATCTTAATCGACCTTAGATAGAAGCCACAGAGATTGAGATGACATATTTGCTTTTTGTGCTCAAGAAAATCTAACCCTGTGCCTACAAGCTTGGAAAATGTTGCTCCGGCAAGGCTGTATCTATTTATTCCCCTTGACACCTTTCACCTGCTCCCATTTAACTGGGCAACACTTCCTTTAATAAAAGAAGCCAGATAAATTTCTAAAACATTTGAATAGGGAAAGGAAACCTAACAGCCATTTTAAGATCTCTTCTGCAAACTGGTATCCAAGTTTGGTTGTTGGGTTTTTTTAGCACGCTACCCATTAAGGGGTTCCTAGACTTTTTGTTGCTGTGACTAACATTTTTATGAGTGTTCTGGGACAACAACAGAGTTTTAAAACGTAACGGGAAGAAGTCTATGTGAATCTCCCTCATGCTGCTCCCTATCATCTTCTCAGTACATCATAATAAATATTCCCCAGTTCCACTATAACGAAAAAGAAATAAAATTTTAAAAAAAAGTTCAACTTTTCTCTGTATTCTTTTCAGTAACTAACCAATTTTAGAGCAAAACAAGCAGTGCTCTTGCTGACTATTGTCAAATTTATCTCAACTTTAAAAATACGTCAGTTTTTAAATATGTATGTATACACACATATCCACTCATATAGACTGTCATATGCAATGTCACTACGCAAATTGCCCTCTAGTATGCATCACAACTTGCTTTGTCATAGCCTTGACAACACCTGTACAGACAGGCACATAAAAATCATTCAGTTGCCTGAAAATTACAACAAAATGTCATATTTTACCATCATTTTTAAATAGCTACCTCCAGTGAAATCAACAACATTGACTGCACGGCATCGTTCTCTGCCTCCACAGACTTGTCTTAATATTTCAGAGTCATCCAACTTATTCTATCTATAGAAAATGTGATTAGTAATAATCCAAAACATCAAAACATATAGAGAGGTATTGAATTCTGAAATAATCTTTAAAACACATAATTTTAACAGCATTTTAATACCTGCTAACATAGCAATGCAGACACTTCCCCTCCAAAGTTTTCATCAATATGTGTTAATTTGGGGATAAAAGTCAAAGAGCACCCAAGCATGCTGGAATCTACCTTTTCCTTCCAAGGAAGGAAGGAAGGTAGGAAGGAAGGTCCAAAAGGACCTCAGTCTGGCTGAGGTGCTTCCAACAATTGAAGATACACGTTTTTGAAAATACTGTGTATGCTTCAAAAAATATTCTCTGTAACACATTGTTTATTTCCTGAAGAGATCATCATTCTGATTCATTCAATATCATTCTGATGAATCACAGTCACTGAAAGGAGAAATAAAAGTAAATCCCACTATTTAGCAGGAGTTCAAAGACTTGGCTTGAAGAAACAAGTGAAAACTTCCAATATCTGAACTCTGTCACCTATAAAAAAACTCTGAAGTATTTTTGTTCTACCTGCCACCACTTATCAAACACCGAGACCTGTGCTCACCCTCTCAAAAAAACCCCAACTTTCTAGAAGTTCCTACAATTCTTACTTCATTTGGGTCAAAATCAAGAGTTGAGAGAGCAAGTGTACCTTCTCGGAAGCGCCTGTGCCAGGCAGCTACCTCGCTGAAGCCGATTTGCTGATAACGCACAATCCAGCAGCATCAGTCAAAAACCAGAGAAAGCTGCTCTCTCTATGCAGTTTTTCGCCACTACCCCATTTGAAAATAATAGTATTTTGCTTAAAAGAAAACTAATGAATTGTGTGTGAAGTAAAACAATTGGAAGCAGAATAATTTAAAATTGTTATGAAGTGATGTAAACCGCAACTTTGTGGTTCAAGTTTTTATAAACCAAAGAAAGCAATTAGCAAAAGATCGTTCTGATGCTTTGTGTCAGAGAGAGAAATAACATTGTGCATGTTTCAAGTTCATATGAGTAACAAAAAAAGACAGGTCCATGCCAAGGCTCAAGCTTGAAAAAACAAAACACAAAAAAGCCCACTTCCCACCACCAGTGCCAAAAGCTCCCTCTCCTCCATTTTATTATTTGTTTTTTCAGCATTGTACTACTATGATACAGAAAAATATCACATTGCAGTAATCTCACTAAAAAAAATAACAGCAACAACAGATCCAACTCTGTCTTATTACAGAACACAGTCCTTTATTTTCAAGGAACTTTCACGTTACTGTGAGTTATCATTTAAACTGTAGGCTCAGATCAGACTGAACATAAGGTTTTACCATGAAAATAATATGATGGTGGATCAACTTTGAAGTTATAAGCCTACAATCAGCTTTTCAATTTCCTAAGTCTTTCATTTTGTACATGTTAAATTTCCTGCCTTCGGCAGACACCCAGGACATGCCATTCTTGAGTTTTAAATGGATACATCTAGGCTTACCTGCACAAGATTACATTTTTTAGTGCTACAGATCCGATCCTAAAAAATTCTTACAAGCAATTGTGCTTTCTCAGTTACGTGGTACTAATCAATGCTTGGAAAGTATTTCATACCAGTAAAGATAACTACCATTAGTATTTAGTTTTACTTACTTTTAAAATAAAGTAGTCAAAGTATTAAGGATTTAAAGCATTAACCATTTTTAATTTAAAGAATCACCTTCAGCTTAGCAGACGTTATTTTTAGCAAGTTCGCCACAGCTGCCATTGCCCTCCACACACCTCATCAGGGCTCTCCAACCTTGTTACTTTCTACTCTTAGAAACAGGAAAGCAAATTATAGCACAATAAGAAACTACATTAATCTATCCAGCCTTTTGAAAATCACACATGCACAGATTCTGAACCAAAAGAACAACTCCGTATTTCTACCCTTTTGGTGCTGCCAGACACATTTACTGCTCAGACAGGGGTAGGAGACACAAGGCATCACTCTGCGTCCTCATGTCAGCTTTTCAGCTGCGGATGTAACCTCACTGTAAGTCACATAAAAAACCATCACTCTGATATATGAACTCTAAAAAGCCTTTTTCCAGAAGCCCATGAAACACTTCCCTGATGCTTTGGAACGAAGGAGAGCATTGGCTGAGGGATAACTCAGGTGCAAACACAGGAAAAGTGGAGAAGTGAAGCAGGCTGAACTAGGTTTCACCCTAGTGAGGACTCCACTAACAGCTTGTAAAGGGGAAAAGAATAACACCTACAGACACAGTAAATTAAGGTAAAAGAAGTTTGTTCATTTACTGATTCCTTTCTCAAATCCAACTGAACAAGATCACTAAGTCCAAAAACAGAAACACCGCAGTGGGACTTCTTTTTCATACTCAGTACGGGAAGTCCCTCCTTCAGGTTTTTTATTTTGATTAATCTTCAGATGAATAAGATTTATGACCATAAGCAATTCATGACAACATCAGTTCTCATCTGTGGAGTTATTACTGCAATGCGAAAGTACCTCTGCATTACTAAATATCAGGAACCAGTACAGCAGAACAATTTTATCTGAACTTGTTTTGTTACTGAAAGAGTTTGGCAAGAACCATAGCGAGCACCTGAAAGAACAAAATCTCCACTATTTCAATATCACAGCTAGACAGCCAGATATTATGTGATTAGGAGTAGTATAAATAAATTCCACCTGAACACAACCTATCTTCTAGAATCTTCCCTTCTCCCCATGTGTCTTTCCAGCAAATTCATCCTCGTCCATAATCCAAACATATTTCATTAGACTAAAGAAAACATAGACGGGCCCCATCAGGTTTCAAACAAGGGGTACCATATTCCCAACCCTGGCATTGAAAGATCTGCCTGGTACCACCACCCTTTGGCCTTGAGGAAAACCTGCCACCTGCCCCATCCACCACCATCTAGCTCCTTCGCACACAGCGCTCCCACACACCGGCCACCAAGGCACTGACACCCGGTCGCACAGGGATGACCTCAAAGCAGGTGAGGCCCCTCACCTGCTGCCATGGGCCTGGGGAACTCTGGTCTCCCCAGCCCCAGCCACCAAGCACAGGGCGACGGGCTTTGGAAAGGTCAGAAAGTGGGCGCAGGCACTGGTGGTGTGCTGAAAAGCTGCCGTCATCTCACCCTTTGTAGAACCCCGCTAATAGCACCCACCACACCACCGCAACCAAAGCAGTGGGGAAAAAAGTGCATTTTCTCTGCCGGTCCATGAATACAAGAGGGGCTGAACACTGCGAGGTACCAGGGAGCAACCTGGGTCCTACATGCCTCTGGCGGGCCTGGGGTCCCTGTCCGCTTTCCCAGAGGAGAAGTCGGATGCAGTGGAGGGTACCTGGAGCGAGAGCATCGGGCACCTCCAGGCAAGGCAGAGGGAAGATACTGAGATCGAGCGGGGTTGGCCCGGCCACCGCGGGGCTTCTCAAGAGCAAAGCCGTGGGAAGGCTGCGGGCCGGGAAGGGGCTGGTGGTGACCGGGACCGGTCCGGGAGCTCCGCGGCGGCCGCGCAAGGTACGGCCGGCACCGCTCCGCCGCCCGCGGAAGATGCGCGGCGTGGGGCTGACCGCCGAGAGGTTCCTTTCCGCGCCCTGCGGAAAGTGGGCACCATCCCCGGCCCCCGCTTTCCCTCCCCCTGCCCCGCAGCCTCCTACCGCCCCGGCCGCGCCGCCCTCCACAACCCCGGCTTTCGAGGCGAGCCCGTCGTCCTACCGACCCAACGAGTAACCTTTTCTTATTCAGAGTTTTATTTTCAAACTGTGCGGAGGGCATGGATTAATATTAACATATTCACCCATGGCCGGACACCGCAGTTCTCCATCCAAAAATAATTCCTCTCTTGGATGGCCGCCTGCTAAGTAACGCGATTTAATAAACCGAAATTTCTCTCCCTCAAAAGAAGAAAAATCTCCCTCCTGAAAACCTCCGTAAATGAAAAGAACTGCTCCTTCCGAAAGACGCTCGCTCCCCGCGTTTACAAAGTACCCCCGAATCCCTAACGGGGCGGATGAACCAGAAATTCGCCTGGAGGGCTGAATCCTCCTCTCTCTCACGCCTTCCCCAAGGGTGCGGGGCGACGCGGGGCACGGGAGCCAGCGGTAGTTCTTCCGAGCGAGGAACCGCGGAGCCCCGCACGCCAGTGCTGCGGCAGGGAGCACAGAGCCCCGCCACACGTGCGAGCCCCGCACCCCCGGGCGGACAGCAACAACAACAACAACAAAATAGCAACAAATATGTAAGAAATAAGGGGCGAGCTACAAAGTTTAAAAGTTTCTTAGGGAAGCGGAGGAACGAGGGAGCAGCCGCGATGAAGGAGAGCGGAGCATCCCCCCGAGCCGGGCGGCGGGGAGGGTCCGGCGGCCCCCGGGACGCGCGACCCACCGACGGAGGGAGGGACGTACCGGCAGTCAGGCACACGGGCAGGAGCAGCCGGAAGGTGAGCCCGCACACCACCTCGGTGGCCATCGCGGCGGGGCGAGGGTCGCGGCTGGCCGGCCGGAGAGCCGTCCCTCTCTGCGCGCCGCCGCCACCGCCGCCGCTCTTAGGGCCGCCCGTGCGCGGAGCCGCCGCGCCGGCGGAGCATCGCCCGTCCCCCTCCTCTCCTCTCCTCGCCTCAGCCGCGCCGCCTCACGCCTCCCGCCGCATCCCGGCGGCAGACCCGTGCGACCAGCGCCTCAGCCGCCCCGCACCCCCCGGTCCGGGGCACGCACACACACACACACGCCCGCCCCCTCGGGGCTCCCCCCAC
>JAOXNO010000013.1:104794239-104821184 GCA_028565335.1 Limnodromus scolopaceus | reverse complement strand
ACGGACACCCCCACCCCCCGCCTCCTCCGGCAGCAGCCCCACGCCGCGCAATGAAACTTCCCCACGCCCCGCCCCGCTGCGAGGGGGCCTGCCCCTGCCCTTACTCCTGCTCCCCCCCTCCCCGCCTTGGGACCATCCTGCCATCGCCCTCCCCAGCCCCCCCCACCCCAGCCCGCTCCCGGTCTGCACTTAGAACTTCACCGCTTTCCTTAACGCTTCTTTTCGTGTTGGTTTTGGGTGGGTTTTTTAATGGAATGTATCTAATTTTCTTAGTTGATTTTTTTTTTAAAACATTTTTCACTTAAATTTTTGTTGGTTTGGTTTGTGTTTTAGGTTTTTTTTGTTTTTTCTTGAGCAGGGGAGCAGTTTTCTCTAATCTGTTCATTTCCAGCCCCAGGCTTCAGCTAGCGCATTTAGGTTCACAAGAAAGTTGTCGCCTGGAAAAAAAATAGATCTGTGGTGGCTGGAATGTATTTGACTTTTCTGGAAAGCTTTTTACCCGTTAAAATACGGTGCTGGTTAGAAAGTGCTGTGGGTTTAAAGGGGCAGTTCCAAGGCTCAGCTCGTGTGTCCCTGTGCGTGCCCTGGATAAGCCTAATAGTTTGGGTTGAAATAGTGATGCTGTGAAATAGAAAGTTATCCATGTTGTTATTAATACAAGTAAAGGTCCACTTAATCTTTGGCAATATACTGCAGTCCTTCCCACTTAAATGAGGCCAGCTTAGACAGAACGTCTTCTTTGTGGGGACAGGGCTGGAAAGAGCTCGTTGCTCTCCTGCGAGATCTGGAGTAGGGGAAAGTGGGAGCAGTGACCTTGTGGTCCTCAACATAAATTCTCAGTGCTCCTTCCAGGTGAAGAACTTCATTTAGTCTTACTTCAAATTTAAGAAGTCATAGATCTGCTCTTGTAGTCCTGGCTTTTTGACTCTTGTAATTACCTAAGCAGCCTTTGCTTTCTTGTGCTTTTTTAAATAAAAAAAAAAAAAAATGTTCTTATCCCTGCAGATATCCCTTTCTCCCTTGCAGAGAAATATGTTTGCAAACTTAAATGTGACTCACAGGAAAATACAAAGGGTCTTTTAGAGAAAAAAGAAAATCTTTGTGTTCTGGGGGTCTAAATGGCATGTGTTGAGGCGTGTGGACGTCTGATTTTTGTTTTATGAATCAAGGCAATTATTCAGATAGTCAAACACTATATAACAGGCTAACTGACTCCGACATTCGAAAATTTAGAAAGTAAAGAACTCCAGACTTACATATATGAAAATGCTCAGGAAAGCTAAGAAAAGTCAGCTACAGATGCTAATTCAATGTACCAAATGGGTCCATTAAAAGGACCCACATCATGAAAAGCCTAAGCCTCCTCCCAAGAGCTATGGTCCTTTTCCACTCAGACACAAACGTGTGTATGGAGTTTAAACGTAACATCTGTCTGCCTTAAAGAGATTGTAAGACAGCCTGTCCCAGCAGGATGAATGCGACACCTTAACTCGGTGACGGGGCACAGTCTGGGGACAACGCTCCCTCCCTTTCCGCATTCAGGCCCAGCACGGCTCACCCAGACAATCTCAACACTGAACCAAGCCTGGATATTTGATTCTCAGTTTTCTGGCGTAGGTTTCTCTCCACATGGACCTTTGTGAATGTGCCGAGTGACCATGCCTGTAGATGGTAAAACACTGGGATCCAGTCGTACTTAATCTGCTAATGAAATATCTGATTAGCCCACGGGAAAGTTAATACCAGCATTGTTTCAGGACCGCGGGATCTGTCTCAAAAACTCAAAGGTACTAAGGAAGCTCTCCTTGCTTTAGAGGCTACAAAGCAAGCAGTTAATAGGAGCAGCCCATATGTGCAGGACACACGCATAGCTGAAATATTCTGTGCCCTTTGGCAGCACATTTTCAGATAGTGATCAGGATTTTTATTCAGTCGTTCAGATTCACCGAAGCAAGGATAAAGTATTTATTACTTTTATAGTACAGTTACAAAATTGTTTTCTTCCTGAAGCCCCGATTCTATCCTAGCGTTTGGGAAATAACTAGCCAGTTTTCAGTACTTACCGTTCACAAGGTATGAAAAGCAGAGTTAAAATACGTGTATTGAGTGTCCCGTAACCTTCCGCCAGCCCGCTCATCTACTGCAAAATCTGTGCAGCCGCAGTGCCACCTTTTGGCTAAAACGTCTTTTGTGTAAATGGCAACATTTGTTCCCCCACAGCCGCCGGGAGTTAACTGTTTGCACACACATAATTTTGAAAGAACAAGGAGACATCCATCAGCCAACCATACCTCTGTTGCAGTAAGAAGCGTAAAAAACCGCGTGAAGCCTTACCGAGAATCGTGGGCACCTTGTGCAGTTCAGCTGCTGCCAGGAACAGTCAATGCATTAACCTGAAAATTGGAGGAGCGCTATTAGCCAACATGGAAACAATAAGGTAGAGGACTCTAATTAAAATAGGTAATACAGAAAGAGAAACTGAATTAATGGGAAAAGCATCTGTTGAATTACTTGTACATAATAGAGAACAACCTCTAGAGGATAGCCAGCAGTTTATTTAGCTGGTACCGGTTTTACAAGTGACATAAAAAGCAATTTGAATATAAAGCAGGAGGGCTGCTTCTTCCCTAAAGGCATACGACTTAGCGATATCCCACTGTGGGCCGTACAGTTTCTCTCTTTCCCTCTCCAAACACAGGAAATTTCCAGGCTGTGCGAGTAGACACAGTGATCTCACCACCTACCAGCATTTCTTTTTAACCACCAGGATCTCAGACCCCCAGCACCAGGTGTGTGGGGCGACACCCACCTCAGGTGAAAACATTTTAGCAGCTGGGAAGTTGAGGAGGCCTTAATGAAGAGAGGGAAGAAGAATAAAAGCTACGAACTTCAGCTGGGATGATATTTGCTCCGCCTCACCTTGTCACCTTTCTTGTGGCAATAACTTGGGGGAATTTTGGAAAAACATTGTCCCTGCTTCATCCAGTCTGCAAAATCAGTTGCAGTTAATAGAGTTTGGAGGCTGTGAGATGCTGGGGAAAAAAAAAGTTGAGAATATATTATGTCACTGATTCTATTGGGTAGAACATTAGAATTGCTGAATGAAATTAACCGTGTTGACCTGACTGTCCAAAATAGCGCTGCTCAGAAACTTCTAATTGCCTCAGCTATCATATTTGCTTGGCTGTTTGAATCGTGAATATGAATCATGTTCTAACATCCAGACTCAGGACAACATAAAAAAGGACTTTTGTATGGATAAATATATACACACACGCACACATATATTCATGCTCAGAAAATCCATACAGTTGGTGAGCTCCATAAATGAGTGCTAAACTAGCTAAAGAAATAAAACTCCCCTGTACAAAAAAGTAGCAAAGCATTAAGTCCCATTGAAAGGCAGGGGAAGTTACTGAAGCCTTTTCAGGGCGATCACTGCTACACAATGCTGGTTTCTATTTGTTATTCTTACAATATGAGAGTCCTGCTTTGGGGACCTGTGGGGAAGGAAATGGCTTTAACATTTACAGTGATGATTAGCTAGTGCGTTATGTCTCTTGATCCATGCTCCCTAAGACTACATGAAAACATCGTGCTCCTCTTACCTATTCTGGAAGTCCTCCTCCTGGCCAGCCCTGTCAGCAGCTGGGGGAGCAGCCTGCAGTGGCCCACCAGGAGTCAAGCCATTCAGTTTTGTGACTTAGTTCCCATTCAGCTCTGACTAAAGCTCTTATTGTTCATTTCCAGCATTAAGTCAGCTAAACTTCAAAATAACATTCAAGTTCAGTTCTGGTTCAAGAAAAGTTAAACAAAAACAACAGTTCAAACTGACTTTTGGTTCAGAGTCAGTTTAACTCCCCAGTACCAGCAGTAGTCAGTAACTATTTTATCCTCTTAAATGATGAGCTTGTCTTGCCTTACAATAAGGAAATTCATTCCACTCAAATCTATGCTGAGTAGGCATCCTTAGAAATTTTCAGGTGCCCCAGCAGAGCAGGAAAGTTTCTTAGGAGCCTCCAAATTTCCCCCATGCTTCATTTAACTTCCATTCATTAATCCATAATTTCACCACTCATTTCAACTGAGTTAGAACTGGGCACAGGGTTTGCAGAAAACTTTCTAAAATCAGATGCATTACTAAAGGTCTGATTTTTCTCCCCTCCTACCCTTTGGTAATCTTCACCATTCATGTCACAGACCATCTAGAATTTTTGTCTTGCACAGTAAATATCAATTTATAGAAACCCTTGTTGATTGCTGGTCTTATTCTGCTGGATTTTACAATCTGCTCAATTAGGAAGCATCAAAACACTATTATCTTTACCTGAGAATAATGTAACTAACCATTTTTTGTTAAATACATTTACATTTGTTTACATTGTTTACATTAGGAGAGACCTGTCGCATCCTTAAGCAGTTCTAGTTTAGTCACATTTTGTAGGACATTGAATCTGGCAGAATCCAAATGGTATGTCAAGGCATCATTAACTTGAGCTGCAATTAGAAAGGAAATCTGTTCTTGACTACTGAACGCTTCCACATATACCAGAAATTAATCGGTAGGAGCAGCATTCATAATGAGTGATTAGAAAAACTAGTTGGATTTTTGGAAAACTAGTAGTCAGTGCAGAGGACTAATGAAACAGAGGTGCTGACTGAACTGATGGAAACACAACCCTGAGCTCCTGCCGCATGCATCCTGTGGCTGAATCGATAATACAGAAAAGCTCTTTGAGATCCATTAACAAGAGAGGCTAAACAAGGTGAAGGGAAAGTGGGATCTTCCTGTGGAGCTGTGACATTACATACCTGTGAATTCATTCATATCAGAAGGAAATGTTAGCAATTATACATTAATTATATTTGCTCCTTCAAATCAAGTAAGTTTCAGCAGATGAGCAGCTGCTTTGTTTGCCTATAAGTTTTTTTCTTGGTGGATAAGAAATGCAGGATAGATTCCACAGTGAAGGATTATTAGTACTATTAACAATTTCTAATTAGATCATTAGTATTTTAAGATTTCTGGGGCAAATCGTACCGGGGAATGTTAAGCTCCACTCCTCAGTAGTGAAAAAAACAGTAGGAAAAAGAATTCCAATTCAATGTGCATGGTTACCTGCCTGTGCATAATCACATTTTACATTGAAAGAATTTTGAAAAAGATTGTCCAAAATCAGAAAGGATTGTCCAATAAACAATGAGCTATGATTTTTTCCTTGCATGTTAAGAGTCCAAACATGAGCAGACTCTCAAATAACAAACAGGCATGTCACATAATTAAAACTGTCTAGTGTAAGAGCATAGCTTGTCAAGATTATTTTTTAATCTGAAAAAATCACAAGTAATAAACTTCCTACTTGTCACTGAACAAAAACTAACCATTTTTTGTTAAATACGTTTACATTTCAAGTATAGTTTTAAGAAAATTTGAAAGCAAATCTGGAAGAATGACATAAAATGCAATTAGTCTTGGTTATGCTCTGTAAGTGAGATTATTGGCCTGACTCTGGCTAATTACACAGAGATCATAAAGCCTGCAACGAAATGAAGCAGTTCCAAGAGAGTCCTACGCAGATTGTTGTAAACACACAGCTATGCAACAGGTCTGAGCTAGCTGGAATGAAAACATAAAACATCTCTCCGGACTCCTTTGGTGTAATGGCTGTCAACTGTGCTCTGCTGCAGTGGTGATATGAGTTACATTCGGTTTAGTAGCCAGCGGAGAGCTGGGCCTTTGCATCACAGAAGCACGGTCGCAATTTACACTTCTGCTGGCGGCATCAGCTCAGAGCAACGAGAAATGAGGCTGAGCAGATCCCAAAACACACTGGACCAAAACCAGAATTCTCCACGGAGCAGTATAGCAGTAAAATAATAGATTTATTACCCAAGTGAAAGAGCAGACGTCGCTGCACACACCTGTGTTTCAGCCAGAACTCCTTCCTCCAGCTGAGCCTACGCAATCAAGGAAACCACTAACTCCTCCAGGTCCTTAGTTCAGATCCAGTTTAGGCTGACTGTGACTGAAATGCATCATTCCTGACAGCTGGACAGTGGACAGGCATGTCCCAAAAACACTCTTCCTCACTTACTCGTGCCTCGAAGGCGGGGAGCAACCCCTTTTAGTGAGACAATGAAACTCCTCCAGCCTGACTCCAGTCTGGTCTCTTTCCTTACCTCTCTTCCGTCTGACCCCTCCTTGCTTTTCTGCAGAGCCTACTGTTGCAACACCCTCTCTCCAAAAGGACAGGAGAAGCACATCCTCTCCCTTTTCTTCCCTTTAAATGGACACTGAAAAAGTCCTTCTGAATCCCGTCTGTGTTGTTACCACACCTTTGGCAGCTCAAGTGACTTTGCAACACAAGGAAGCAGAACAGGAGTTTGAAGTTGGAAAGGGAAGTGGCTCGGGCACGGCTCTGCTAGGAAAGCTGCTGCCCTTCCATCCCCATCCCATAATGGGTGAACAGACACACAGCCCTTTCCCTCTCTCCCTTTCTTAATTTTATGTTCCTGCAGGATAAAGCTCCTTAAGAGAAGCCCTTAGCAGCTAAAGGAGAGACTGGGCTTGGAAGAGAGCGGGAAAAATGAGGAAGAGAAGGGAATGAAATGGTTTTGTGCGCGCACACAGGTGTTTCATCCCTGTATTGGGTAGGAAAGAGGAAGTTGAGAAGAAGTAGGAGGAAGTCAGCTGATGAATAGCTCCAGGCAAAAGAGAGAATACCTGGCAGGGTTGCTCCATACAGCAGTGTACATTTAAAAATAATTTTTAGATCTAGCACATTTGGATAGGAGTATCCGTCCCCAGAGCAACCAACAACAGAAAAACAAGTACCAATAATTTTCCATTCCAATGACCAGTGCTATAATTAGATAATAACGCTAGAAATTTAGTCTACTTTGAGGTGAAAGGGGAAAGTCATGCACGCTGCCTGACAGCTCAAGAATAAAAACCCCACCACTGTTAATTCATTTATGGGGACTATATCTGAGGTCAGACAGATATTTCTGCAGTAGTGAAAATTGAGCAACTCCAAGGAATTACTGCTGAACTAAAGAGAGAGCTTCAAGCTGAGCTCTCAAAAATCCTGTTACACCAAAGGCCAGACAGCTAGCCCCTGCTCATGTCCTTGATGACCTGGAGAATGGGCATGGACTGCAAACTCTGCTCCAAGCCAAGGAGTGAAAGCTGGCCAAAGGCAAGCATATCGGCCACTGTGAGAAAATCTGTAGTGCCACTGCTTGTAACACGTCTGTTTCTTGGCACAAAAGGATAAGTTCGTCTTAAAAAAACACTATGTTCATTCATAAGAGCAAGAACGCCACTGGAAAAGGAATACAAAACTTATGCAGTACATGACTTGAGTGCACAGGATGGAATCCTAATATTTTTGTTTGCAAAAAGCTCAATTCTAAATCTTCGTTCAGACACCAGCTTGATTCAACATTGCATTATAGACTAAAAAAGAATCTAAATATTTGTTCCTTTGATGTGGGGTACAAACTGAGATTTAGATGTGGAACCAATGCAGGAATGTGACCCAG
Organism: Limnodromus scolopaceus; assembly: GCA_028565335.1. NCBI lineage: Eukaryota > Metazoa > Chordata > Aves > Charadriiformes > Scolopacidae > Limnodromus > Limnodromus scolopaceus. Next base: position 104,813,639 of record JAOXNO010000013.1, on the reverse strand, counting down.
GGAAATATTTTGGATCCTGCATAGGCATTCCCAAACTGGTTTCATTAAAAAAAAAGCAGCAAAAAAAAACCACCCAAGACTTTTGATGCACGCTATTTTTAGTGTTTTGCAATGGTAGCACGTGGAGGTTCCTTTCATAGCAACCGAGTCCTTTGGATCATTATCCAGAGATGTAAAATTTTCCATTTGCATTATAGAGAAAGCATAAACAAAATGTTTTGGAAACCATTCTGGGAATAGATCCTTTAAGCTAAGTAGTGAGGATTTGTACCTACCCAGGTAATTCTTACTATGTTGTCCTATTAAATCTGTATTCTTCTTTCCAAGTTATATTCTGCACTCAAAATTACTAAAATCTATCTGAAAAGAAGACAATAGTAACTGAACACACTGTTGGATCTTCCCAGTAGAAATGGAAATGCATGTTTTAATATGGCAAGTGGATTCAATTTGTGAGTACAGTCTGTTACCGTTCACAGCAGCGTCAAGTCCATCTTCAGAGGAGCACAAGGGGCTCCACAGTATCAGATTCAAATGTTGTTGTGCAGCTCTCTGACATTGTGGGATTTAAAAAGTTGGTGGTTTTTTTTATTTCTGCAGAGAGGTGTGCTGAGATCCAGGCAACACATATGTGGCAGATGCCTGAGGCGTCTGCCTGGAAGTGGCACGAACAGCAACAATGTGGGCACAAGTCATTGCATCTGTCCTGCTCGCGTGGGGCTTGTGTAGGTGGTTCCCAGCCCCAAAACACATGCAGCATGAGCAGTGAGGCCAAAGGGTCTGCACCACTACACCTTCCCAGGTACTTGTGCACAAACCCCTGCTCACCGGGTAACTTGTTTGATTATTGAAGTGGGCACATGTAAAGGTTAGATCTTTGGTAAGTTTTACATAGAAATGCCCCATGGGTATTTTCACCACTCAACTTGGGAGCCCAATCTTCCAACAAAGTTAAGAGAGAGCTGCAAGCACATCCAGAGGGCAATTGCAGAGCATATAATTAGATGGCAGCTGGACTCCTATTTTGGGACCACTGGATTTTTCCCTGAAGATGCTCACCTCTCCCTCCACTGACTCCTCGGCAAGATTAGAGGGATGACAGTGAGTGCCCTTCCTGGGTTACATGCCCATTACAAGCCCTTACGGGCAGTAGGGGCAGGAGGGCAGCAGGCTGCCAGGACTCCCCAGCTCTTACGTGCAGTAGCATCCTGTGCTGTAAGGTTTTCCATCACTACACTAGAGCCCTAGATACCTGCCATTAGGCTGTGCAAACAAGGCCCTTTGCATCCTTGCCTCTCCTTAGTCAACTCAGCTCAGCTGGAAAGAGAAATCAGCACATCTGCCATCAAAAATGCAACAGCAGAGGGCAACAGGTTTTGATCAGCCCAGAACAGCATACACAGTTTAGTTTGGATATTAAGTGAATTCCTGAATTTAGAGCAAACTATCTTAGAATGGAAAATTAAGCTCAGTGGCACAGCATTATCCAAGTGTGTATTTCACCCAGGTAGCTAAGCAAAACTCTGCATGGACTTCTTGCAGATTGCAGATAGTCATAGAATCATAGAATCATAGAATTATAGAATGGTTTGGGTTGGAAGAGACATTAAAGATCATCTAGTTCCAACCCCCCTGCCATGGGCAGGGACACCTCCCACTAGAGCAGGTTGCTCAAAGTGCCATCCAGCCTTGCCTTGAACACCTCCAGGGATAGGGCATCTACGACTTCCCTGGGCAACCTGTTCCAACAGTTGTCAATAGTCAACATAGTTGTCCAATAGTCAACATCCTTTTGATGAATCTCAACATGTAATTTGCATTCACTTCTTCTACATGGTCAGAAAAATCCTGAACAATTATGAAGAGCACAGTGACATCTTAACTAAAGATCAGTTGTAATATTCTGTCCCTTTCCTAACACATTTCCTTCAGAAGAGAGGCCACAAAACCCCAGAAGTTCTTCTTGCTGTAATACAGGGACTAGAAAGACAAAACAGAAAAGACACAGCGAGGAATGTCTATAAAAATAAAATATACATTTTTGCTATTGTGATTGTATGGTATATTTTTATTTCCATAAGGAGGGACACATTTGACCATAAGGCTAAACCTTATACTTGATCACACCAGCCAAGGTGATAAAAACATGTTGACTTTTGTAGTTAAGGGACAAAAAAGCATAAGCCAGCCTAAACACTGTCACTAGCCCCCTTGGACTTCAAAGTGCAAATAAACACATATGAGTGTGATGGATGTAGGATTTGGCCTGGACTTGGAACTGTAGTTCCTTGGACTTGTAGTAACTTGTACGTGTAGTTCCTTGGACTTGTAGTAACTGGTGACTCCAGAACTACAGCGAGGTATCTGTCTTAATCACTCTAAGCCCAAAGTGAGAATGAGTCCTTCAAATCGCACACAAACCAGACACAGAGCTGAGTTTTATCGTTCTAGTGACAAGCCAGGAAGATCTACTCCTTCCTTTCCCTTAACTCCTCCTGTCTCTTGCACATGTACATGAGAAAAGTCTTTCACCTTCTTGCAATCCCTTCTATGTATTTGCAAAATATCCACAAATAGCTTTGCAGTGGTTATGTTCCAGACTGTTCTCCTCTCATTATTTTCCATACCCATATGAAAGTGGCTTCTGTTTATTTCCAAACAGAGTACAGAACTAAAACTCATGGAGGAGGATAGGAACTTTTTGGTTGGGATCAATTTTTTTATTAAACATATGGTGCATATCTCTTGGCAAATGAAAACATGCTAGATAAGAGGAACGACCTTCAGTTTCTATTTGGAGAAATGTTTTTCCTTATTCTCTCCTGTCTGCTTTGTTTTGAAGCTTCCTCCTTGCAAGAAAAGCTTTTACAAAGACAGTAATCAAATGGCTCATTGCAAAACTTGTAATGGCGCAAAAGCTGTGAAATGCCTCAAAAGCATCTTTTCATAATAAAACAGCTATTATCAATATAAAACTCATGGCTGGTATAGTTATTAAACCACAACTGTGGGGGAAACATCAGTTCTCTTACTTAAAAATGTACTTGTAAAGCAGTCTAAATATAGGAAGTGAATTCCCTATGAACCATGTTTGGTTTGTACTTTCCCTGAATACAGGCTGGAGTATTTAGTAAAACACATGGCTTCTAAATTAGTGCTGAGCTTTTAGGTCCCAGTGTTATTATTACCTGAAAGTCGTGAGCAGCATAGTCAAGGCTTAAGCGCAATTTTTAGAAGCAATTTGTTGTCTAACAAACAAACTGCTCAAGCTGCAGGGACAGAAATAGTCGCAGTCTTTTTGTGTGTCTGTGCGGAATCCGTATCACCTCAGAGGGGTTCCATATCTAGGAGGGGAGCACACCATACATCACGTCTGCAGCAATGTGGCTTGTTCGTAGGAGGACAGGGTTTACAACAGGCAAATGTCTCTGAGTCTTCCCTCTTTTCCCCTTCCTACCAGCCTCCTGCACCCAATTCAGATCTGCAGCTAACACCCACCCAAAATTGAGCTGCCAACCATTAAGGCATGCGGGTAGCGTGTTTGAGAGAGAAGTCTCCTTAAATCAGAGTTCAAATCCCAGGCAAACAGCTCGGCGAAGCTGCGCCTATCCATGATGAGCTGCTGGAATAAGGCTCAAAAGCTGCTAAGGGGATCAGCAGTCACACTGTACGGGCCATGATCGGACCAGGGCTGCTCGATCCAGTGTTACAGGAAGAGCTACATTTATATTCTTGCAGCACTTGTACTCAGAGACCATCTAGTCAAGATCACAAGACAGGAATGGTTTAGCCTTGACATCACTAGCAATTCTAAAATTGAAAAGGGTTTGTTGTTTTTCTCCCTCCCTTAAGAGAATTATTCCCAATATTTTTAAGGAACTGTCATTTCCTGTAAAATAATGTTTATGGTGGCAGGCTCTCAGTCTTTCTGGTGTTTTTTTTTCACGGGGCTATTATTTATTGTAGCTGTTCTTTGTTCTCTGGTTTTTTTCTGACTTTCAGCAGGGCTGCCCCATGCCTTTCAAAACTGCAGAGATTTTACAGTAGAGTCGCTCAGCGTCATTTCAATCTATTTATATGAACACTGAAAATGCCATCAAACTTTGGTGAACATTTTAAAGAGACATGTAAGATGAACATCAAAGGAAGAAGATGTTCATATTATGCCCCCTTTCCATGCCCTCATCTTCCCCTCCGAAAGCACTGAGCATTAAAGCAGCTCCATGCCATGGACATGTTTGTTTAAATCAACACAGTCCGTGAAACCATGCTTAGCTGCCTTTCAATTTGCTGCTTTTCCTTAGATATTCACATAGCCGCCTCGCATCCTGATCATCATTAGGTCCATACAGACGGGTAGCGTTCAAGGGACACACATTCACAATGAAAAAAAAAAAAAAAAAGATGCTGAGGACATTGGCATGACATGATGGATTCCTATTGCCACGTAGCTTAGTTCCACCTCTACCTCATGCCTTCTGGACGAAGCTGCTGCCCAGTTATAAACATAAGACAATCACACAATCTCAGAATTTAGATCTAGATCTAAATTTTCTTGAAGGAACTTATATCAGCGTTCCAGGTTAATCCTGACCAGAAACCAACAGACTACACGAACATGTTTCCGAGAGTAAGGAGCTGCCTTGGCATTTTCAAACCTTCTAGGCTGCAAAAGGAGCAAGAGGAAATTATTTGACCCATTCACCCTCCTCATTAGTAATGCACTTTCCAATGGCTGGAGAAAACTCTTAAGAATTCCTTATGGTGGCAAAACATGTGCAATTCAGTAATGCAGTTTGTGGTAACCAAAAGGAAATCCCATGACAACAATGACTTCAGGGAACAGGTTATGGCTCAAAGAGATGAAAGAAAGGAATGAAAGACTCAAGTTCTGCCCTTGCCCCAGGAGACGAAACATTCACCAAAAGTGTATTGTGACCAGCGACCTGCTGGGGCTAAGATACCGAGTGCATTGGGCCATGAAAGGTGCTGACAGCATCTCCCCAGAATGTGGAGTTAGGGGGAATAGAAGCATAATATTCTGCTAAGTTTTAACTAGGAAACACAGAGACAGCAGGCAGTGTTCTCCCACATCCCCTCTGCTCTCTCTCACAGACACTTCCTTTGTCTGTACCAGCTGGGTTATTAACAGAATATTGTTTTTCATTCCACTTCTCCTCCCTTTGGGCTTTCTATACTCCTGGTCACAGAGAAGAAGGTAAATAAACCCTTTTAATTATATAGTCTGTCAGAATTTTTCCATACTCACCCAATTTATTAGATTATTTTGTACTTCAAATTTATTTTTAACCCCCTTCCCTTACACTTACCATTTTTCAGTTTGTATCTGAACGTACAAATAGAAAATAGCATCACCCATTCCCTGCAGAAACCCACAAACAATTCTTGTGAACCACATTTTACGAGAATGCCATTTTTTTCCCTTGGTATAGCAGAACTGACATTTCTATAGACCTGAGAAGTGGTCCAGAAAAGGAAGATATCTAGCATTACCCTCCAGCTCTGCGAAATATTGTAGTTTTCACATCAGAGAACCAAGCACTTGGGCTCCTTGTCGGATGACTTTCACAGAAGTAGAAAATATATTTCTTACTTTCCAAGTAGACTTAAAATGTCACTAAATTTAAACAGTTGATACTCCACAGACCAAATTCTGACTATAGAGGGAAATTATAATTTGGTGTATTAGCTTCCAGACTAGCATTACTTTAGATTTTGAGCTAAGTTGAATTGGTGCTGAAATGTGCATTGCTATATGACTCTAGGAAAACAGCTATTCTAGCCTTGGGGCATTTTAAACACAGGGCTTGGAGTCAACTGACATAAATGAATACAAAGAGAGTTTCTGTGCTAAATAAGAAATGAATTCCTTATTTGTAGGCATAATGGCTCTGACACAGGAAAGATCAAATAGTAGCTCTTTTCTAGCAGTATATGCATGCATATTTTCATTTGTACCATCCAGTTTTGGGTTACTCCCCCTGTGCTTACCATTCCCTGAAACTAACTCTTCTCCTTGGACCTAGTATCCTGCCAAAGACTCATCGCTGGCTGTTCCACCCTCGCCCATGGAGATCTGGGATGCTGGCTTCCCTCTTTGGCACATATACAGAAAACCCTGGGCTACTACACTTGTAAATTCACTTTCCTGAGCCCTTTCCCATGAAAACAAAGCAAATAGTGGAGAGAAGTAATTACCAAATGAAGATAGCGAGAGGTTTACTGTCATCAACTCACACACAGGCCACAACATGGCCACTGCGAGAAGAATAATGTTTTGTGCACTAGCAAAGCCTTGGAGAATGAAAAATGTAATATATTTTCCAGCAGCATGAAAGAACAAATTTTCTCCTTTTGGGAAGAATATATAACCTTCTCGTAAAACCCTGAGAATATATGTATTCTATTGAACTTTGTATTTGTCCTGTATGGATATACATATATAAAAATAGTCTGAGAAAGTGATGATCTCTCCATAGGTTTTTAGGTTCACCTAACAAAATGAGAGCTTACAGCTGCCAGCAGTGCGTAAGCCAACTATATTACGACCGCATTCAGATTCAGATGATTTCGTGTTGCTTCCCTCCTTCCCTTCCCCAGGAAAGGTACTTCAGGTACAGAGACAAGGGCACTTCCCCACTCCAGAAGCTCACTTTCAAAGTCCGACTCTTATATGGATCCTGCTCCTACCTTCCTGCCATCACTTGTGTCTTTACCTGAAAAAATACTGCTTTTGGCTAAAAGCAGGAGGCAATGGAGGCTGAAAGTAGCAGCCTCCCCTCTCTCCACTTCCCTGGTGTACCTGTCCCTGTGCACTGCTCCCCCAAACCACAGAGAGGGAGGGCAGAATCAGGTACATGGACTCCAATTGCTTTTCTGTAATGACTTGTGAGTCTGCTTTGGTCTCCCTGTCCAGAGCTGCCTGAAGAAGTCACCCCACCGTGATTTTGGAGCCCGTTTCAGTCTGTTGTCATGAGCAAGTGGTCCCTATGCAACCCCCTCCTTTCCCCACTCCAGCCTGGAACAGGCAATCCCTCTGTAGTGGATCTGTGAAACCCCGTCTTCAGCCTCAGCCCTACTGCACCTTTCAAAGCCTTTGCAGAAAGGAGCTGAGAGACAGAAGACTGTAGACTGCTTGCTCTGGTGTTCAAAAGCCTCCACTTGGATAAAGAAAAGGTGAGATCAGGGCCACTTTGCTCAAGTGAAAATGAACACATTAGATGCAAGTTCATTGCCAAATTTAATAAAACCTACGCAAGAGAGGTGCACGTGGCTTCCCTGACCTGCTGTAGAGGCCTTCATTGTGCTGCTGATGGTGTTATCAGCCCTAGTCGTGATGTCTGTGCTGTCAGAAGGCAGCTCCCCATCCACAACTGCTGCAGAAAGAGGAGCTTGGTGATGTGGATGGAGGGGGCCAAGCAGACGTGAGGGGAGCCTGAGCACTCAGGCATCCTTTCCCAAAATCTGCGATCTGGCAGCTGTGGACTCACCTGTGAGGGAGCTTTCCAGCACTGACAATAGTGGGAGAGCAGATACTAGCATAGCCATGATAGCAAGGAGCAGTGTCACAGATACCAATAAAACAGGACAAACCCCCGGGTACTGCCTCAAATGTCACATGGGTGACATGAGTGGTCCTAGCTCAGGGACAAGCCTGAAACCACCAGCAAAGTGGCACAGAAGAAGTCTCTTCAGGACAAATCTACACTTTAATTCAAACCTGCCTATCTTCTCCAAGGGCCCAGGTATCTGCTGTAAACACCACGGGCAGGCAGCACTGCTGCCACTGAGCACATTGTTAACTTGGTTATTGTTATGCCTATTGGAGCACAGCACAGAGAATTCACTGAATTTTTGGCTTTAGCCCCAGTCTTTCTGGAGGAGTGGAGGAGGATGGTGGTGAATAAAAATATCTTGGAAACCAACTGGCTCAATAAGAAGAGCCTTGTAGGAGGCAGAGAGTAGCTTATGCTCAGTGCTTGATTACCCCCCCTCCGATGAATACTTTGACTGCACAGTCCTTACTGCGTGGTCAGGAATGAAATGCCTTTGCTGTTAGGCAGCTTGAGGTCCACGCAGCGCAGAGGCTGGGATTCCCAGGTTTAGAAGGCTGCAAGAGACCTTCTGCTGCTTGAATCCATTTTTAGAACAGAGGCACTGCTCCCCATCAGCATCACTGGGATGTCTTTGGATTGTCAATGGCCAAGGAGATAAAACAGACTAACACCTTTCTTCTGTGACACACATGAATTTCCATGGTGTGCAAAATTTGAGGAATAATGAAAATGAATATATCAATTCCTTTGTGCTGAATCCTCATCTGAAAGCAGATTTTAAATACAAATCAGCCACTCTGGGGACTTAGCTGTCATAATGTGCTATTATGTAAAAAACATATGCACACAGAAACAACTTTGAGACTGTAACTCTCTTTTTTGCATTTTTTTATATCCTCAAGTGAAGAATAAACCCCAAGTAACGGGTAGATTTTTAAAACAAACAAACAAAAAACCAAACAAACAAAAAAAAGGAAGCTGGCTTCATGTCTTATGGTGTTTGATCTTTTCAGAGGAAATGCTATAAATTGCACATGTGACTATGTAAGCATGCTATGAGCACCCATTGAAAACTAGTTCTAAAGAGAAGAATGGGTTTATTACAGGCACTAATTTGCTGTGAATGTATAATATGTTCTTCACTTTTTTTCTTCCTTATTATCAAATGCATTAGGGTTAAATCTTTAGGCACCAAGGTGAAAGCCAGAAATGAGAAAGGCAAGAAGAGGAAGAAATCCTAAAGGACCAAATTAAGTGTTAGTTGGGCAATACCCCTGCCTGGAGAGTCCTAAAAAAAACCCCCAGCTCTTCACAACAGTCAAAATTTAGCATGAAAGATGCCACACCATAGAGATGCTGGTTTAAGGAAAAAGCTGGGGAGTATGACTGGCCTGTCAAGTCTGTGGCTAGAAAGGAGATAAAACAGAAATAGAGAGAGGCAAGAAAAATAAATTCATCTCTTCTCAGGGCTGTTCTGTGCAGTTTTTAGGCACCATTGAATAAAGAATTCTCAAAAAGAGGTCTTCTGGGCATTCCAGTGCCCAGTTCTCAGTTGTCCTTTTAGGCAAAGATTTGGCAGATGCTCACCTTGGGAATCTGTCATCTTAATGTGCGTGGAGACAGCTGGGGCACATCTGGGGCATCTGTCACAGTCCTCTTGCTATAGCACTACATGATCCTGTGCAAAGGATAGCTAAGCAGGGAAATCTGTCCTCACTAACCTGCACAGGGGCATAACAAAACAGTACTTAAGGCCTGCGCAACGAAGTCACTGTAACAATTCATGATCATACTTGGCTGTTCCCACATCTTATCATAAAAATTAGAAGCTTTCCTATACCTGTTCTTAGGATACAGGCAGACTAACGTGATTGTATCTAAGGAGCCACATGCTGAGAAAAATAAGCACTCTTTCAACAAGCTGTAACAGCTTCCAGCTATCCCACTTCTCAGAGTGAATCAATATAAATTAAGGACTGCCATTCCACTTCAGTCAATGCGGCAGCACAGACTAACTGATCCTTGCAGGATAGCTTTGGAGCTATGTTGTTGAAGCCTATGTCATACTTAGAACACTCTGCATCCTGAAATTCCCCAACTCCAGCTCCTCTTTCGAACTCACAAGTTGTAACTGAAACCAACAAAAAGCTCTATTAAACCTTCTCCTTACCTAATTGAATATATTAGTTGTATATAGCAATTACCTTCTCCTTTTTATAGTATAGTAAAGCACTTATGGTATAATAAAGTCTACCACACAGTGCTCAACAGCCCAATGTGTTGAGCAATTCAGTTTTTGGTGCCTCATGTAGGTTAGGAATTGATTTTAATTGCCTGGCATAAATCACACAGTCCTACTGTAGAAACCCTTATTATTTCACTGGCAGGTATGTTTTTAATCCTATACATTCATGGGGAATAAGAGGGAACCAGAATGAAAAGAAAATAACCTGAAAATTTACTTTTGAGGAAGAGAGATTTGTTCTGAATTCAATGAAAATTTAACAAATGCTGCACACATTAGTCAGTATAATTGTCATAAGCACAGTAGTAAAGAAAACTTTGTACATCATCACTACACCTCAGTCACTGCAACTGTTTCAAGTAAACCTTGACAAACTATGTGAGACTTACAGCAAAGACAATTTGCAGTACAGATAAAAATTTCTTCTGCTTACACATGTGTCCTGCACTCTCTGCCTCTCACAGCCAGAAATAATATATGCATACATTTTGCATGTATGTTTGGATGCGAGCGGGACGAATTCTCTCATGAAGTTTGCCTCCCATTTGCGGATTTTCTCTGCTGACACAGTTTAGTCATTTGGCTTAGTATTAGCTTGAATAAAACAAAAACTAAATCAAAAATCAAAACAAAACATCCTGTGTTTAAGCAAAAAAAAAGCATGCAAAATTGAAAATTTATTGGGAGTTATTGTCCTAATCATTAAGCTTTCATTATCAAAGTTTGACCTCCAGAAAAATATTCAGCATTTTAAAGAGTGAAATTGAAGTGGAAATGGTCTGCACGTGACTGTGAGCCACCATCCAGTTAGTCCATTGATGGTGATGCCATTTGCTGTCTGCACTACACAACAGTTCCTGGGGGAATGTGAAGACTGCAGCAAAGAGACTTGTACCTCGTGTCTTTGAACACCTGGATGCCAAATTCAGGTCCACTCAAAACTGATTTGCCTTTTTGTACAAGTATCAGTCCTGACCCTTAAGATCTGCAGAAGTAAACTAAGTCCCCTTGGTGTTGCAGTATCATGGCCATTTTCATGAGGAAGAAGTAGAAGATGAGCATTCAGATATAACAAAAATCAAAAAGCAACATTTAGGGTGGTAGAACTAGATATCTTATGTTTGATTTAGTTACCAGACTTTATAACTTCAAAGTTATACTTAAAGTCTCAAAACCTTTTTTAGTGTAAACAGAAGAAACATCATTCAGTTAAAATGCTGAAATAATTTGCAGAGGAAACCAGAAAATCATTTACATGTAATTAATTCCACAAATTTACCACTTCTCAAAATGCTTAATTATTGCTATCAGCATTTTTAAATACCTTTTATGTTCATAATTGGACTATCATCTGTACATTTATCAAGTCTGGAAAGGCTAGGTTGTCATTTTTGAAACCACATTATACAGGGGAAAGTTAACCACCACATGCAAACTGGCTTTTAAAGTTCATGGTGCTGTTATAAAGGTCATGGTGATACTTAGTGAAAATTGAATCATGCAGAAGTCGATACAAAAAACCATATTGTCTTCCTTCAATAAGGAGCTTTTAATGCTGTGCCAGTTTATTTACCATCAACCTCTGCAAAGTCAGCAAGCTAATAAAGAATTTAGGATTTATGGGCCCTTTACTTTAGCATAGAAAAAATAGTTAGAAAGTGACAGACTAATAGGCCAATTATCTGAGGAATATTTTGCTTATTTGGCAGAAATTACAAGGAGATGCATAATAAAAATACCTACAGTAACCAATTTATTTCTACATTAAAATAAACTCATTCACATCTACCGTGCCACAGAAAGTACCATTAAAATCTTCAAAGTTCTTCCCTGATGCCAAACAAAAACGCTTAACCAGGGTAATATACAATATTAATATTGTTTTATGGTCGATTTATGTCTAGACACAAGCAATAAGAAGTGGAAGGATACTACAGAAATTACAGCTTCTATACAGGAAACAGGAACAAAGCCCCAAAGGATCGTATCTGCATTTGTCTTATTCCAGATTTAGAAATTATTATTTTTTCCCTATTAGGTATGGGTCTAAAATATTAGCTGTTTTCTTTGCATGAATGAACTCTGGACAGGGAATAGTCTGACAGGTTTTTTTATTAAAAAATACTTGAATAAAATTTTGCCGTCTTTATTTAGCTAACATAACCTAACTGTATTGCACTTCATACCGGCTAACAAACGAACTTCATGAAACTAACCACAAGTGTAAAAGATCACAAACATCATATAATTTAGAAGTTTAAGTTCTGCTGAAAACTAAAGAAGTGCAGACCACTAAGTCTCCAAAGTAGTTAAAAATGTGGTATCCCCATATTTTCTAATTCTACAGGCTTTGGCATGAGACATGAAAGAAAGTTTAAGCTCTGTTTTTTTCATTTTGGAGACATTTTTTTAGAGCATTTGTGCATTAATAATCATAGGAAGGCATTATAATTCCAGTATGAAATAAATAATAAAATCCTAATATATTTTTCACATATAATTAATCCAATAAGATATCTCCTCTGGGCATTGACTTTACTAAAAATAATATAGATAAGGAGGTAGTAACTGCACAATCCCCTTAGTGGGTCATGGGAAAAATGTTATTAGAAAACAATACTTTATTCTCAGGATTTTCTGAAATGACTAGTGACTCTGAATGCCCTAATTTGGGTCATTTATCACTATTTAGGTGTAAGGGTTTTGATTGTTAGAAAATGTGCTATTCATTTTCCAAAGCCAAGATTCCTCAAGATAGAACAAGCTGGACATTGTGAAATGAAGATACATGCATCATTTTTAAAGTTCTTAGCTGAAATTTTAGTTTGAGTTGGGAAAATAAGGAAAAAATCATAAATTAATTCCAGTAGCCACGGTATAACCCTTGGACTGCCTTAGACCTAGCTTATCCTCATGTACAAGCTCCCAGGAAACCAAGATATTTTGTCCTTAGCAGACTACAGTGAATTCTTGCTAAAAGTTACTTATTTATTAAATAAATTATTTAAAAGTTATTAAAACTTTTTCCTCCAAGAACTCAAATTTTGGATGAGTTTCTGAGATACAGGGGCCAGTGCTATCCTGTCCAATTTGTGCTCCTAGGATTGTTAGTCTCCAGAATGGTGTTTGCAAAAAGGAAATTGTCCTGGTTTGAGGTAAAACAGAACTGATTTTCTTTTCAGTAATTTTACTTTTCTAGTTAAGCCTCTTCTAATTCTCTGAAATTAACAGCATATTCTTCAGACAGTCTCTGCTTCCAGAGTGATAGTGCCTGATGTTTATAGTGAATACCAAAGGAATGGTATGCAGAGAAGCTCTTGCTTATCCTTATTCCTATAAAAAACAAAGTCAACTCACTTTGTTGAGTGCCACGTTGGAGCGTCACAAGCAGAAGAGTATAGAGGGGTCACACCTGTGGGGAGAAGCAGACAGGACAGGTTACTCAAACCTGACCAGTGGGGTATTCTATCCCATCTGCATCATGCTCAGTATAAAAGCTGAGGGATCAAAGGGGTCAGCCTCCTTCTTCAATGGCCAGCGTCCGAGGAGGACCCTGACTGTTCATCTGCCTTTGATCTCTATCCATGTGTTCCTGACTCCAGAGCTGGAATCCAGTCCCTGTCTGTCACTGAGTCCGCTCTGGGGCTTTCCCAGTGCCTGCTGGTGATGTGACTGTCACCCTGAGAACTTGATATTTGTTTTGTATATACTGTGTATATGTCATTATTTTTGTATTAATATTCTTATATTTTTCTTCTTATTATTTTATTATTAAATTTCACTAAAATAATTAAGTTTCTTTTCAAGCCATAAGTCTCTCTCTCTTATTCTCTCTCTTCTCTCAAGGGAGAGAGGTTAAAGAGAGCATCTGTCATTCATATTCATGACCAGCCCAGCCAGTATAATTCAAAACAACATATAAGCTTAAAGAAAATGTTAATACTAATCTTTTTCCTGATTTTTACAGTGGAATTTTTCACTTACCAAAGAGAATTCCAGCACACGGGGAAATAGGCAGTGTCACAATTTTGTTTGTTCATTTGTGGTTAGTGGAGTGAGTAAAAAGAATTATTATTGTGGTTTAGGCAAATGAATGAAACTGTCCTTTTGCTGAACTATAATTGAAGGTATAATGCACAGAAAATCAGACTGCTAAAGGGATGCCACACTAAAACAGTGGTTTGAAAGCTTTGTTTTCTGCTTTTATGTGTCTGCAATGGAGTAATTTTTTTAATGAGGCAACAGAGACACACTTTCACTAATCTACAAGATGCTTCATAGCTGGGACAAATAATTTCTGGGTCTTTATTTCTCATGGTGGCAAATCTCTTATTGTCCATAGATCATAGAATCATTTGGGTTGGAACTTGTTGTGATCATCTAGTCCAAGACCCAGGACTAGGGCCAAATCTGATATGAAGTCAGACGTTAATACTGGAACTGACATCCACTGCAACAGGGTGGAGAGGGAGTTAGGAATTTTTTAAAAAAATAAGGTAATAATTTTATGTTTTCAGACTGAATCTGATGTACAATACTAACACAATAATAGGTATTTTTCATTTGGAGATACCAAAGCATAAATCAAAAGAGATTTCACTATGATGCCGTATCCATGCCAAATAAAAAACTAAGTCATCTCTCTGTGACCTTTATCTCCTTCCTTATATCTGCAGACACTAATATAACCTGATGTACTGATTTTAAGGATGCTTCTGCTGTCTATAACCTGGCTCTCCAGTACACCAGCCCTCACTCATGCAGCAATCACATTTATCTCAGATAGCTCACAGCAGCCCATTTCCACTTGCTGGAGTGGTAGAGAGGGTACAACAAGGAAATATATAGGCCAGGACATAGGCATAGAAATGAAAACAATTTTCTTGAGAACCCATAGAAATGCAACAGAATGAGATGGAAAAATTCCTCAGTTTATGCAGAACCCTCCTGTTGTTATACTAACAGTTGTCTATTGTGCCTTTCAGTACAGCTATTGTCTTCCATTTCCCTTAGCAAAACATTTGATTATGCTATTCTACAAATAACTTAGGAATGTGGTGATGCAAAAATACAGGTGGAATCACCAATCTCTTTTTAAAAGTCTACATAAGATTTAAATCTTTAACAGGGGTACTGAGTGATTTTCTAGAATAACTCTATGCAGTCACAGTAAAGGGGGATGGGAAATAGGGCTGACATACTCAGCTTCAGTACACCAAAACTTTCCATACACTTTTTAGTAAGCTCCAGTTCCAGAATGAAACTTCCACATAGCACAGAAAGGGTGTAGGTACTTTTACACCGAAAGACTGAAAAAAATGCTTTTCTGAAGTAAAAGATCTAGAAGAGGGAAACAAAAAGATAGAGCTGCCTCTCACCAGTGCATTTTTATATGCAAACTTTTAATGAAGAGCCCATGGGCAAGTGCCTCATGTAAAAAAGGAGACAGAAAGAAACTTTCAGTACACAACTGTTCACTGAAATTCGTTCATATATATTACACGAGAGCTTTTTCAGGGACTTCCCAAAGTAAGTTTGCAACAATAAAAAGGTGGCAGAAACAAGGACAGGGAAAGAGAAAATGCCTTACAACAACAGCTTTAAAGGTTTTGAAGATTTTCTGTCTTGGTTTCAGGCAGGCAGTTCTGCCTTTGCACGGAGATAAGTAAAAGCAGGGCTCAGCTCTGCAAGTGTCTGCGCTGGACAAGGGAGGACAGCCCCGACTTCTTGTCACTCCTCTGTGCATCGAAGGCAGGGAACCGTGAGACCACCCCCGACTGAGAGCAGTCCTTAGCAATGCGACTACCGTCATGGCTAGAAACCAGGCAGTGTCTTGGCAAGCTTCCCGTTGCTACTCCAATTTAAGTGCCTCATATGAAAGGGGTATTTTTTTACCAGGGAAAGACCAGTTCTGTCCACGTGCCTAATGAACTCCCAGTTCCTTCAAAGAGGCTGTTGACACAGCTGCCAATTAATGCCATTTGTGATGTACACAAATGACTACAAAGTCTTTACACAGGCCAAACAGCACGTGGACTTTCACTCATTACTGTCATAGGTTAAAGTTAAGCTGGTGACAGGGAACAGATGTGAAAGGTTCTTTAATCCTAAGTGTTTCCATCCAATGCTGGAAGTATTTCCAGGGATTTGTTTTTGAGGCCTATAGACCCAGTTTATAACGCTGAAAAAATGATCAAGGTCACCAAAGGTCTGTGTTTTAACAGTGTCCAAGCCAAGGCCACTCTTTCCTGAGCACCTCTGACACAACCTTTCTCCAAATAACTTGAGGTATTATTCTGCGATGCAGAAGCTGAAGGAAGACTGTTGGTGTCCATCTGCACTGATCAGCCCCACAGGATGAGAGGAGGAGAGACCTCAGGAGCCTTCCCTATTGGGTGAGTCATCAAGAGTCAAAGGAAAAGGAAGTGGACCTTCCATCCTACTGAAATGCATGTGGAAGTGGCAGGCAGGGCTGGTTTCTTGCAATGTTCCCACCTCAGAAACCCCAGATCCCTCTAGGACACTCCTGTCATCTCCTCTGCTGATCCATGAACACAACATGTACAGCCATGTTCTCAGGATGCATTTCCACTGCTGTGCCTGTGCTTCAGCCTCAAATTCCCTCCCTCCCTGGTTCAGTGTTAACCTTAACATGTGTCTGAAAAGAGACATGTGAATTTGCTCTTCTGTCTTCCTTTAATTTGTGAATCCTCATATATCCATAAAGATAAAAGTATTATAAGATCCAGCATCTTTTTATACTGAGAAAAAGAGCCCCATGCTGACTAATTGCCCAGTTTCTTAATGTGTGGCATTCAGTAATTGCACGCAGAGGGAGGTGATGGTCTGTTGTTCTTTAAAAAATGGAGGGAGGATTAATGCATACGTCACCTCCATTCCAAGCATTTGGACACCAAATAGCGTAAAAGAGGAGAGACCTTGACCCACTGACTTCAGACAGAGCCAGGTGTCTGAAGCTGTTTGCACTTCTGAACTCTGCAGCTGTTAGTATCCCCTCACAATCATCTTGCCAAGCCGCTTCCATGCACATCTGTGTCTGACAGGCTTAATTCTCTGGTGAACTTGAAAAAACATAGAAGATGCAGAGATACTGTCAACAGGTGTTCACTTGGTGAGGCCGATGTTTTCTTCCTTGAACACCACCAAGTATTTTCCTGGGAAAACAACATTTTCCTGCTGCTAGATTCTGTGCACAGAAGCAGAAAAAGGAAGGAGGTGAAAGCGAATAAAAGAATGCAGGAAGGTAGACTGTTTATGTTGTTCTGCAGGTCTCATTTCAGGTTCATCTGCTATATCTATGTTCACAAGAAACCTTCTGGAGAAAGACTGTGAAAAAATACCAGAGAAAAAAACAGATCTAATAGAGAGAAACGGACCACAATTTATACCTCTTTCGCTCTATTAAAACACATTAGGGCTATTTCTGCTGTTTTCTGGCTGTTTTGAAGATGAGGCCACTCACATCAATGAATATCTCCCTGAGGCATTGATTTCATTTTACTTTGTTTCTTTTACTGACAATTGGGTTAGAACATATATTTACACATTAATTTCTAAGATCTTTGGCTCAGGCAAACTAATCTACATCTATAGAAAAACAAACAGCCAACAAATGGATTATAGAGCAGTTGCCAAAGGTTCAGACTTGTTGCTGAATAATTTTTTCCTTTCAGTTTGGATACTAGCCCACAGTCCTGAAAATTCACATGGCAAGTATAAACAATGACCTTCACTTTTGTCTATATTATTGTAAGTACAACAGTGAAAACAACAAAATAATTTTGCTAAAAATCAGGTTCCCATCTAGCTTAAAATCCATACCTTGATTTTCATAGAATCACAGAATAATTTAAGTGGGGAGGGACCTCTGGTCCAACCCTCACCCCAAAGCAAGGCCACCCTTACAGTTAGAACGAGTTTCCCAGGGCTGTCTCCAGTCAAGATTTTACTGTCTCCGAGGATGGAAATTGCACAGTCTCTGTGCAGCCTGCTTCAGTGTTTGATGACTCTCATTAAAAAAAAAATAAAAAAAAATCCTAATATCTAACTGGAATTTCTCTTATTGCATCTTTTCTCCATTGACTCTTGTCCTTTCACTGTGCGCCTCCAAAAAGAGTATAGCTTCATCTTCCTTATAACCAGACATTAGGTAACTGAAGGCAGCAATAAGATCCTCCCTTGGCCTTCCCTTCCTCAGACTGAAAAAACAGGTCCCTCGGCAGCATTTCCTATGTCAAGAGCTCCAGCACCAGCCATCCTGGTGGCCCCTCTGCTGAACTCATTCCAGTACCTTAATGGCTTTTTCTACTGTCTATGCCTACTGTGTCTCGGTACATTTCATAAATACTTACTGTAATTTGATGTGAAAAAAATGGTTTTATGTTTACATTTGTGGATGAATCTGGTACTAATAACAAATGAATGATAACCAGTAGCAGCCAGACATTTTACAAACAGAATCTTAGTTCACTTCTTTCTTTTATATGCCAGTACACTATAGCATGTCCAGTCCAGGATGTGTCTTGAGAAAACTAGATACACCTTAAATTCTTTGGCAATTAGTTATGTAAAATGAGCCAGTGTATGAGAAGTCAACTCTGTAGGTTATGGGCTAGATAAAATTATCATCTTATTATTAAATGATGGATTTTAACAAGCAGCTGGCCTCATTACATCATGTATCACAAATAATATGATGTCCCAGTGAGAAATAGAGCAAACCCAAACCCCAGCCCTCTCAGAAACAGCAAGTAAGAAGCTAGAGCTGGTGTTTCAGGGAGGAACATAGATGCACTGTGATCCTGCAAATGCCTACCAATTCCTGTCAGGTGTGACTAGTCTGTAGCACTTGTCAACATATTAAAGACCAAAATCAAGACTCATTTAAAATTATGCGTGAAACAGTTTTTCACTGGTTGTGGAATGGCCTGTTAATACACCCCATCTAAATTCTATGATCCACATTTCCACAGATGACACGACATATGCAATTTTGTTAATAAAATCTAGACATAATTTTCTAACATGGGCTGGCAATAATGTAGCATTATAGTTTGAACAATGGATCAGTGTTAAGGCGATTGCAAGTCTCTGCTGCAGTTCAGTTCTCTTTTGCCAGCTATGGTATAGCAGTGACTAAATAGAAAGCAATTCCCATATATTAGGCACTTTGAGACCAGCTATTGGAGCCAAACGGTGCAGTTAACCAAGGGATAGCATGCAAAAACAAAGACATTTTTTATAATCTCATTGCTATGAATCAAATTTTGCCCTGAGGACTATGCTAAATTTTGTTTATTTGCTTTTTGGGTGTGTTTAGTAATATTTTACATTAGTGAAAACTGAAGGCATCTATACTGGCTTCATTTCTATCCAGCTCGGAAACGCATGTTGTCTGCATTAGTAATCCCAGACTCCTAAAAAAAAGCTGCGTTTTCATCAAAGTGCAGGGAAATACTGAAGATCTGTTTTCTTCTCTCTTTTTCAAACAAATTTGTCTTAAATTCAGGCACTAAATTACTGCTGATGGTTAAGTTCATGTTTTGAAATCTTTTCAG
>JAOXNO010000013.1:104779939-104794139 GCA_028565335.1 Limnodromus scolopaceus | reverse complement strand
AGTTCATGTTTTGAAATCTTTTCAGATGTGCTGTTACCTGATACAGTCTACATACACTTCGTCTCTTTACTACTGCTTCTGTATAAGAAGTGAGCTTGTGGTTAGAATGTCAGCCACCATTTCTATGCACTTATTATTTTAATGAATGCAACGAACACAGATCTTTTCTTCCATCTCTAACCTGACATTGCTCCATTACTTCTACAATTTAATCAAGGAAAAAAGGGGAAAAACCCAACCCAACTCCTTCAAGCTTTTAGTCAATGTCAGACTGGAAATTACTTTTAGGGAATGTATTCACTTCATAAATTGTAAACATATTTCATTATAAATTGCTTAGGACAGTAAAAATTAGAGTACCATTTAAATTACATTTTCATCAGTATTCATTAAGAAATAGCCAGACCTGATGTATATGTTCCTGCATACTTCATAAAAAATAATTAACTCACTTTTTTCTTTCTTTTCATTTGTTGATGGGTAGCGTGACAAACAGATCTTCTGCAAAAAGAGAACACCCTTTCTCATTGATTAGCATGATTTTGAAAAAAAAATTAAAATATGAGAAGAGCAGAATTTAATTCCAAGGAATATGAAGAGATGGTATGATCATGAGCAGAGTTTTCAAATATCTACCTTCTCTTAGAGGTGAAACTCCTGAAGGAGGGACTACAGTTTCTTCAAGAGTATTTTGTGAATATTTACTCAGATGACACTTCTGAAGAATTTGCTTCAAGTTTCACAGATCTCTGACTCAGAAAGAAAATAAATTTCATGGCTTCATTGAATGTCGGCATCTGAAACAGAACAGCAAGGCACAATGGTAAGCTTCACTCATTTGAAAAATGAGAAAAAATATGTAAAAACAAAAAAGAAAAGTTACAGACAACTTTCCATTTACAGATTTTTTTTAATTATTTTTTCCATTTTCCCCCAAAATAACAAATATTTATACCTCTAGTCTTCTGAGAGGGAATTCTTCACATTACACAAAAAGGTAATTTTCTTTTTGTTATTGTAATCTAAGAAATAAAACAAATGCTGTGCTCATAAACAATTATATGTTTGTCACATTTCATGAGATTCTATATCTATCCCTCCTTCAAATTTAATCCTTAAAAGAGATCTCCAGCACAAGCTAAAGCTTCCTTAGTCGATCTTTGGTCTAGCACCAATGTATTGCTTACAGTTTATTTGCTCAATTTTACACTGAAAATTATTTTGGAAATATGATATTATCTGCCAACCTAAAAATAAATGAAAAAAATAAATTCAAAATCTGAAGTCATGAGATAAATTTCCAGAATGTCAAAACTTCCAATAAAAAAAAGCC
Source organism: Limnodromus scolopaceus (assembly GCA_028565335.1). Classification (NCBI taxonomy): domain Eukaryota; kingdom Metazoa; phylum Chordata; class Aves; order Charadriiformes; family Scolopacidae; genus Limnodromus; species Limnodromus scolopaceus. Next base: position 104,792,806 of record JAOXNO010000013.1, on the reverse strand, counting down.
AGGCAGCTATATAAGCTTTAATTACTAGGGCAAGAGAGCGTTATGCTATGTATACAGTGCATAAAATTTTTACTAAAACAAGCAGAATTGTTTGCAATCACATCACAAATCCTCCATGTAAAATGAAAAATTAGACACTAAACAGTTAGTCCTATGCCAAGCAAATATTCAGGAAACCATGTGAAATACTAGGAGTTTTACTAACTGCTTCTATATGATATCAATCATAAATTCTTACAGCAATCTCAAAATAACATCAACACAGAAAGGACTCGAAAGACCTCAGTTTTCAAAAAGAAAATTCAGTACTGCTTCTGTTTTACAGCTTTAATTAGAAATTGGTATCAGGTATCTATGACACTGTTAAGTATCATTGCATACAAAGATAATAAGTTTGAAATGGAAAATTGAAAATGTACCATGTATTATACAATGGCATTAACCCAAGCTAAGAGTTCAAAAAAAAGGTTATATGTGGATGTGTATTAACATTAGATCACTATTAGAATTTAAAAACAGACTAGATACAGATTCCAATTCAATTAAATCACAAACTTCTCTATCTTATCCATTAAAGCTGAGGGTTTCTTCACAGCTGCTTCATTTCAGTCTATGAAGGACAGAAGGGCCTATTTCTAACTATGCAGTAGTTCTGGATCCAAAATTTCCACATGTTTGGATCCAACATTTGGGTCCTGGCCCACGTTTACAACATGTCAGAAGAAAGCCATGAGATATTGAGTAAAAGGGGATCCTGGGTTTAAAAAAAAAAAAGGTGAGGGGGCATTTAAAAACATGATTGGAAATATTATGAATTATCTCCTCTGCATTATACACATTATTTCAGTATTTGCCCCAGGCATGACATGCTTCCTGATCAAAATGGTTTAAAAAGGGACTGGGCTACTGAAGTATCTGTGGGCATTTGGGTGATTCTGGTCTCTGTGGCAGCAACGCTGAGCAAATGCTTTATTTATAACCTGTTTCTAATATCTCATCTAGCACAAAAATAATGTTTTGGCAAAATTCTCAAGAATGCATATTATTTTTTAAATTACAGCATTTCTGTGAACAGATCATATTTCAGCAAGTGCTTCTGACGTACCTTTAAAATAGACAAGTTGATACAGTGTTTAAAATGTATTTATTTAGGATTTATAACACACAACTTCCCTACTGGTATACACTAATGGGATATTTTATTTAGTTTAAACTTATTTTTATGCTAGAGGAATGATCTCATGCTAAATTACAGTGAACATGAGTTTATACCATTGCAATACGATATCACTGTAGCACTGTGACTCAGTCCAATCCTAGCCTGGACGATGATGCAATTGTGATGGCAAAGCGGCTCCAGTGAAAGTCTTATGAAGACCTTCATTATGACATTTTTAAAAGCCCAGAGACAATCCAGGTCAGTCAGTGTTTTCAAAGTCAATTAACATTAAGCTGTTTTCATTAGTGTTTGATTTACACACGGTGCTTCACTTAACTACTGACATTCCACATGCCAAATCTTCTGTTTCTCAACTGTCCCATGCCCGGTGTGACGGTAAAGCCCTGATCAAAGGCATAATGAAGAGTTGTCTTTGGGCCTAAGTGCTAGTCCTGGCTTTTAGAACTGAAATACCATTGCATTTCATTATCTGTATGGCACCTCCTCATAGCTAATCTATTGAGATACACCAAACAATGAACATTCTTTGCTGAATATTCTAGTATTTTCCAACTTCTGAAGTACATATGCAGGCTTTTCAGAGTAACGTTACCTACTTTTTGATTCTTTTCAAAATAACCTCCTTATGCTTCTGTGCACCCATACAAAAATATGAAGTCTTCTTACTCAACATTTTATTCCAAGGAAAACACACAGATATCTCCCAGACGGTCTTTGAAATGGTGAAAACTCAGTACAGTTAAACTGATGATTTGAATTTCCTAAATATTGCATATTTCACTGCAGATAAAAGGATATTAAATGAAACTGCACTCTGGAGTATAGTTCTTTTGGTACTTTATTGTCTACATCCGTACAGAGAAGCTAATATAAAAATTGGAAATGTGACATAATGGAATTAAAGTGCAGTCAAGCTAGGTAATACTGGAACTGTTTCTGCAAAGTGAAAAAAAAATTTGATTAAAATTAGCTCTTAACTGAAAAGTACAAGTCAGCTCCAAAATGTGACTAAAAAAGAAATTGAATTATGGTACCTCGGTGACCGCTCACAAATGCACCACGTTATAGCTAAAGTCACAGATTCCAAACCTGTCAAAGAAGCAAAAACCCTGAGAGTTCTTGAGTGCATCCCACAGCAATGCATGTGTATTTTGTATGAGAAATAAAGATCCCTTCCAATGGGTGCATTTAAGTGTAGCAGATCAGCTCAGAAATTACAGACTATGTTAAACAGAAAACTGTTTAAAAGAAAACATTTATATGACAAGTCTCTCCTTCGTATCCATCTGTCTCTACAGGAATAAGAAGAAACTAAAAGAAACCCCAGACATATATGTATTACTAAGACTTCTTTTGAGGTTGCATTCTAAACACATAACAAAATTCTCTATGTTCGGTGAAGTGATGTCATCGTGATGTTTTCTGACTTTCTCAAATCACCCCATAATGTTCTTTGAAGTGTATTGCAAGATCTTAGTATGTTTTGCAGATGAAAGTATCACTGCATAATTCACATGGAAAACATTTTCTGTTTTACTTTGCCATTTTCTACATGACCGTCACAAGCTGAGAATAAACAAAAAATATGACTAATTTGTCTCAAAGCGAGTGACGGGGTTTTAAGTAGTCCTGTTAATTTATTTAAACTTTACCCTAGGCTAACACTAATTTTAAAAGTATATTTTTCCAGAAAGCTTATTCTTTCTTCAAAAACTATTCTTCATCAGGAAAACTTCCAAGTATCAATGAAAAAAATATGGCTTTATTTACAATGATCAAACCTAGCATTATTTACCTTGAAGCAATTTTAGCAGAAACAACAAAAACATTTTTCCAGGATTTTTTCCACTAAGGAAAAAATATTCTGTTTCATTTTACCATCTCAAAGGCCATGTCAATGTAAATGCATAGCCTACAGTGAAAATGAAGGGCAGAGCAAGTCATTCTCTCTCTGAATAACTAATTTAAATCATGTAAGAGAGTGTGTGTTCTCCCTAGTAGCTAGGATATAAAGCTATGTTGTGACAGCCAACTAATACACCACAACGGCTGCCGATTTTAAAAGTATGCAAATAATTTTAACTAGATGAAGGTTTTTGTAGAAAATGTTTGCATTTGCATTGCAGTTGATGTCATGTCTCATAATCTCATACAATTACATCCAGGTGATCCAATGAAGGCGACAATTTTTTATCACTTAAACTATATAAGCACAGATGTACAGAACTCTCTGTACCTCACTTAGTTGTGAATTCTGTATTTTATTAATATCAACCCATCCTAGTAACAAAATACCTCAATGGCTGATTGAAAGAAATTGTGAACAAATTATTCATAATTTTATAACATCGTGTATGTTATCCTGAAGATATTCAAGCTTTTTGCTTAAAATAGTGACAAAAAAAGTTGACCGGCACTCCAAAATGAGCAAATTTGTAGTAGCATTATTTGATTTTCAAATAGTGTGATTTATTATTTACATTTTTAACTAATTTCACATATGTGGATTAAAATCAAGAATATTCAATTCAAGGGTATTGTCTAGTAGACCCAAATGACCTATTTTCCAAGAGGAAGAAGATGATTTCACACCAGTACAATATCATTCTTAGGGAATGGCATTTTCTGCAAACTGTACAGCAATTTCTAATTTAACATAAAATTCTCTTTTAGTGGAGCAATCACACATCTGATGCTCTTTCACTCTCAGAACAATCATGCAAAATTCAAACGCTCATTAACAGTATTGTTAATTGCATATTATACTGATCTTTTGCGTAGGCAGGGCTTACAGATGCTGTTAATATCTGAGAGCTTAATATAAGGCTACAATGATTTTTCCTATTTTTTCAAAGTTAGAAACTGTCAACCTCAGCAGTAAGTTTGAAATTTAAATTTTCCCTGAGGCCAAGGGTGGCTGACCTGGGCAGCCATGGGCATAGGACATCCAAAATCTCTGTTTCCGGGCTTCCACACTGTATGACTCAACCTTCCTTTAGTCAGGGCACCCTATACACCATGGCATACACATGGGTACACCCAGGCAGGCATTTAAATTTGAAGGCCTTAATCCCAAACTGAATCCTACGCAGCATAGTTTATTGTGGCCTCTGATTTTGTAAAGACAATTGCGGACACCAGCTAGACTTAAAAAAGTCAATAAATAAATAAAAAACCACTGTTGACTTCATAACAGTGGTGATGATAGATTTATCTCAGGATTTTAATCAGACCTCAGGAAGGCAATTTTTAGCTGTGGCTTTGAATGCCATCTGTCTGAAGAGAGTAGCTGAATTCCTCAGTCAAGAGGCCTCTTTGCAAGGAGTTGACACAGCTCTTCAGGGTTTGGCATCCCAAGGAAGTGGCACTAGTTAATGAGCAGCCCTGTGTCTGATGTCTGACCTCCAGAGACACACTTAACTGACTAGCATCCCTTATGCTCAGCACAAGGCTGCTCTGTATCATCTTTAAGAGGCACATAAAACTCTCTCTTTACTTCTTACACCAGAAGGTCGAGGGAGGTGATTCTGCCCCTCTGCTCTGCTCTGGTGAGACCCCACCTGGAGTTCTACATCCAGTTCTGGAGTCCTCATCACAGGAAAGACATGGACCTGCTGGAGCCAGTCCAGAGGAGGGACACAAAAAGGATCAGATGGATAGAAAAACTCCCTTATGAAGACAGGTTGTGAGAGCTGGGGTTGTTTAGCCTAGAGAAGGGAAGGCTTCAGGAAGACCTTATTGCAGCCTTTCAGTACTTAAAGGGGGGCTTATAAGAAACATGCGGATGGATTTTTTAAAAGGGTCTGCAGCAACAGGACAAGGGGTAATGGTTTTAAGCCAAAAGAGGGTAGATTCAGACTAGATATAAGGAATTTTTTACAATGGGGTTGGTGAAACACTAGAACAGGTTGATCAGAGAGGCCCCATCTCTGGAAACATTCAAAGTCAGGCTGGACAGGGCTCTGACCAACCTGATCTAGTTGAAGATGTCCCTGCTCGTTGCAGGGAGGTTGAACTAGACAACCTTTAAAGGTCCTTTCCAACCCAAACAATTCCTGCCTACCTTAAGCAGATTGAGTTACCTTATGTGAGCTAGATACTCACCCGTAGCTACCCTGAATCCTACTGAGCAAGAGTCACATTTGCTTCCTGTTATTTATCTCTACCCTGAAAGAAACTGTGTGTGCATGTGGCATTTTCTTACTGTGTGTTACACTTTAATTGCTATGAGATTGTGACAGAGAAAATAATGCTGCAGGAGTTCGCCTGGAATTCAATTTGGAAGATTGAAAGAAAGAAAGAGAAAACCCCCTCTGTTTCAGTACCAAGATTACTGGCAATTTTTTCAACAAAGAGATTCTTATTTTGTTTTGTCTCCAGATAGACAATGTTGAAATAACTCAAAACAAAAAAATTTAAGTCATATCAAGAAAACAAATTGCTTCATCTTAGTCCAATTCCATTTGAAATGACACTGAAAAGGGGAAATATCAAAAATATCATACAAAACATTCATATCTTGTGAAAACTGCATTTTTCAGTGAAATGTTTGTTGGTCATGTTTTTCATCTGACCATGAACATTTCCAGCAAGCCCTATTGCTGTAGGATGTGTAGGATCTTAGGAGAGTAGGTCTAGAAAAAAATCCTCAATAAATCATCTTGTCTGCTTCTATGTACTGGGAAAGGATCATGTATAGATATGATTAGAATAAAAATCCTTTGCAATCATAATGAAGTAGTCTTTCTATCAACTTGTTCTCATCAGGTTTTGTGTCATCTACCACTCAGACAGGTTGTAGCTTATGGAAGGTGTCTTGATATGCCTGGGATCCCAACAAACTTGCTTTCTTTTCTTCCTAGGGATAGGAAAGGCAATGAGGAGGAAAGAAGGAGGGGAAAGGGATGAGTTCAAGTGCTCCCTGCTTAGAAAGATTTAAGGCAAGGTTCTTACAGACATTCATATCAATTAGATATCAAAAATAAATAAGTGCGTGCAAATATCTTCATCCTCCTCTACACTGGACTGAAGGTATCATCACAAAAGATACTACAAACTGCCTGTCCTACTACATGTCTGGACACACACAAAAAAAAGGCAATATATTGTCACAAAGGAGAAGGAAAATGTTATACTTCTTCAAGCACTTTTTCTCCATGTGCTATTTTCATATAGTCTTCCCTGGAGATGTGAATTTTTATCTCTAAAATAGAGTGACTTAACTTTTAATTCTCACTAGTTTTCCATTATACAGGAAAAGAAAAGAAAACATGTTCTCATTGCAGCATTGTTAGTTTTATCCATCTGGAAAGCATAGGTCTTCCTCTGTGGCATCCCAATGACCATAAGAATGGAAACATAGTGACAAAGTTAGACAGCTTAATAAACTCCTTAACCCATTTTAATTAAGGCTCCTATTGAGCTCAGCTTTTAAACCTTTGTTAGCACACTGTAACATACAAAGAAAAGATCCCTGATCAAGACCTTGAGATCTTGACACCATTTTCAGTGTACACAGGTTCCAGTGACCAGAGGACAAGCGTTCTCTGTTCCTTGTGATATAAAAGAGACAAGATAATATCTCATAATTTAAAACACTTCTGAGTAAGTGAGCTAGTCAAAAGCACTGAGTGCTTTGGAGTTTGATCATAAAGGAGCCTAAAAATCCATACCATGATGGGTAAACATCAGTAATCTAAACCATTGAAAAAACTTTTATAACAAAAGATTTCAAAACAGAGAAGCACTGAGAGTTCATAGAGGGCTGAAGAAATGGATCATAGCAAATAAAAAATAAGAAAATAAATTTTCCCTGATAAATACAGAGCTGCCCAAAATTCCTTAGCCATTCATTTATATCAGAGTTTTTGGGCGGGTGCTGCAGTATAAAATTGATTTTTTTTAGATTAGCCATCAATGAATACTGCATACCTAGACTAGGAACCTGTGAAATCAATCTGTGTGCACTATTAAGATATCAAAGTTGCTCTTCTGAAGGGCAAATCTTGCACTAAGTGTACAATATTTTGATGGTCCATTAACTTTGAGGGTACATTATGTTTCTAAAATTAACATCTGCTACTCAATAATCAATGAAGAGTGTGAAATACATTTCTAAGAATCATTGTCTTATAATAACAGAGACCATGTTGACCCAAAACTGAAGAAAATGTACTTAAGGAGGGAAAGGGAAGAAAGGATTCTGTCGAAAGACAGAAGTTGGACTTATATTAATCACAGGTAGGGAAGCTAATGAAGAAAATAATCTACCAGTGGCTGTTAGACTCATTAGACACTTGCCTGCTTGGAGTCAAGGTTGGAGATAATGCTTGAGGGATGCAACAGTGTGAATTGCAGCATCCAAACAACAGATACATGGGGAGCAGAGCAACAAAGCTTGGGCCTGGCACTGCCTGCACACAAATACAGCAGGACGAAGGCACCTGTTGCAATAACTTCCACAAAGCTCTTGGTGTACGTGCCTGTGGACTGTTACAGGAAAGATTTACCAGGTTGCCAGTGCTGCTAAAAAAACACTGATGAAGAGGCAAAACCTTCAGCACTGGTCATAGGCAACCTGTGCAACCCAGTTTCAGCAGCACAAATGACAATCATCCACCTCCCCGTATTTTTCTGTTTTAATGGACTAGAATAAACAGATACTATCTGAGTGCCAAAACTTTCCAGATGAAGAGACATCCATCAACAACTTAATCTTTGTTCTCTGGACATAGAAGTCCTGCTCAAAATGTGTATACTCAGAGTCCTGCTTTTAAATGGTGATGACACAAATCTGGAAAAGGCTGAAATGTGAAGAGGAAGACATTACAAAGAGCTGCCTCTTCTCAGCAGACACGTTTCTGACCATGTCAGATTGGAGAGAACTGAAAACAATTATTGGTACAAAAACAAGTTGCTGACACAGCCAGGAGGAAGAAGCAAAATTCTGACATTTCGCCTGCCCAAAGCTTCATCCAGAAGCCTGGCAGCAGCCTGGCAGCAGGCTAGAGGGAAAACTGCACAGGAAGAGGTTGGATAGCACAACAGAATGGCGAGGAAGGAAGATGAAGATGTCACACACCAGTGCGCATGGCAGTGTCAGAAGGAAAGAGCAATGTGGGATTCTGTGATCTTCAGACAAAATGATGGAGATACAGCCTGATCCAGGGAAAGGCATTTTTTACTAGCATGTATAAAAAGAAGACTCACACAGCGTAACACTACCAAACTCCTTCCTGAGTTTGCAGAAGGACAGCCACCCAACTGACATCATGTGGCACCAGGCCCTTAGTGCTGAAATAACTGGTATGGTCTTATCAAAAGTCCGTAGAAACAAACAGAGGGATTTCTGTTGCCTCTCATGCGATCTTGGATTAGGCTCAACAAGGGCAGTTTATCATATGAGTGTGTGTACGTATGTAGTGACGATGTCATATTCATTGGGAGCATTCATGCAATTATTTAAAAATGGGCTGAAAAAAACCCACATAGTTTAAATTTTCCTCAGTTTTCTGTAAAATACCTCAGCCCCAATATTTAAGTCAGGGCCTTGCATGCACCAGTGGGCCTTAATGGCCCAGAGCAGCCTAACCTGGGACCCCTACCCACATACCTGACACCTCTTGGTCCAATTTAAGCTCAGCCCTGGGGAGCTGATCCCTGCTTGATCTACACCACAGAAGAGCTAGTCTCAAGCCCTGTCTCCAGCTTTGTCTCCTGCTGTAATTCACTGCACTCCCTGGATGAACCCCGTCCCAGGTTCATCACATCATCTTGTCTAACGGTTGCTGACTGTCCACAGGACCAGTCACTGTCACCAGCACGGCCTTGCTCCAAGGCTGTGGGATTGTGCCATCCCGGTGAGATCTCCTGCATCTTGGTTGCCTTTTGCTTCCAGCTCATCCTCTTCTGTGGAACAGCCTGGCCTTACCATTCCCCGGCAATTGTGAATACACCAAATACTCTCTTAAATGAAAAACTCTATGCAGAGTCAAACCCTAGTGAAGAAAAAAAAATTGCTTGCCTTGCTGATTTAAGAGGAAATGAAGTTGTACATTTAATATTCAGGCAAGAGAACTGCTGTGGCACCTCCAGATACTCCAGACTGCATAAAAAATCAATTCAGACTGAAAGTGGGCAAATTAATACCATTGAATACAGTGGCTATACTGTATAATCTGTATAAACATTGAATGTCTTTCCCCCCGCTTTCAGCAAAGATTTAATACAGGAGTCTGTGGTGAGCTGACATAATACCAAGATTTCATTTTATTTATAAAATACACCACAGATCATTTATTAATACATGAAGGATCATAAATAATTAAAACAGGTCTGTAATTGTCAAAATCAATGCACAAGATATATTAGCTGATTTTTGCACTTACACTGTGTTTATTCGCTTACTCAGTAATTTGGAAAAGTCCAATTCACAATGCATTGCACCAGTAATGATGTTCTTCCATAAACATATTTTATAAGCTAAATTATCTGTTAGTAATGTAAACCTAGAGAATCAGTCATACCCTGACAAATTCTCTTTTGTCTTCAAAAACAAACCCAAATCTCTCTAGTGTCTAAACCTAGAAGTTCTTAGTTCATGGAAAATTTCTCATGAAAGTCAATGGCAACAGCAGATTAAATCCAACAGAAATTTTACATGAATGAGGACTTTGTGAAACGTATAGGTTAAATTTTTCTTGTCATCACAGAGAGGAAAGGATAAGAAATTCCCTTCCATCCTTCTTCACAGCTCCCTTTTGCAAAGCTGATGCCAGACCAAGCTATGAACAATAATCCATGCAATTTGGAAAAAGCTGCACGCTAAAAGATATTTTTTCATACAGCATGATTTGCTTTACGAAACTTAGGAATGGTGCTAAGTATGCTAGTGTGTTATTTACCAGAACATTACTTGTTAACTATGTGCAGAGATACCTGCATGCCTTTTTCATACACCATCCTTCTAACATTCATTAACTGTGGTCTTAGGGGGGTGTACACACAAGAGATGGTGTGCAGGGGAAGGGGAAGAGAAAGAAGTAAACCTAAAGACTTGGGGGGTTTTTTTGTTGGGTTTTTTTTTTCTGTTGGTTGGACTAGATGATCTTAAAAGGTCCCTTCCAACCTAGATGATTCTGTGATTCTGTGATTCTGAGCAGCCATCCAATTAATAAATTACAGTCTGTGAAAGGTCATCAACCACAGGTGTGTCTTTGTATACCAGCTAGGTCCCAGGAGGTGTTCTCTCAGGGCTCTGGCATAATGTGACGTATCTGGACAGCTACCAACACAGGAGGATGGATGTCTGTAAGCCCCACTGAGCCTAGAAGAAGATTTTGGCCGTATATTAAATTTTAGCAATTCAAACACAGGACAAATCCTCCATAAGAATAAATCTATGTAAATACACTGACTGCCATGGAATGGCAATGATTGAGAGTAGTTAAGATGTGAGCTATTCATTTAACAGTGTATTTTGATTTCAAAATCCATTCCACTTCTGCACTTCTGGTTGAACTATGTTATGACTTAGTCATTCTTTGGAAGTAGCAACCACAGCCATGTCATTTCAAGTAAGTTATGACCCAACATAATTGACTTCAAAAACTTCAGTGTAAAATATCACCACAAGAGCTTGAAAGTAAAAAAAAAAATTAAAAACCCACTGTTAAGAACCTTCCCTTAACTATTGACGTTGAGGTTATAAGGCCATTTCCAAGCAAAATCTTAAAAACATTTTTTTCACAGTATTAATGAAAACCTTTTGCTGATAGAGTGCAGGCAGAAAAATCAGAAAACACCTGGTTTTTCTCCTAGATGATTTTTGGACTTCACTTTCTCCAAAGTCTCTGACATCTGGACTGTTTTCAAGTCTTGCGAGTTTTACTTTGAAATACAGCCAAATACAGTCTGTTCTCCCTGTCGAGATTTACCCAGTCACTACTCATCTCACGTCCCAACCATTCTGTCTTCCAGGTGTTAGCCTTGTTTCCCAGTATTAAGCTGGCTTCCCCAAATCTGTTCAAAATGCTGCTGTCAGAATTACCTTTCTGCTTTATGACTTACATCACGATGACTCCCTTGCTTCCGCATTTACCTCTCCAGCTAGTAAAAGTTTTTTGTCTAATTATTTAGGGTTCTTGATGTTTGGATTAATTGAAATACTCTTTGTGCTAGAAATAGCCTCCAGACCTTTTTTAGCAAATTGAATACAATATAAAGCATTTCTGGAAAAACAAAACAAAACAAAACCTAACAATCTGGTCCAGGTTAAAAACCATTCAGTTTAAAGAGCCTTCAATCACTTTATTTAATTTTTTCCCTGTTGCCATTCTTTAAAATGAAAATGAATGACAATATTTCCTCGCACCTTCAGACACAAAACAGTGTTATTTCAGTAAGAAAAGCAATAGCATCCTTCATAGTACTCAAGCACCTGTTTGCAGGCACTACAGAACTTCTTAGAACCTTACCCACAGCAGGACAAGCCTCGCAGCCGCTCCAGGTAGAGGTCTTTGCTGAAGAGAGCCCGGCTGCCCGCTGACAGGGAACAGGGAGTGTGGCACAACAGACGGAAGCTGGAAGGAGTGGCTGAAGCACTAGAGAGTTGTGCTGCCACTGAGAGGTACCTCGACAGACTGGAGAAATGGGCAAACAAGAAGATTGCCTCATGGAGTCCAACAAAGGCAAGCGTGAAGTCCTGCACACTGGGAGTAATCACCCCATTCACCAGTACAGACTGGGAATTACTGGCTGGAAAGCACCTTCGCAGAAAATTCCTGAGGGTCCCGGTGAACAGCAAGGTGACCATGAGCCACCTGTATGCCCTTGCTCCTGAGAAGGCCAACAGCCTCCTAGGCTGCATTAGGATGAGCATTGCCAGCAAGTCAAGCCAAGTCAATCTTCCCCTCTACTCAGCTCTGATGAGACACAACTGGAGTGCTGTGTCTAGTTTTGGGCTCCCCAGCAAAAGGCCACAAAGATGATTAAGGGTTTGAAGCACGTCATACAAGGAGAGGCTGAAAGAGCTAGGAGTTTTCAGCTTGGAGAAGGAAAGCCTCAGGGGGATCTTATAAATGTGCCAAATACCTGATGAGAGGGAAGAAAGAAGATGGAGTCAGACTCCTCACAGTGGTGTCCAGTTACAGAACAAAAGGCAATGGGCATAGATTAAAATACAAGGAATTCCACTTAAGCATAAGGGTGATTGAGCACTGGAATAGGATGCCTCCCTCTCTAGTCAAGGAGGTTGTGGAATTTCCATCCTTGGCAATATTCAAAACTCAACTGGAAACAGCCTGGAGCAAACTGCCCTAGCTGGCCCTACTTTGAACCAGGAGATTTGTATGGATGAGTTCCAGAGGTGTCTCTCAACCTCAGCCATTCTGTGATTCTGTCTCTGCTTCAAAGAATAGGAATAGCTCAAACAAAAAGGAAAGTCGGAGAGGTATCTGCTTCTTAAAAGCCTTGTGGTGAGCATAGTGTTCTGTGATATGAGAGTCCAAAGCATCTGGTTCAGATCAGGAAAGCAGGGTAGCGCCCAGACCAAGATGTGGCTGTCAAATGCAGGGGGAGAATCTCCTTCGGGAAAGGCCTTTCTTTATCCCTGAAACACCCCAAGCTAATGCTACTTGGTGATCTTTTCAAAAAGGATGCATTTCTGTAGAAAAATACTGACTTGTCAA
>JAOXNO010000013.1:104764168-104777288 GCA_028565335.1 Limnodromus scolopaceus | reverse complement strand
CCTCTCCATGTAATGACGCGCCTGTGCCAGCAGGGCAGGCTGACCAGCTGTGTCACAGCAGATCTGGTATTTAATAATAATCAGCTAATGATTTTTAAAGGGTACCTAGTAGTATCCATAACCAGCACTACACAAGCAGGGGTCACTATGGTCAGCGCAGACCGCTTACAAAAACAACTGCACGACAAAATGAATGTGGCCACATCTACCCATGGTTAGTTCCTATGTGACCCTATTTTGCTTTCACCCTATAAATCAGTGCACTACATCCATATGGTAAAGCTTTTCCTCCACAAACTTCTCAGGCAAGACTAGGCCCATTAGCCCCATCCTGCACTTCAGATGCAGATCCCACATACTTGATAATGGTCATCGTGGCTTCCACCTGTACAACACGGGCAGACCATTTCAGGGAATAGATTAATCTGACCTGCTTTTGTCACACAGAAGCCTCCCAGTACTTTAGCTCATGAAACTGAGCTAAAAGAGCATAGAAGGAACAACTGAGGTACAATTTAACTGGAGGAAGGTGTCCTTAACGGATTTAAAACATGATATTAATGCAATCTTGTATTATCCTGCCATGCATGTCTACATGAGTATATATCTAATCTCATCTATGCTACGTCTCTTTCCTTTGGAAATGCTGATACATGACATTATTGATTTTGATCTACAGGCCTCTGTCTTAAACACTACATAAACAGCACACAGAGATCATGGCAAGGATACACTGAGTATTTTGAAAACAGGCTGGAGATCACTGGAACTGCGTGCAGGTTCCTGCAGGATCTGTGTTATGCATTTAACAAAGTGTGCACTCATGACACAGGCTCTGTCACAGACTGGTTGAAACGTGGGAGCTTAAAATTGTGCCCACAGAGAAACAAACAAAATTCCAAGAACAAAGATACCAGATGGCAGGATTGCACACCAGGGACTCATCCTAGGGACCTGAAGGCACCCCGTGGGACCCCACAAAGTGGCAGGGGAGGGCCTGGCAGCTGGGGTCTAGCCCACCACCCCAGCCAGGAGCAGGGCAACCAGGGACACCAGGGCAGCCCCAGCCCCAGGCATCGGGCACCTCCTTAGGGACAGGCATGGGCCAAGGTCAGGTCCAACCATGGGCTTGCAGGTGGGTCTGGCTCTGCGGGGCCCATGGCCAGGCACGGCAGGGCTGTGGGGAGCTGGAGACCAACCCTGCTGTGATTTTGCTGGGGCAGGGGCTGGTGGTCCTGGGAAGCGGGATTGAGGTCCTGGGCCACGAGCAGGGTCAGGGAGCCCCAGGGGACAGCCAGTGAGGCTCAATGCCAATAGTTCAGTGGGGCAAATCAGCTAGTGCTGGGGAAATTATTTTGACCCTCCACTCAATTTGGAGTTTTGCTGCAGACTAGATTGGCTACAGTCCCATGGCCTGAGCCCTTATGAGCAGGTGGAGCACAGAATTTGTTCTCCCAGAGTACATACACTGACTTGCTTTCATCTAAACACAGTCTGGTCCAAGCACTCCAGGACTGTTTTGCACCCTACGCAGGGAAAATTGGGAAATTTTGCTTCAGAAGCACATCCCTGATATGGACTCAAATACTAACAAAGATGCACCCAGTACTCTCTGCCCTACTTATCTTTGGGTCCGATTTTGTTTTGATTATTTCTAGTCTTTGTGCACAGGATGCAAAATGAACAACCTCAGACTTTCCTGTTGCAGAGGTGGCAGTTGTGATTTAATATTTTTAAAAATGAACATGTTTTCCCCATCCCCACATAAAAAGTGGAAATAAAAAAAAATACCTTGCACAAAAATATGGAAAGAGCTACTTGTAGGAAATTCTTGAAAGGTAGTGAAACCAAGGGACTTTAAAAGCTAGACTCTATGCAAGTTGTACTGAAAGCTAAAACCTGGGACTGGTTAAATCTCTTTAGAATTCAGGCATGAAATGTCTAGTATTACAGTGCTTGCTTCGTACAAGTAATGACTGCTTGGAGAGACATTACAATAATTTTGTTTCCTGAAATTTTCCCCAGTCCATTTTTTAAAGCATGTTTTAAATAAGTAATACATTGTTTGTAGATGTCTACCTTTGAAATTTAGAAACTGAGGCAAATAAAAGTTAAATAAATTGTTCAGGGTCCCATGGAAGTCTGTGGCACAATTTCATTTTCAGCAATGAATTATGCTGTGCTCATTAATAACAGAAATTATAGTGGTCCGAGTTGCCATTTAGCTTTTCCCCCTTTATAAAAGGAGGAACTTTTCCTATGTGAGAAGGGGGAACTGTACAAAAATAACTGCATTATGGAGAAATGCTCAAAATAAATCACATTCCTGCTGAGTCCACGGTGGTTCTATTAAGTCAAATCTGGGTGATGCCACTGAGTAAGAGATCCCAGTGACAGCATTTCTAATAGTACAAGCACTCTGATATTAAATTGTCAGTAAAATACAGAATTCCTCATTATTAGCATCCTGGCAGAAAAAGATATCTAGGGCACTTAAGTGGAAGAAAACAAACAGCCTTACGTTGGGCTCAAGCAAATTTTAAAATGTAGATTTACTATTATTTGAGCATGGATAAAGGTAGTGCATAGCTAACAAGGAGTTGACCAAAACCAGGTGAATGAAAGATAAAAGTTATGAATGCGTTTTGTTAGTATCTATGTGGAAATTCATATATTTTGTTAATGCATTTGAAAATACCTAAAGAAATGATTGGTTCTCTCAAATTCCAGGCCTGTATCTTATTTTTCTCTCACCACTATTTATCATAATGGAAGTGATGATGCATAGCCCTCATCAATATTTTTAAAAGAAACATGTGGGCTGATTGTGGAAGATACATATTCCTTAGACACACCTCCTCTTTTGAACAAATACCCCCTTTATTTGTTAGAGATATGGATGCATCCTTTATTCATGTTCAGCTCTGAATAAACTCCCACTTATTCACCACCAAAGCTAGCACTCCCTCTGATTTCAACCAGCTGTGAGGCACAACACCATGTAGAGAAAGTGCTCAGGGTGCCCCGAGCAAAACGCAAAGCACAGGATAAAAGTACAATACAGCTCTGCAGAGAGAGCTCTAACTCCAGAACAGACAGTTTTTAAATGAAAAAATGAGTTTATTAGGACAAAGTGCAAGATACTGAGGACAGTATAATCATTCTTTGGAAAGTTTTACTTTGCAAGATGGGGCAGGTAGGGGAAGATATTGGGGTTTTTCAGAGGTGGGTTTTTTTTTTGCAAGAGGAATGGAGTGAAATTTCGTCATGGATATGCTCAGTGCAGTGCCACATGCTCTTACTTTGAACTGATGAGGAAACCACATTGAAAGACAGCAGCAGGGAATAAAACGTCTCCAGCTGCTGTGGCAAGACATGCCTCTGTGCACTGTACTTCACATAATCCTAAAGAATATAACTTACCTGATTCCAGAAGAAAAAAAGAGGGATGTATGTGCATTATATATTTTATAAATACATAAACAAAACCTAAAAGCTAGTAGGCCATGAGATCAAAAAATAGAACATAGCCTGCCATCATGGAGGTATGCAATTAAGAGTGACTGAGCCATGAAAAGACCAACACAATCCCAAAATATTAACTGTCTAAAATGAATGTGAAAACCCCATACTGACATCGTTGCCTGTGTGTCTAAAGATTTTACCAGTGTGGCAGTGTCAAGCACTGTGCAAAATCTTGTTTAACAGAAGTATTTAACGTTGACCTCAATTAATTCAAAGTGAATTAGAGATGAACATCACATAGCTTATACTTACTTAAAACAGCCACAAAACCACTATAGTTAGAAGAAAAAGAAAAATCAATTAGTGATACAAACCCTCAAGGCTTAAGGGCATCATCAACTATTAGCTGATGAGTTTAGGAAAAAACTTTCCCTACAAGGAAGTACTGGAGATACGTGCAGCCCTGGAGCTACTGGCAGCAATACCACACCAGATGAAATAGGCTGCTATTCTGATCCAGGGAGGCCGATGGCCCTATTACACTGTTAAATTGAATTCAAAGGAATTAGTTAGGGTGAGGTGGCTTTTTAATTTTCGATATTTCACACAGCAATCAGGCAAGTCCGTATCTCGACGATGCTGATGATAGTGTCATGGCTAGGAATTTAAAGCAGCACAGATGGTATTTCCTTCATTTAGGGAACCCCAAAAGCCCGCAAGAAACATTTTATGGACTGAAATGGTTTTTATGAATACAACAGTGTCATCTAAAATGAAGTTTTGCCACTTCTAGAGTAGAACTCAGCTAAGCTAAATTAGTGCACGCTTTCACGCAGGAAGTAAAAAATAAAATAAACATATCCTGTTAGAAGTACAGGGGGAATTTCAGGTAGGCAAAGCCTAATTATATGAGAAGGAATACAGCCAGTGACACCAGGTAACGCACTTATTCTTGTGAAATGTGCTGTAGGGTTTTCTTTTAATGGTTAAACTTACTCTGGACCTTCCTTTTTTATTTCATCTGAAAGATGGAGAATGTGCTCATTTTTGTGAAATCAGTTATAACGGATATAATGAAAATTTACACAGGTCTTGTATAACTGGATTTAACGGCTAGAATCTGAAGTTTAGGTATGGACAGCATTAGGCCACAAAGGCACCTTTGTATACTGTCGAAAATTTTTGGCAGAGAGTGGAGACAAGTGGCAATAAAAATTAAAGTGTTGAGACTGTCTTTTAAAATACTTCACACACTTCATAAATAAAACTCTGTATTTTTAGAATATTAATAAAACTGTCCTGCTTCTGCCCCTCCGGTCTTAAGTATAGTACCTATCGTGTCCCTTTAAAGCTGTGACCTTGAAAAGGGGAAGAAGGCAGAAAGCAGAGCCAGTAACGGGGCTCATATTCTAAAGAAACAAAACCAGAAAATGGTTGAAATACCCCCCACCTCAACAGTTCAAAGCCTACCTGTCTAATTTCTAAACAGCACTAATTTATATGTGTGTGTGTGAGTGTCTAATGCCAACAAAATGACATTGGAAATTACATATGATTTCCGCATTGCACAAAGGTATAGGTAGCTCATTGAACCATGCGCCAAATTCAGTGAATTCTTCGTGTGTGATGGCAAGCACTTGGAAGCTGATCACTGTCGATCAGTGCAACAGTTAGTAGTGGTGCTCTACATCAAGGGCTGACAATTCTAGCTCACCAGATTTAATTCCTGCCTCATGCCTTTGGGATTATTCTGCTGCGAAACAACTTCATTAGCCTGCCACTCAAAGGCAGAAAGAACACCATGCTGTACAAATAGCAAGCAAAGAAACCCAAGAGCAGTGGTCAAGGGTGCACCCACTTCTCGTACAGGCACCTCTTTGCCATATTGATTAAGGCTGCCTGAAAGCGGAAGCAAAGGAGATCCTTTGCAGGAGTGTTTATATCCCACACACTAGCATCATGAAAATAGTGAGAAAAATCAAACCGCGATAGTAATTTTATTTTTCCTCACAGTTCCTAGGATCTTTTTAATACATGGAGCAGTACGAAGTCATGCCCCAGACATCTCACATTACACCTGCATATGGCTTTCTCATCACCCTTCTTTGTCTGTTCAGGTTCCAAAACAAACAAAATCCTCTTCCATTTGTTCATGAAAGAAAATTTGTTCATACTCATGTTATATGGTGAAGAGATTCCAACCAGGGTGATTCCTAGTTATTTCTGCAAAGGTGAAAAAAACCTCACGGCAAAAAAAAAAAAAATATCTCTAGCTGTGGGCCTCAGAAATGGAGCTTCACTGTTGCAGAACCATCTATAGGGCCTGGGACATAGTATATGCCAATAGTTATGATTTTCTTTGTAAAATCTGGACCCTGACAGCACATGATGAGTTCTTTGTTTTACTGGTTCCCATTTATGCCCCTTCCTCGGCAAAGGACACAGATTATGCATAGGCAGAAATGTCCCAGCAGCACGTCACACCATGCACAGGCATCCAAGTCAGGGATTTGACAGGAGGTTTCCGTGGGTCTTTAGTCCCAGAAAAGTTAAGACACTGGAAGAAGAAGGTGCAGCTGAGAGCATTATTTTGCTGTGGAATGGGGCTGACCTGGCACCTGGGCTCAGCCAGCTGGTACTTTACCTTCCCTGAAGCTCCAGTAACTGGAGTGAGTTCCCTCAGACCCAAATTGAGTGTATGCAGCTTAATAAAGGTAATTTTTTATTTTCCAATATACTTTATGCAGTAAACATTTTTGCTCTAGAGTTCTTATCTTTTACTCTCTGGACTTTCAGTTATAAACTATTTTTCTCAGGTATAGACTTCAGAGTTTTGAAACAAGATGAATCCCATGTGGCATATGCACAGTCCTGGATATATAGGCATTTCAGAAGTTCGTCTTTGTCAGCTTGGAACTGAGCAGGAACTGTCTGCTGAAAGGCCTAACTCTTGTTCTCTGATTGAGATTATCTCTTTTTAAATTGGATTCAGTAAATACAAATCTCTCTGATAACTAACTGTAGCAAATAACCTATCATCTCAGCAAAACAAACCAGTAAACTAGACCAATGACCAATGTCATAAAACCAAATACATATTCAAGTATCAAAACCCCCTGTTTTTTGAAATTTAGGAATTTAATATAGGAGTATTTCTACATTTTCATCAGCAGAGTATCTTCCCACTGTAGTAATCTAACTCACATGTATATTGCCATGATTCAAATTCAGTTCATAAAAAGAAATTACTTTTTTTTTACAAACAAAAGTAATATTTTGGAACATGAACTGTTGGGATAAGGGGCATACTTAAGGTAATACCTTTGGAGAGCTCTAGGCAAAACCAGAAAGCACAGATTTGGACCAGAACACTCCTTGTGTTCAGAGGTGCTCAGAGGCAGATTATTTTTATTCAGGTCTCTCTGGAAATTGTTCCTGTAAGCACAAAATCTACTTTTTGACTAGCTTCTAGCACTTCAAAGTCTGGGCTCGTGCCACAGGATGAAATAGCTATTGAGTTCGAAAGGGAGCAAAAGCTTTCTGAAACCACCTTGCCAGCATGACTCAAAACAACTATGAAGGGACCATCTATAAAACTTGGAAGTTAGTTTAAGCTCTTTTCACACAGAATTTTTGCCTTTCTGCTAAAACTACCAGAAAACATCAATTAGTGCTTTAGAACTGCTGGAATCTCCAACTGGCCTGAAACCACAAATTCACCTACTGGAGGGCAATGATTTTTTCATGCCTTTGCTTACTGTAATGGTAAAGATTTAATACCATGTGATCCATAAATTCTTTATATTTGTCTTGAATATTAATTGCCATAACAGGAAAACAATTGTGCTGCACAGCCAGTGCATGGCCAGACAGTAGAGAAAATATTTCCACAGTGAATAAATGATATACAGGACATAGGTATGCATGAGTTTATTTCAGGTGATCAAGAAATTAGCTGTTGTTTGAATTCCTGAAAGGAAAGTTCA
The DNA here is from genome assembly GCA_028565335.1 of Limnodromus scolopaceus. Lineage (NCBI taxonomy): Eukaryota > Metazoa > Chordata > Aves > Charadriiformes > Scolopacidae > Limnodromus > Limnodromus scolopaceus. The sequence goes on along the minus strand of JAOXNO010000013.1, from coordinate 104,769,837 downwards.
TAGTTGCCATCATCAACAGCAGGGGTTTTTATTTTTCTGCCGAGTAAATGGCTATCTATACAGATTTCCTCTAGTACCATAGCATCTACATTCAGAGTGTGAGTAAAACACGTGATAAATGGAAAAAAACCCCACACTTTAGCCAAAATGAGATTGCATTAGTTGTCAGATATCATTTAAACAAATCAGATAACAACAGAAAAGAAAAGCAGTGGAGAAAGGGGGAAAACAAACGTGTATGTGATTCCATTTAAAGATCTGCAAAATATACCTTAACTACATCTTAAACACATACATGACAGAAAACAGAGGAAAAACCTGCACTTTGTTTTGTGTATTTCTTTAAATCATGCATTTATCAAATCTTTTGTATTTGTGTTTATCTACAGAATCTAAACCTACTGCCCATACATATTTTAAAAATCTTTTGCTTGATTAAGAAATAGGCATTTCATAATTCCACAGCATGAAACCTAGATTTTTGTCCACATTTTCTCTATGGTTTGTGTCAGCTTCTCATCTTTCACATGGTTGACAATTTTCAGCATTAAAATATGTGTAAATTATTACTTTTGCAAGAAATACTAGCAAGTCATTACAGTCAGTTAAAAAGAAAGATTAAATATGGAAACAGGAATATTGATAATGCTGTCCTCCCACAGTCCCTGAATGTAAGAAGTGTTCAGTTCTACAGAAGAAATCCAAAGTATTCCAGGCACCATATATGAATCCAACCACTATTGCTCTCAAATTCAAGAAGATTTGAGGAAGGTATTAGTCTTAGTAGATGTTATGCTCCACCGTTCTGAAAATTTTCCAACACTATTCAAAGACCAAATTGACAAAAATATTAAAATTCCTTATAAAGGGGTATCTATGATCTGAATCTTTAGATATGTATTTTAATAATAATAATAATTTTTAAAAAGGCATTTTTGGTTTGCTGTCTGGAATAGTTTTGTCATAAGCTTTCAGAGTTTTAGAGTGCCAGAGCATTATGAGGGAATGAAAAAGCAAATAAACTTGGAAGTAAAATCCTCAGGGGTTTTTTTGGTAGTTTAAAATTATGTGGTGATGCTGGCTTTGATATTATGCCTCATGTTTCTTTCTTATAGATCGTTACTTACTCAAATATTATTTATTTTTGAAACTTCTGTCTCAAAGTCATCAAGAACTGCATTATCAACTAAGCTGAACGAGTGCTACTAAAACTCCTGCCCTCTGTACTTTTGACAGCAAAACCTTCAGGTGACAGAAATTCATTCCAGTCTGCAATCTGCTAAAATTTCTTATTTACTCAATCGTTAAAAAAAGACAATCACTAAATGACATCTGCTCCTTTAATATTATTTTACTTTTGATTTTTTTTGATTTAAGCAGGAAAACAAACCCTTTAGCAACAATAATAAATGCTGATTTTCTAGAAAAAAAATTTAAAAACAACTCTAATTTTGTCACCCTTTACTAAAGGGTATGAGAAGCATATGAGAAAAACTGTACTTGTGTGAACTCATTAGAATATTGCTAAAGATTTTTCAGAGATTCAATTGATAAAGTGGTTCTTTGGCCAGCTGATCAGAATGAATAACAGTATGGTTAAAATGAGAAAATTGTGCAGTGGCCAAAGTGGTGGTAAATGGAAGCTTCACTTAGCTGTACATAGATTATATTGTAGCAGACAAAGAAAAAAAAGCTGATGGTATGCATTTGTATCTGGTAGTGATAGCTTTATAATTCAATATATGCAACCACCAAAGAGGAACAAAAGCAGACTAGGCATGGAAGTTATAACTGAAGAAATCATATAGAAAGCAATAACATCAGTCTAAGGTAGCTTATAAGATCATGGTAAAGCAAAGGCTGTTAGGAAAAAGGGACAGCTCTGAAAAGAGAAGGATTTGGGGAGAGCAGTTGTGAACTTCAGTGCCTGAAATGATGGTCATGGCCTTTTCATGAAACAGAAACTAGTTTATTGATCAATGGATTAGGGATCAGAAGAACTGAATGCTTTTTCCACATTAATAAAAAGAATCCAGGCAAGTCATGTAAGTAACAGATACCTGCTTTGTCACTAACATGGGATAATTATTTCCAGTCCCACTGCTGCATGTAGAGCGTATAGAGGAGATGGAGGACCAGAGCAAAAAAGTAAAAGAACAAAGCACAGATGGACAGAAGGAAGACCTGAAACAACTGTAAAAAGTCCTGAACCCCGCTGCTCCAATTCTCTGAGCAGCACTTTGCCAAGTCCTGATAATCTGAGTTGGTTTGTGGGGTTTTTTTTTATTGGTCAGACTAGATGATCTTAAAAGGTCCCTTCCAGCCTAGGTGATTCTGTGATTCTGTGATTTCCTGAGAAGACATGGAAACCTGAAGTCAGCTTTGGCCTACTTCTGTTCTGGTCATAATCAGGGGAATTCTGCATAAAATTCATCCCCACAAATGACTTGAATCCCAGTCAGTTCTAGGTGAGCTGGCCACATACCATCAAGCCTAGTTAGCAGCAGAATCCAAATTTTATAACACCTTTTCCCTCTTTTTTTCCTGTTTCTGTGGTTAGAATAAGTCTCCTTCTTGAAGAAGTCTGAGGGGAGATTGCTAGCCAAGACTATTTCTGCATCTATTTTGTCAATAACATAAAAATATTTATATGCGAAAATCTGAGGTTTGTCCAAACTGATGTAAAGCCCCTTTGTGCTAGCTACATTAAAGCAGTGTCTAAAAGACTTGAACCTACCAAGAAATGCGTGTCTTACATGCTCTTTTATAATGGCCAGTGAATCCATAGGAACATAAGGGAAGCTGAAATATTAGAGCTTGTATCCTGAGAGAATGAACAAGGGAAATGTACCATGAAAAGAATGGATAATAAAAACACTTTTGGGGTCAAACCTGAGCTGTTTTGAAGAATATATAAACATACTAAGTTATAACTGTTATATAAATAGGGAGATCCATGTCATTTGTGGAGAAAAATACACCAATAGGCTGTGTGAGGTTTCACCCCATTGAACACAGGGTTTTTTATATTATAATATAAATATTTTAGAACAAGTAATTGTTGATGTCCTATTGTGCTGAGAAAGTATACTCTTAACTTTTACACTAAGCCCGGTCATAGTGAGAAAGTGTTTGAAACACAGAGTTCTTACAATGTAATTAAAACAAAAATAATGGCAAGATCATAAACAACATGAAGAGAGTGAATAGGGGGTGATTATTTTGCATAAGATGAGAACTAAGGAACATTCAGTGAAATTGCTGGCTGCCAGATTTTAAGCAAACGGAAGGAAGTCCTTCTCAATATAATGTATAATTATGCTGTGGAATCCATTGCCACAGGACACTGTAAATGCCAAAACTATAAATACATGGCAGATAGGCCCATCAGGGGCTATTAACATACTAGATGCAACCCCCAGTTCAGGAAGTCCCTAAACTTCTGAGGGCCAGAATCTGGGAGGGTATACCAGGGGAAGGGTCATTTATTTTTGTTGTGCTTTAAACACTCATCTAGTGGCCCTTGTCAGAGGCAGGACACTGAGCTAGAAGAGCCGTAGGTCTGCTTAGGTACGGCAGGCCTTATGTCCTCTTGATGCGGAAACACGTATCAGAAGGTAGCCTGGCTGATCTCAGGTCAATAAAAAAATAAATAGTAAGTAGATGGGCTCAGTGTGGCCTGGATTGCATCATTTAGAAAAAGAAAAACATGTAAGGACAGAACTGTAAATACAAATAGATACACAGGCTAATCAGTCATTCAAAATCACAGCAGATTAAATGGAAGTAGATCTTTGTATCAGTAACTCAAAGAAAACCATTTAAGTTAATGGAATAAGCTGCTGATGAAAGTCCTACAGAAGCACCCAGTTAAAATCAATCCAAATGAAAGGTGGAAGTATTTTGGGGAAGTAGGGTATCAAATGATATACTGGATGGCAACATAGTCTTTGGATTGAGATCAGGAGATAAGATTGATTAATGGTTTTTATCAAAAGCACATACCACAGAAAAAATATCAGGTCAAGTCAGTACATAGCCCTTAAACATTCTTAATTATATCATGAAAGAAATTTGAATTTTGGAGTGTTCAAAATTCACACATTCAAGAGATACTGCTTCAGGTATAGCCAATGTCTAGCACCACTCTTATCCCCATGATTTCTGTATAGTAGTGCAGTGGTCTACACAAGTACATCTTCATATGATATAATGTATCACCTTTAATGTGTTAATAATGCTCATTTACAACTAAGCTAACACTAACAGCACTGTGTGAATAAATGAACCCTGTATCTCACATCACATGTGGTGACAACAACAGCCTGTATTTTACCTGGCACATGACATTAAGGTAGATGACTGTGAGCGTTATTCTGCCATACAAACCAGTTGGTCAGTGAAATAAGAAATGCCTATTTGGAAAACAAGACATCAAAATGCAGCTCAGAGGCAATTTTTAAGCTTATATTGCAGATTACACATCACGTTATAGATTTTTCAAACAACCACAAATTGTTCATTCAAGATAATAATTGCAGTTATTTCATTAATGTCCAAAACTAACAGGTATATAATAAAGATAGAACTTAACACTCCCTGTGGTATATCAGAAACCCTTTTCCTGGATGAATTTGGTGCATATGACTCTTTCACTTGTGAACCATTTGGCATTTCCCCTAGGTCAATTTTATCTAATGGTTTCTACACTGTCTAATTTAAAAGCCATTAAAGCCCACCTGCTTTCTCACTACTCAACCCATATATTAAGGTGAGGACAGTCCTGTTTGCATAATGAATGGTCACACTAATGAGTCTGTGCTCGAGTTGCATGGAAAAGACCATACAATTTAACTGGAACTTTTCACTTTTTCGTGCCCATGTCATGGTCAGCTCAGGTTTTTTAAGGAGGCCAAGTAACAGTCTTTTGTGGAAGTTCCCTCAAACATCCTCTTGTTTAATATGTTAAAACAGAAATAGGTCTAAATAAAGAAAAGTTACAATTTGTGTACATGTGGAATAAGGGGAAGTGAATTCTAGGGGACCACTATCTTCTTGCATCAATAGAGGCTGTTTTCTGGGAGGGCTGAATTCCTAGTTGAATACATATAAAAAAGTTTTGTGTGGAACAATTGCTATCTGACAGTTAAATCCTGTCTTTGAGGTGTTTTGGAGGATGGTGTCACAAATGAAACTTTGCAGGGTACCTGAATCATCATTGGCAAATTTATTAATAGACAAATGACAACAGGAAAATTGTCAGTACCCAGGCAGGGAATCCATTTTAGATGCAGAATCATAATATAGCACTACAAAAGCTAAGACACCTTCCACCTACCCAGGGCAGGCAGTATATCTCATTTTTTGTTAGTTTTGGCTGCAGTCAGGCACCTGAATATGAATAAGAGGCAGAGATGACACTGGCTTAGTTTGTAGGAACTGGCTTGGTTTGTAAGAACTAAGAGCCAAGAGCCACAACACTATTTACAGTTGTAGAGGATGAAAGATTAATATCTACAAAAACAGTAATTAACTTTCATATCCACGAAATGTGCTGTGTTTTCAGGAAGGGAATGAAAATAAATGTATTTGTCTTTTTTTCAAAGCTCAGATTTCAACTCAATGTTTTCAAAATTTGCAAATTTCTAGTTTACAGAAATCTCTCACTC
>JAOXNO010000013.1:104752346-104764068 GCA_028565335.1 Limnodromus scolopaceus | reverse complement strand
TCTTTTTTTCAAAGCTCAGATTTCAACTCAATGTTTTCAAAATTTGCAAATTTCTAGTTTACAGAAATCTCTCACTCATGGGATTGAGCCCTCTAGTGCAGTTATATTGGAGCAGCATTACTCAGAGTGGAAAAATGAGTGTGTAACCCTAAATTCACTTAAAAAGTGAATGTAGAATTTTATTATAAGAGTTCTCTCAAGACTTTTCCAAAAGAAGGTTTGTTTGATAGGAAGAAGTCTTTTAGATGATTCGGAAACATGCAATGCTTTCAGTAACTTTCAGGGCTCCATCCCAAACTGTTTCAGAAGCCAGGACTTCAGCAGACAATCTAACATAAGTGTCTAACAATTAGTTCAGTGTCTCCATGCTGTGTAGACATAGTTCTTTCATATTTTGTATTTTTGATCATACTGATGGGCTGTGTTTCCAAGTAAGAGCAAGTCCAGTCCTTCAGCAGACACGCTGACTGCCATTCCAGTTTCAGAACAGGGACTTCTGACACAAATAGTTCATGGTTTCCAAGGAAGCTTACTGCTTATGCTCCAAATATCTGGGAAATATGGAGTTGCAAAACTATGCTAGAAAAAAACTAATTTCACACCAAACATTTATATAACTCCTTCTCAGACTTCACTGGCGATAGCTTAAATAAATTTCAGGGCAAAATACTGATCCCAGTCTCTAGACAAAACAGAAACCACAGCCAAAGGGCTAGATCTGTGCTAGTAACAGCAATATTCGAAAAGAATGGTCTCATGGTCTCAAAAAAAATTAATTAATCTTCATTCTAATCTGGTTTTCTTTCAATTTTTCTTCTTGAGCCTCTTCTCTCTGTCTCTCATATTTCTTTGACTGCCTTTCAATTTTTTATACCTCCTATGCTGTCTTCTGCTCCTCTACTCATTCTCAAGTGTTTTTTACCATCCTCTTGTAACCCCAGCACACACTTTCTATTTATTTCCACATCATCGCAAATTCTTTTTTGCATCCATCCTCTACAAAACCTGCCTTTGTAAGGATGGTTCTACTTCGAAACTAGTGTGGAGAGCAAGTCAGAGATTCTGTCTTTTCTCTCTGTTTTTGCCTTCTTATCTGCTCTTTTCTTCTTCTTGCTGCTTTGTTACTACATATAAACAGGCACACAAATATATACATAGAGAAATCATAGAAAGTAAGGTTTTGTAAATTTACAAAGAATCAAATTCTTCGTTTACAACTCCTTTGTATTGGAGCCTGCAGCTAAGAATGATTTAATCAAAACTAACTTCCTGTAACGACCAATTTCTACATCTACATCAGCTACAGCAGCAGAGTGGTTTGTATTTAATAAAAAAGTCTTAGATCCAAGTTGGCAAGGTTAATCATGTGTGCATTCACAATGATGTTAATGGTGAGAAAGCTGAACACTTACCAGACAAGACTAATGATACTGTGAATTAATACAGGATCAGATATTGCTCCCTGGAAAGTCGAAAAAATGTTTGCTTCCTCCATTTACTCCCCCTGTTGTAACTTAATGTAAAGGACTGTTTTTAGGCATAGAGACTGCAAATGGGTTTGGATGTAATATCAAATTAGGTTTCCAGTTCAGTTCTAGTATTATTAAAATTTCTAAGCTGATTACATGAGAATATGTCTTTCTGTGTACCAAGTCCAAGAAGCAAGATTCTTACAGACTTTGCTTCAACTTGAACTACAAATGTGCAACAAACCACATAGCAAAAATATAAAATAAAAAAACTAATGTGCTTTGCAATTCCATGTTCTTTGCACAGATTTGTTCACTTAGAAAGCACCCAGGGGTTATTTTTCAGTCTGTTAGTACATCTAAGTCCCACCTTCCTAGACCTGAAGAAATCAAATTATGTGCCAAGACCAGAGTTAGTTCAAGCAACTAATCTTTTAATTTCAGTTAAATGTTAGTCTCAGATGTTGCACTGCTCGTGAGGCTTTGCCTGGGGTGTAGGGAAATGTTGGAAAGCTGCCCGGCGAGTCACTGCTGATTTCTAATGCCAGTTCTTATATCTAATGCTCCCACAATTTGCTTTCTAGGCTTAATAAGAGTCTTATCTCATCGGTCTCTGCTGAGTGGACTGAAATGTTAGAAATTTGTATCTGTTCATGTTACAGATCTCCCATCCTCCTGCCTGGATTCATTGTCAATAATTGGGTCCTAAGTTTCTCTAATGTAAGCATCTCAATTTTGACTTTCCAAGCATGTTCCAGCGAGTTTTTAGGTACTCTATAACAAGCGTTGCCTGAAACTCTCTTTATTTTGTTTTTTATAAAATGAGAAGATGTTTTGCAGAGTTGGCTCCATTCCAGTTATGCTTCTGCTGAAATGGTTTCACAGGCGCAGGAACTCTTTCCTCAGCAGCAGTCCCAGCCCCACAGCAGAGCAGCTGGCAATGCACGTACTCAAATGGTGATTGCTGACATGCAAGCCTACTGTGCCCCAGTATGATTGTGGATATCATCACTGGTCTCCCACCTCCCTGACAAAATACAGCAGCCAGAATTCAGCACCTTCCCCTTTAGGTCCCCTTCGGACTTCTTTCTGGGTTTTATATTTATTTAGCTATTAATTTGGAGTGGGTAGAGGCAGTAGAGTAACTGAATTTTATGGCCCGCAGTCAGAGCACTCAATTGGGATGCAGGAGACCAGTGTTCAAGCTGTATGGATTAAAGTAGCTTTTCCCACACTGCGGATGGAAGAGCTCAGCATCTGTGCCAATAACTATAACATACTTTCTAATTTATTTTGTAATGTCAAGAGTATATGGTGCATGTTATTTTTTCTTTCGCCAGTTTGGCTGGTAATTTCTTTTTCTTTTAGTTTACAGGTTTCAAAGACAGATTTTTGCTTTTCATTTTAAAGTGTTGCCCATGCCTGAGTTGACATCAGACAACTTTGGACAGGCTACAGATGTTTAGAGATGCCAGCCAGTCCACCTACTAAGCAAGGTTTGAGCAATACCAGGCCTTTTGCCAGGCCTTGCTGTTATGCCACTGTGACTGCCGTTGGCTTTACTTAAGACAGATGGGGTGGAGGGCTAACATTGCACATTTGTTCTAAATTTTAAACTAAATTAAAAGTATTAGGATTATCCATGAATTTAAAGCACAATGAAGAATGAGTAAACTGAGAAACTCTTCAAGATGTGTCATGTAATTCCTGACCATTTATTATTATTCTTTTAAACCTACCACTTTGCAATGTTTACTTACAAGAAACTATTTGTTTTGGTAACTTCACTGTTATCTAAAAAAAATGGCTTTTTATTGCTCTTTACATCAAAAAAAAAGAATAGATGTTGGCCATTTACTTTATCATTCATTGTTTTTTATACTTGTCTTGTCTGTCATGCCATATTACTCACTTCATTTTCCAATTACACAGTTCTAATCTCTTGTGATATTTAAATAAGGAAAACATTCCATCCTTCTAATCTATGAATATCTGCTACTAAAAGGAATTTCACTTTTCCCTGTTGTATGAAAGGCACATACTGTACAAATTAAAGAGCTTTCTATGAAGAAATCTAATTATAAAAACACAAGGCCTGATTCAAAGCCTATTTTAGTTCCATGGAAAGACTTCTGTTGACTTCTTTGGGCTCATGTCCATATTCAGCAATAGTTAAATTGAATAAGAAAAGAGTTTATTTCTAGTTAACAAACAATCAATGGGCGTGTTGAATACAAAAATGTATTTACATTACCTCTACATCTTCCATTAAAGCATACAAATTGACTGCTTCTGGAAACGCAGTACTGTACCAGAGCAAAAGGTTCATATGAGAATCACATATTCCTTATATGTGGGACTCTGTTTTAATATATCTGTGCAATATATCTGTACGGCAGTATGGATTTTTACAGAAAACACACGGAATGAGGAAAGTATTTTCTACTGTGAACATCATGTGATGGAGATGTGAAACCTGCTTTCTGAAATATGAGCATTCTTCAAATTAACTACTTTAAAATTCCTCATTCAATGACTTTCTATGTCCAGATTTCTACTGTAGTTCCCAGTCAAATAGCCACAGGCTAATCTTTGTTATTAGTGGACATTTCTACAGCCTTGAAAATGTGTATCCATCAGGAGGCCTGAACACAGAAATTAGAGTAGATTTTTTTTTTCCTTTTTGCCCTAACAGCAGGACAGAGGAAACAGTGGGATTTGCTCCTTTTTTTTTTTTTGCATTGACTGTTTTCTGAAAGATGCAGCAAGGAAGTCCTTAGAAAGCAGAGCAGGCAGAGGAAGGACTTCTTCGGTCAGTAATGCAGGCTACATCTAGATCCAGCCCCTGTGCCTGAGACAGCTTGCTGAGCGAAACAAAAGTCTCTGTGTGTAAATTCCCCCTTCACACATGTTCTTTCTCCACTGTATGAATTCAACCTGGCTGGGAGACTGCCAGAGCTACCAGCTGAGTAACGCAATCGAGGAGAGTTTGTTTTGAGGCAAGGAATGGGGTCTGTGGCTCCAGCCTATCTTAGCTGCAGGAGCTGGAAATAGACCACAAATACTGCTGAGCTTCTGCTGGTTTCTCCCTCAGCAGAAAGAATTACATTTGCAGAATTTTGCCATTGACATGAATGGGATGGGAACTACATTTCCAATCATTTTTAACAGAGAAAAGCAGTTGAATAATCACTACAGCAACTAAAGACTGTTGAGGTGAAGCCAGCTATGAAACATGCATGTATATTTTGAATGCCAGCCAGCACAATTTTTAAGGAACTTTCTTAACCTACGTGGCCTATTGATAAAACAGTGATTTTGCTTTGGGTATATATCCTGAATGCAAGCAGAGCACATGCCATTTGAAAGTGGAGATGACCTTGAAAGAGACAACTAGGTCTAAATTTCTGCTAAATTCAGTGTAATTTCAGAGGAGTACTTTGCATCTTGGACTCATTCTTTCTTAGCACACATATTAATGTTTATTTATCAATGCACACATTTAACACAGCTGTCTAAAACTTCCTTTCCACAACTTCAGTTAAGGAAAGCCATTCAAGGGTTTTCTGGACATTGTTAACTTCCCATTCACATCAAAGGTAGGACTCTAGAAAGCAAAATGCTTTCTAAAGGCCATTTGCATCATGGTGCATTCTTAGCAGCAAAATATTATCAAATCGAATGGTTTGTATTATGAATTGTGAATCCAGAAGCCTTTGTGAAGTATGACTAATGAAAAAAAACATTTCCTACGCAAGTATTGAAACCTCATAATGCTAGGTACAAGCGTAACAGGTCTTGACAGAAGTTTCTGGAAATTATGTCCATGTACATATTAATATAAATATCTTCAACATTGATTACAGATGTGCACAGAATTCATTGTAACTCATTTAGACTTTAAAAAAAAATTTAAAAAGATAAGAAAGTTGAAGTGTAATAGAAATAATCACTAAATATGCAATACTTGGGGGTATTTTTTTAGTATTCAATCAATTCAGAACAGTTCTATTGACTGATTCTACAGGATGAGGGAAGTGATCGTCCCCCTGTACTTGGCACTGCTGAGGCCACACCTAAAATACTGTGTTCAGTTTTGGGCCCCTCAGTACAAGAAAGACATTGAGGTGCTGGAGCGTGTCCAGAAAAGGCAACGAAGCTGGTGAGGGGTTTGGAGCACAAGTCTTATGAGGAGCAGCTGAGGAAACTGGGGTTGTTTAGCCTGAAGAAAAGGAGGCTGAGGGGAGACCTTAGCGCCCTCTATACCTGAAAGGAGGTTGTAAGCGAGATGGGGTTTAGTCTCCTCTCCCAGGTAACAAGTGATAGGACTAGAGGAAACGGCCTCAAGTTGTGCCAGGGGAGGTTTAGGTTGGATATTAGGGAAAATTAAAAGGGTTGTCAAGCATTGGAACAGGCTTCCCAGGGAAGTGGTTGAGTCGCCATCCCTGCAGGTATTTAAAAGATATGTAGATGAGGGACATGGTTTAGTGGTGGACTTGGCAGTGTTAGGTTTACAGTTGGACTTCATCTTAAAGGTCTAAATGATTCTATGATTTATTTATACATGGAAACCTACTTCCTCTATCACCCAGCTTTCTTATATCTTTTATTTTTCAGGACTCCCCCTCACAACTTCAGCTTTCCCCATTAAGAACAACTATGCTAAAGCAGAAAAGGTATTCTAGATATAATAACTTTCTTTCAAGGTTCCGAGCAAAGGACCAAACACAATTCAAAGTCTTCTCTGCTTTTCCATGCTTTTCTATTGTATCAAAGGCTAATCATCCTGATTCTCTCCTGTATAATCAAAGCAATCAGTCAGCTTGATGAAGGTAACAGAAGTCTTTAAAAATACGTAGAGGGTTTGGGTTTTTTAAAAAAAAAATATAAATATTTCCTGCATGTGGTCAGGAAGAACTGTACAGAAATGGTGTAAACAAGAGACAATGAAGTAGAGATACTACTGGTATCTCCAATACAATATGTCAGTATAATTTTCCACAAAAACAATATGCTGAAAATCAAAACTGAAAATAGAAAATTAATTTACATAACCCTTTGTTCTTCAGTCCAAATAAATCTGGAAATGTTAAGGTCTATATCCATGTCATCCATGGAGACGACATTCTCTGCTCACAAAAGGTAAAATAAAATAACATGAACAAAAGTATATATGTAGTGAGGAGCACTATGAATAACATTATCTCATACAGAAATTCATAAGGGGTTTGCTTTCTCTTTTAATCCAGGATTCAGTTATAGCACATTCCCAAATTCAGTGTTCTTTTCAAGCCTTTAGATGTGACATTTTTTTCTGATTCTTCTTTTTTGAACACAAGTCAGCATTTTTGTCCTCATTTCCTTGTGGCTTGCTTTCTATGATTTTAACATTTCAGTTCTCATCATTGTTATGGCATAAACGCTGTATTATACTGTAAAACAATGAACAGTAGTAATTCATGCACAGCTGCATTATTAAATAAATGTGATTTCTGTATGTTATGGATTGTTCAAAGAAGTCCAAAACTTCTGCGTTACAAAAATCAACTGCATCTAAGCAATTTAAGAATTGACTATTTAGGATTATCCTTTTTTAAAAAAAAATGAGAACATATTAATTTGACAGAAACACTTGCCTGCTAGAAAATACCAATTTACAATAATGGAGATAAAGAGATTAATTGGCTTACTAAAAGCCAGTGAACAGAAGGTCAGATCTCTCAAAGAAGGAAGGAGGAAAATGTAAGCAATCAGTGCTAAATTGATCAGTTAGGCCGTAATGACTGACTGATATTTCCAGCCTAAATGTTCTTGGATAAAAAATCAAGATGCGTTTTTCTTAACCGATGTGCAGCAGACAAGGAAATCTGTTCATTCCTTTCCTTTCTGTTGCTGTCTGTTAGCGGGTGACTGGTTCAACTGCCTGATGAAAACTTCAAAAAAAGTCAGGTGGAGTATTCCTACTCATCTTTCTGGGCTTAAGATCAGAACTTCACTATGCAGAGAGACTGAACTCTTCTATCACTTTTGCCATTCCCTCAAATATATCTAATCTTTGATAAAAATCCACACTACTTCTGTAGGATGCAGCTAAATAACCTTGAAAAGCATCACATTCATTTGTTGCTAACAGATATTTTAAAGAAGAAAAGACGAGATGAAGACCACATCAAAAGCTTGCATACAGTCAGAGCACACCAAGCAGAAAAAAAACACTGAAAACACAGAACCACAAGCTGAGACACAGGAGTGAAACTGGGCTATGTTGCACACTAACTAGATCAGTTTAAGAACAGAGGCAGGCAGAAAATGGGAATGACAAATATTAAGTACTGGATTAAAATAATGCCTTCCAATTTTAAGAAGCATCCACTTTATAGCACAAACAGATAATCAGATTCAAACACATTTTAACTGGTCACTGAATTTATCTCTAAAATTTGTAAAATTTATTTCTTCTCTGTTAAAACTGTTTTTAACGCCTATTTTCTTTATGACATTGCATACATTTTCTTTCAATGACTCTCTGTTTCTCCATTCCTTATTTGAACTTCCTTAGGTGTCCTAGAGATTCCAGTCACTAGGAAAATGAATTCTACTTGAGACTTGAAGGTCCTTGTAGACATCGGACAAGCCTAAGTGCCATTGTTTTCAAAAGCCAGAGGAAGTCAGTAACAAAGGGCAACTCTTACAAAGAGAAATGCAGCTGTCATGTGCAGGCATGAATACTGTATTATGTGTGTGCCTCTCATTTTACATGGATGAAACATTACTCTTGACCTTGACTCCACTTAGTACACTGGAAGTTGAACCACTCTTGTGTGTGTTCCGAGGAGTGACCCACCATTGTGCTGTGGAAACAGAGTGGGAGGGAAAGAAACTAATCCAAGCATCCTCTCTGATTTTCCCTTATGTCCCATCTCTGAGGAGTTGCTGTCTGAATTCCTTGGACCTGGAGTTGTTCCAGAGCAATCAGACAGCGTGTCTCCTGAGACATGACTGCAGATTTTGCTGAGCTTTGTTAGCTCTTTTTATACTTTTATATTCAATTAAATGGGAAAAAAGGCTTAGGGCTGTATTGCATGGTCACATCCTTTTTAAGCAGACAAAAACACATGGATCTCTGTGCTCATTTGCCAAAGTAGCCATCTTTTCTTTTCTTCAGTTTTTCAGTTTTCAAGATGTTTTAAAAGTTTATATGAAAATAACTAACAGTCAAGTTCAGCACTATTGAACAATGGAAAGCTCATTTTATCTGACTTTCTTTTAACTGACCTTTTTATTTGTTTCAAACACTGTAATGAAATCAACAAAACATACATACACCAGAATCCATATATCAAATGTATTCAAGAGTAACATGCCAGCTGAGCAGTACATTCGAACAGCAGATCATTCAAATTCTTTCCTGTTATTTCCTGTTTGACAATATGTGTGTCATGCTGCTCAGATGCAACCAAAACCAGGAAATACCTAATCTAGAAACATTTAGTGTGAAGAGATTTAAAATCAGGGGAGCTCTAGCTACAGCAGAAGAAAGTTGAAATGTTAGCAGTATTGAATCATGCAAACTCCAGAGGTCAATTCTCCTCCTTATGTTTTAAAAGATGTCTCTTTAAATTTTGATGAAACTGCAAGTTTATGGACTTACTGGCTGTCTACAAAGGCTTCATCTTCAATATGATTTGATATACCTACCAAAGTTTTTTAAAGGTCTAGCAGTGAGCTATGCAAAAAAATTGAGCTCTCCAGATACTAGACTTATAACACTGCACTTTTCCAGGTATTGGCACACTGTTTATGACAAACTTCTATAAACCCCTTATTCTGTATGATTCAGCAAAATAAACCAGCTTGCTGCGGAAGGGGAGAAGCTGGTTAGTGGAATATTGCACAAGAGCACCAAAGTAGGAATACAGTGTCTATATGCATTCTTGGCAATTCTGCTAAGAAAAATGTGTTATAACTAACTGAACCTGTGAAACAAGCTTTAAATAAAATACTCATCTCTGTCAGAACTTGACTAAACAGCATTTGTAACAGAAGTGTAGCATTGCTATAGTTAATGCTTGTTTTTCTTTCTGTGCTTCAGCCTAAGCTTTGAGCTATAGGATGTTCTTTTGAATCATGTATTAACTGACTGTGTGTATTGAGGGCAAGAGAACACTTTCCAAATCATCTATATTGCAGCAAGTTCTTGGAGATGCTGTAACTTGAAGTTCTGGTAACACTTAATAATCCCGAGTTTATAAATTCTGATTATACAAGGCAGCTTCGTTGTAAGCCAGAAAATTAATCTGCCTGTTTTACACATAATATTTTACACAATATACAATTACAATATAATAACTACAAAAACATTTGCAAATAATAATAAAAAACAAGCAAGTCAGCTGTGGATTCACTGCAAATCAAAATATTTTACGGTCTCATTTCAAATTTCTGTAAAGAAACAATGTGATTTTTTACTGCCTTTGGTCACTTAAAAAATCAAATGAGTTTTGCAAAAAAGTTCAAGACTAATAATTAAACAATTTAACATTCAAAAAAAGAACCTTTGTAAGATTTCTGAAAAACTCCAGTACAAATAAGGTCCTTGGTAGATACAAACAGAACTATTCCTTTGGTTCTCACTTGCAATATTATTTTAAAAAAAAAAAGAAAATAGAAAAATTCATATTCTCTCTGCCATGGCACTGAGGCACTGCCAGCCCTGCCTGCCTCTGCCCGACTCCTGGAGGTCCCCAACTTTGCCCAAGGCCCAGGACCCCATTTCAGCTTCCCAGGGCCATCAGCTCCTGCCCCAGTGACACTACAGCAGGGCCAGTCTCCAGCTCCCCACAGCCCTTCCCTCCTGGCCGTGGGCTCTGCCGAGCCAGGTACACCAGCGGGCCCACATTGCAGCCTGGCCTTGGCCTGACCCTCATCCCAGGGAAGTGATTGATGGATGAGGCTTCCCCAGTGCCCCCAGCTGCCCTGCTTCTGACTGGGGTGGTGGGATGTGCCCTGACTGCCAGGCCCTGTCCTGCCCCTGCAGTGGAGTCTGCATCGCCCTTGCCCCCAAGGGAGGTCCTGGCCCATGTGGTCACTCTCCTCATTTGGCAAAAATACATGTAAATATTTACTTTTTATCAGATTTAATTTTTTGCTTATGTTATATTTTGTCTATGAGATTTTAAGTTAAACTATCAAGAATCTGTAAAATATGTATGTGCGCAGTGTACAGCCACTGGTCTTAACATCAGTGAACATATTCAGTGGGGGAACTTTTTGCAGGAACACTTTGAGTGTTACAGTGTCCCATATTCTCTGACATTATGATATACTGAAAGTGGTTTTCTACTGACAATACTGAAGGACAGTGGAACTGCAAGACACTATCTCAGGGCCTTAGCACAAGGACATGCATTTTGTGTCTTGACACCTCTTTCCTCTCTGATCACTTTTGCTAAGTTTTACCTCACCTACCCAAAAATGATATGTAAGCAGGTCCTCACAGCAGAGATTCTTGTTACAGCAAGATAAAAAAGCACAATGTGCTTAAAAAAGAGCAGTGTAATTAAGTATTTTGGTGAGATGCGGAATTAAATACTAGGATATCAGTGCCAACGTGCCTTGGCGCCCATTCATGCTGTGGCCATGCCATGTTATAAATCACACCTTTGGTATTGCATCGGGTCTAGGCACACTGCAACCCACTCCTCTGCAGCTAGAATACTGCCAATCATAATGAGTGGCATGCTCATAAAAATGCCACATCTGGGATGTTGGAAGACTTTTACCATTGAAACCTAAAGATTTGCCTACTTCTTCTGAGATGTTGCATGTCTGTTTTCTTTCCCTACTTTTATTGCTTTAATGTAAATTGTGCTTTGCTTTCCAGCAAAGAGTGATTTTCTTGGTAGAGGACAGATATTGCTGTAGCTTTCTATCCAGAAAGCCAAGTTCTTCATCATCTTTGGCTGCAGATCTTTCCTACAGGGGAGGATGAAGCACTGTCTTGGAGTCCAAGAACAGTCCTGCTTTTTGGTACCATTTACAGTCCCTCTGTTTCTCTCATTTGCCAGCTTTTCTTACCTATTGCTTTAAACTACTACCCTGTGAAACTGTTAAAAAAGAAATTGTCCCTCAATACACAACATCTACACATTAGGGCCACAAAGATGATTAAGGGCTTGGAGCATCTCTCCTATGAGGAGAGGCTGAGGGACTTGGGTCTTTTTAGTCTTGAGAAGAGAAGACTTAGGGGGGAT
>JAOXNO010000013.1:104725065-104752246 GCA_028565335.1 Limnodromus scolopaceus | reverse complement strand
TCCGGCGGGGGGGTTGGACTAGATGATCTCCAGAGGTCCCTTCCAACCCCATATGATTCTATGATTCTATGATCTAAGCCTCTAAGTGCAAATGTTTGCATGGTAAGTAGAAACAATGATTTGCTTAACATGTGATAGCAGGTTGGCCATGATTTGATTTATTTTATTTTATTTTTATTTTCATAAACAGATGACACATAGACAAGTCAGTTTCCATACAAGTATATTATCATCTCACCTTACTGCATCTATTGTCAGAGAGAAAGGGAGAAGAAGCAGAATGGGGTCATGCTTGGAAGTTTATAATCTCAGTTTGTAAAACCCAAACGCTGGTATCTGAACAATCCTTCACCTCTGCCAGAGTTTCCTGGTTCACCTTGCACCACAGACAGCAATCAAACTTTGCCATTACTTAAGTTGTTATATTTTCCTACTCTTGTGACATATCACGCAGAGCATATTCTAGCAGCCAGATAAAGCTGATCCTGTCATTGTCAGGGAGCAGGAGACACAGGAAAGCCAAGTCAACCAGAAACTTCCTGCAGTCATAGAATCACAGAATCATAGAATAGTTTGGGTTGGGAGGAACCTTTAAAGGTCATCTAGTCCAACATCCCTGCAAAGAGCAGGGACATTTTCAACTAGATCAGGTTGCTCAGAGCCCCATCCAACCTGATCTTGAGTAGTTGCATGGAGGGGGCATCTACCACCACTTTGGACAACCTGTTTCAATGTTTCACCACCCTCATTGTAAATTTTTTTTCCTTATATCTAGTTGAATCTACCCTAATTTAGTTTAAAACCATTACTCCTTGTCCTATCACTGTGGGCCCTACTAAAAAGTTTGTTTTTCTAGAAGGCCCCCTTTAAAGTATTAAAAAACTGCAATAAGGGCTCCCCAGAGCCTTCTCTTCTCCAGGCTGAACAACCCCAACCCTCATGGCCTGTCTTCATAGGAGAGGTGTTCCAGCCCTCTGAACATCTTCATGGCTCTCCTCTTGACCTGCTAAAACAGGTCCATATGTTTCTCTGCTGACTCCAGAACTGGACATAGTACTCCAGGTGGGGTCTCACCAGAGCGGAGTAGAGGGGCAGAATCACCTCCTTTGACCTGCTGGCCATGCTTCTTTTTATGTAGCCCAAGATACAAGATGATTTGCTTTCTGGGCTACAGGGACATGTTGCCAGCTCATGTCCAGCTTTTCATCCACCAGTATGGCCGAAGTCCTTCTCTGCAGGGCTACTCTCAATCCACTCATCCCTAGTCTGTATTGATAATGAGGATTGCCCCAACCCACATGCCAGACCTTGCACTTGGCCTGGTTGAACTTCATAAGGTTCACAAAGGCCCGTACCTCAAACTTGTCAAGGTTCCTCTGGATGGCTTCTCTTCCCTCAAGCAAATCAACACCACCACTCAGCTTGGTGTGATCTGTAGACTTGCTGCGGGTACACTCGATCCCACTGTCTATGTCACTGACGAAGATATTAAATAGTACTGATCCCAATATGGACCCCTGAGGGACACCACTCATCACTGAGCTCCATCTGGACACTGAGCCATTGATCATCCATCAAATCCATATCTCTCCAGTTTCAGCCTGGCAAGAAGTATGTTTGCATGCACTGAGCACAAGCACTCACAGAAACAGGATAACACAGCATGTTGATTTCTGCTGTAACTTTGCTTTCTTAACATCCCAGAGTAACTGACAGCACTGGGGACTATTGAAAAATGTATCTCTGTCTTGTGCCTCTGGCTGAAACTTCCATCACCATCAATTAAATGCCAGTCTGATTCCTTTTTCTTTAAATAGTCCTCCATTCATTTTCTGCAATTAAGATAAGAACTTCTATGCTAGATAATATTCTCAGCAGCATATGCCTTAGCCCTGACTAACTCTACAGACATCAGCAGATTTACTCCAGTTTTGAAATATGCATCAATCAAAACTTTTTTAACCTGGCTATTATTTCCGCCTTCATGACACAACTGTAGGTCAGTCAACACTACTTTCAGGCTCTAATGGGAGTATGGTTATTTGGGAGTGGAAACTCTGTTAAACTTAGCAGCCATATTTAGTTCTAACTGAGCTTTTTTTCTCCATAGATCAGAAACAGTTGGGGGAAAAAAGTCACTACCGTTATTGAAGTATGGAAGCTAATATATTTGGTAGTAAAGGGACTTTTCTAGTGTCACAGAGCTGGCACCAAAGCCAATTGGATCTCCGCAGTCACAGTCTCATGCTTTGATTATTTAGCCTTTTGGCTGCCCCAGGGGGGTTCCCCAGTTTCTCCAGGGGATTTCCCAGATAAAAATAATAGCACTGAACAAATGACTGTCAAATCAGTGCACATACAGCATGACCACATCGTGCTTGTGACAAAAATTCTTGTAATATTTACTAGCTGGGCACAGTGGATGTGGCAGACTTCCAGTCACTTCACAGCTATTTCTACTCCTACTGCTTCTGCAAGTAGCTGCAAGACGTCCACTAACGCTAAGCAGGTGCCGAAAGTTCTCTTTCTCCACTCAGACAAAATTTCTGAGATGTAAAAAAAGAAAGAAAAAGAGGACAAAATACAGCTATTTTGATGTTATGGTAGCCTTAAATTCATGGTGTGTATTTCAATTCAGCTTTACTTCTTCCTTTTGTCATGAGGGCATGACTTTGACCAAACGGTGTAATTATGTTTCCTAGGTATACTCTGTCCCCAGAAATATGTGAACTAGAGAATCATAAAGTTGTATTAAAAATATATGTACTCTCTTTCATATCTCCACAATATGTATGGTTGAGGGGACCATGGAAATATGTAACTTCCCCGAATCATCAAGTATTAGATGACAGCATATTCAATAAACTCAGAACTAGAAATAATGCAAAATTCTTTCCAAAAGGAGTAAATGCTGGATCATTGTGAGCTGATAAACAAAAGTTCTCTGAGAACACATTTGGATCAGATAGGACACAATAAGTGGATTACATAATATAGCCAGATCCTACCTCAATAAATCTATTGCTATCAGTATTTTATAAACCTTCTATTATGTGGAGGAAGAGAAGAAGTTTCCAGGAGTACCAAAGAGGAAAGATTATCCATATTATTTATGACATTTACGTTCCTACACCCCTTGAGATGTAAAACAACTCCATCTTTGGGTAAAAGGTCATTTATAAGGGCAGTTTGTTTAAACATTAATTTTTGAAGGTGTTCAGATGAAGATTTACTGTTCCTTACTTGATGGTGTGAATAATTCATTCTTTTCAAGACAGGCATATACTCATTTCAGAGAGGAAATGCCTCCAAAACCACATTTATTGACTTGGGGACCAGCATTCATCAAGCAACATCAGATATGTAACTCACAGTAGGGAATAAGAGAAGCTTCAAGGAACATGTTGAAATGAAAAAAAAAACCAAACTAGTTTTGCCCTTTACTGGTCACAACAAAACAAATCTTGTTTCTGGAACAATAAAAAAAATCTATTTCACATTCATTAGTGCCAAAACTCAAAATGACATTCTGGCTGCAGGGGTGAGCAAATGGTGTACCAAGAACAACTGGAAATAAACAGCTGCATCCTGTCCTACCCAGTGACTGGAGCTCTCCTGCACAGGGGCTGGTTAAGAGGCCCAGAAGTTCACCCTGCCCTTGGAGAAATGTAGCCAACTGGTTTGGGGACACAGCCAGATCTACATAACTCCTTGTGGTATTTGGCTGCAAGCTCTGAAGGGCTGCACAATGCGCCATTCTTAATCTTGCAAGTGGAGCAATATGTAGCCCTCTTTTGCATCACTCCCTGAGGCACCCGCTTGCGACTGCTCATGCTAGTTAGACGTGATGCTGTAAGGTATTCTTTCTACCAGCTTTTATAAAAACTCTTCAGACTTTGCTGTAAAATGGGTCAGTCTCTGATTTACAGTGAAAATTCAATGAAAAGAAAGATTTGTGGACTAAATGAAATGAAGCAAGGAATTATGGGGTATCTGTGATAGATGATGGCAGACTGCAGATTCATGTTTCCCTGAAGTCAAAGTATCCAGAAAATACATTCCTTAAGAAAGGAAAAAAATCCCCTCTGATGTAAAAGGCACCCCATCGGTAACAATAAGCACATTAGATTCACTTTCATATTATAAGGGTGAGATAGCATGGTTGACACCAGGGATCTATTTTCCACTGTCCTGTTCATGCTGCAGAGCTGGGGCTGGCACCTGGTGTGCACATTCACATGCAGCAGCAAGGACACCAAAGAACTTCTGACTTATTCTCAGTGCTACCTTTTGCCACCCTGAATGCAGAGCATTCTGTAACAAGACAATATGTAGATTAAAACTAGATGTAGGTGTTTATTTTCTTATACTTTGGAGAAAATAGGGAAGGTGGGAAATTTTCAATGTAAGTCTCCAACTGGTGTCCTCAGCCTCATTTTCATATCTTCTCTCTTTTCTTTTCCCAGACACATAATTGGAAACCCACCCAAGAGCCACAAATTCACGGCAAGCTACAAAACCAGTGCACTTCTCTAAAGCAAAGCAATCTTTCAGCTTGTAAATTCAGTCACCATTCTTCTGTGAAGCAGTCAGAAGGATCAACAATGCCAACGAATCGTAACAGACAAGTCATAAAAATCCTTTATGCCTGCATAATACACTGCATGTATTAAAAGCAGGTGATTTTATTAGTGCTAGATACAAGTATCAAAATACAAACCTAGTATTAACTATAACAAATGAAGGTATTTCTGTAGAGGCAGTCAGGACACCACAATGACCACACAATAATTACTGAAGGCTTGTCAGCTAAAGAGTAATATTTTTCAGTCACACACTAAGTAAATGAACGCCTCCGAAAGTGTTGTAATAGACTTTGTACCTGTAGCATGACTGAAACTCAGGAGAGAAGTGGAGAAACTCTAGTCCTGTAAACTTTTAAGCATTAGAATAGTCCCATACATTTTTATGGCAATATTCATACAAGTAATTTTACCGCTTATTAATATTTGCAAGATAAAAGTTAAAATTTTGCAAGGTGTAGAGTAAAAGCATTTCTGCTCTGGCAGCGGTTGACTAGTATGAAATGAGATGACTGTATGAAGTCAACCAGGAACAAGTATTTATACACAATACTTGAGAATCTTGATACGTAAGAAAAACAAACCCAAGTACTTTGATTGTCAGGGCTGAAGATAGGCCCTCCCCAACACATGAACATAAAGCCAAAGTACTCCTTTTAGTCAGAATCACAAAAGATTGAAAATAATTAAACCTTTTTTAAAAGGATATAAAATATTTTTGATGTTACAGAAATTTAATGCATTTATTAATAAAGAGTAAGTATACATATACTCACTTACCTCAGTCCATACCACCTATCTTCACTTGCTGGCCTTTTCTTTTGAACTAAAAAATCCATCTTCCTCTGAGAATATGCCTTCAGTCATGTTTATGCCTTCACTCCCATTATAAGTTTATCAGTCACTTTTATCTCAGTATCTCTGTGAAGAAACCAAGAACAGAGACTCATTGTGGTGCACACTGCACAGACATAGGCCAACATAAAGGATTGCCCTTATAAGCTTGTATACAAAATAAGAAATGAGCCATGCATGTCAATAGCACAAATGCCCTTAGGCACCAACGTAGAGACAATCATAAGAGGAACATATTTTACAAAGCAATCAGGAGGGACCATGCCAAGTTAATATCTCAGAACATATGTGAGCTGATGTAGTTTCAAAATAGCTGTAATATTTTCCATCGTATTTGTCAAAAAATGTTCTTATGATTGTACCTAGGGCTTGAATACAAATAAGTGGATCAGCTTTCACACACTGCCAGATAGCTTCAAGATCAGTTCAGCTCTTACCCTAAAAGCAGCAAATGCTGTTCCAATGTCAATAATATTTTCCTGTTTTAATAATCATTACATTTGCTCATACATGCTTTGATTTTACCTTTCATGAATCTGGTACAATAAGCTCTACATTTATAAGAAAATGAATAGCCGAGGGAAAAGGTTATTTCCTTTGGCTCAGCCCTCACTCTTGCTGGGCTGGGCAGAACTATTCTTGACCCAGTTTTATAGGTTTCACAGTTGGCTGACCCGTTCATTGTCAACTGATACGGATGTTAGATCAAAATTGTCCTAGCAACGAAGAAAGCACACAAAGATCTGAAGGAACTCCAGCATTTAAACATTTAATTTGAGATCTCCCATTCAGTGCGAGTTAGGCAAGTGCAGCTGACAACTGGAGTTGGTAACAAGCTGTTTTGTTAAAAAGGCCACTAGCTCAGCTGGCTAAAGCAGGTTTCACAGCATGTTGTAAATGATTGCCTAATTAATAAACAGTCTAAAGAGCATATGTCTGATCCAGAGATCGTGTATTGTCTCCTCAAAACTGAAGGAAACAGAACGGATGGGGCTATCTTGAAGTGCATGCCCATGGAGACAAGGGTCCTCTCCTTCCAGCAGCAAATGGTAGGGTTTGTGCAGATTCAGAAAGGTCACCAGTGTCAAAGAACAGCCATAGTAACCGTGATACCTCCTGAGAATCCACATTTTCAGTGTGCTGTTAATTACTTGTCCTTCCCCTCCTTGTGTTTTAACTCTAATTAACAAGATAAGCCAATGATGTCACACTTAGTAAAGAGCCTCAAGTCCAGGTTCAAGGGGAAGTGCTGCTGTAAATTGTTTTAGCTTTAAAAGGAAACACGTAGTAATGTGGTAAGTTCAGCAATACAGTATAATCTCCACTCTCACTCCCCACCCCCCCTCCCAAAATGGCTTGGAATTACCATGTTAGTTTTAACCTGAACATCAGGGTAACAGAAGAAAATGGAAACTTCAGCTTATTTAAATATATTTTCCAAGTAGAAAAATACTGAGAAAAAGAGATTTAAGGAATAATATCTTGCACTGGGAAAACAGTCTTTATTACTATGTCAACAGTTTATAGGTGTTACTCTTATAATTCTTTTAACAAGCTTCTTAATCGCGTTGTACTACCTGAGCTATTTTTATTAGTCAGATCTTATTCATTATTTAATTGATTAAATGCCTTTTTTGTCCATTTTTCCTGTTTTACATGGCCTGGAATATCATCTTACTCATCCGTCGAAGCTGTTAAGATAGGAGCAAAAAGACTAATTTGCACTTCGTCTATTTTTCAGCAATCCATTTGGCATTCTACAGACAAATTACAGCTTTCCCATACTTAAGGTATGTGTGACATTATATACAGATTGGTACTCTTATAGATTTAGAGGAAAGCTTACATGTAAAGATCCTCATAAAATGGACTTTTCAGTAAAAGTTGTGTTTACCTTTACCAAGGTATTCCTGCTAATCCCCATATATAGAAGGAGAAATTCCAAGCCCGCCATAGGAAGTTTAGCTACAACAGGTCCTAAAGAGTCAGATTTTAAGTGGCATTCACAGCCCTCACTGTTTCTTTTTACAAGTTCTCTCAGTGCACTCTGTAAGACCAGCAATTTTCTTTATTTGTCTTACAAGATCGTGCACCAGCATCAGACACCAGTCAAGGTGCTACCGTATCTTATGTTGCCCCAACACAGAGCAAATAGATGATTCCTATGGACTTCCTATGGACTAAGAATAATACAGAATAGTATGACAAGCAGTCGCTGATGTATATAGGTCATCTGTTCACTGATACCAATGAGATTATGAACTTAAATCCATAACAAGAAAATTCTGCTTTCATACAGAGCTTCTGAGTCAGCATTTGCCATGAAACCAACAGTTTTCAGTAAACAGTTTTCGTTTTGTGACTGATAAATTGGATCCATTCACTCTGCATCTGTTGAGCCAAATGGTCTGGAAAGGATATACTTTTTTACCTGAGGGGATCATTTGTTTATTGGCAATAGTGTACTTGGCTAGTATACAATATACGAAAATAAATATTGTCTTTATATTGAGAAGACTGGAATCAAAAGAGACAAATCTAGAAAGATGGTATCCATTGGGAAGTCCAGAGATTATTTGCTTAAATTGTTTCATTCTTAGAGAAACTGAAGTTACATTTCATCATGGATGATGGATACTACACTGTAACAGATGATAAGATTTTAGCTGAATGTACTATAAACTCCAAATGTGGCAGGGAATCATTTTATTCTGCAACTTTAAATCCTGTTCTGACAATATTTAATCTATGTTTAAATTTAAATAGTTTTCCAGATTATAAAGCTTTGCATAATGCACTTTAAGATTAATCATATTCCAGTATTTCAAACAATTGTTTAAGTAGACACCTCCTCTTTTAGTCCTTGCATGGTGACATATTTTAAAATATGCATTCTGCCATCTTATATTCCTAATATGTCTACTTCTAATAGGGACCTTAGAAGACCTATAAAATCAATGTTTAAATAATATTTTTCTGAAATAAAGCTGGGGGTTTGTTAGATTTCCTCTGGCAGTATGGACAGCTGTCTCAGACTTTTCATGATTCTGGAGCAAGAGATTTTTCTTAAGTATTGAAGAGTTCAAGAGGGAATTGAGTTTTCCTATGGAACATTTTTAAATGAGCATTCATAAAACAATGATGTCAAAGAAAGAAAAGTGGGAAAATCTATATGCTTTAACGTCTTCAACGTTCACCATATTCTGTCATCAACTGACTACTCCTCCTAACTGAATAACATTATTTAACAATTTGGTAAAGTCATTCAAAATAGAATTAGAAGTTATTGACCCTAAGACAAGATTACAAATATTGCAATAACCTTTTAGTTAAAACGTTTGAAACCTCATCTCAGGATACAAACACAAGTCCTGATAGAGGTAAAGGAGTAAATATAAATAATATATAAATATTATAATGCCACAATCCTTAGTTTTGCAGACTTGTCTTGAGGAGTCGCCTGAGAAACAGACACTTGTGTTTTGTGGCCAAGTCCAGGCCTTAAATTTCCCCCAGCAAATACAATAGGACCACATGTCAAAGACTGCAGCAAGGTGGGGGTAGGTCTCTTCTCCCAAGTCACAGGCGACAGGACAAGAGGAAATGGCCTCAAGTTGCACCAGGGTTGGTTCAGACTGGATATATGGAAACATTTTTACACTGAAAGGGTTATTAAGCATTGGAATGGGCTGCCCAGGGAAGTGGTTGAGGCACCATCCCTGGAGGTATTTAAAAGATGAGTTGACATAGTGCTTAGTGACATGGTTTAGTGATGGGGTTTTTTTTATCAGTTAGGTTAATGATTGGACTTAATGATCTTAAGGTCCCTTGCAACCTAGACAATTCCATGATTCTATGATTCTAAGGTAGGATGAGTTCAGAACCAGGCACAGAAGATGAGAAGCGTTTATGTAGGGGATACTTATTTTTCCCTTTATCTCAGCACATCCAAATGGAGTCCTGTGTGGCCCATAACTATTGCAGTACCACATACCCTCACTTCTTAAGAAGGAACACAGTCCTTTTTTTAACATGATAGTAACATTGAAACAATGTTTTTCTGCCCTATTAGTACTCAGCAGTTATTCAATCTGTGACCTTGGGCAGAACACTCCTTACTGAAGTGTAAGCTGTTTCAGGACATGCACAGCACAGCCTGTAATCAGTGCAGGTGACCAGCCTCAGACAGTGTCAAATAGATCAATTATTGGTCTGTATCTTGAATCAGCAAATGGAAAGTAAACTATTAGAGAGACATAATTTGGAGTGATGAGCATCTTTTCAGAACAAAAAGAAGGTAGGAAGTGTGACTATGAAACAAGTCACCTTTATTTAAGGTTCTTTTCCCTTCCTCATACTTTCAACCATTTTTGGGGAAAATAAGAAAACCAGTATTCCATTTTCTAGGACAACAGGTCTTGGTACTTTCACTAGAGAGCCATTTCAAACTGCAGGTGCTATTAAATTGATCTATGCATGTTCTGCATTTGTGCTATTCCTCACATTCTGCTGCTTTTTTAGATTTGGGTAGATCACCAGCATTCGGGTCTGTTTGTATTCTTCTCCCAAGTGTGTAAGTACATAGAACAAGTAGAACAAGACCACAAATAGTTAATATGAATATCCAGTACCTTCACTGGCATGAGAGGTATCTTATGGTAATTTTCTGCACAAGATGTTTCTCCCTTTTTGAAAAGCACCTGTTATGGGGACAGATTGTGTTCTGTTGTCGTAAACACATTATTTTGGGTTTCCACTCCTGCTGAAAATAATAGATAGAGAAGAAACTGCAAGAGTAGGTGTGAATTGTGACATTAGTGAATAGCCAGAAGTACAGCAGTAACAAACAATGCAGGACCAATTAGACCTCTGATGTCAATGGTAATATTATCCCATGCTGAATGTGGTTAGAGGAAAAGCTTGGAATCAGTCAGCAAATTCTTACTGTCTCATTGTGAGATTTAGAAGTAACACAATTTTTAAGAACAATTTTAATCCGAGTATTCAATAATTCCTAATTAAAAACAACTGCAGTTCTACCCACTCTTTGGAGCGAGACTGCATGTGCGTTGCCAATGAGTACACAAGTTTGAAGAAACTTAAAGTGAACAGCTTGGCAACAGCCATATCAAACAACAAAGTTAGAACAAAGAGGACAGAAACATATAAATGGGCACCTCGGCCTTTCTCTTTACCAGCTAAACAGCACCAGCTCCACCATGGCTTACAGCTCAGATAGGAATAGCTCTATGTTAGCTATTAGGAAAAACTACGGTATTGTTTCTTTAATTCTTACAGATATAACAGGCTGCTGAATCTTGGATTTCTTTGTCCACTTTTCTTTAAAGCAACAGCTGACTCACGGATCTCTCCACTGGCCTCCAGAAAATATCTGGCCCTTTTGCCTCTATTTTATCTACTGGTCTTTCGGTAACAGCATTCCAAGATGTTCATGTGTTCATTGCTCTTTGATGACACAGGGGCCAGGTGGCATAACGATGAAAGAACAAAAATACACTCATGATACAAGTCTAAGACAGTCACATTTCTAAAATTCAGCAGTGTTCAAAAATTACTAGAAAATGGCTACTCTGACCATGCTTTTAAAACACAGCTAATATAATATATTTTAAAAGTGTGTTCTCCCATCTTCAACTGTAGAATTTTTATGCAGAAGTCACGGATTAAGACAGAAGCAAATATGGTAGTGGCTGTTTATCAGTATGTAAGATGCATCAATCACTGTTTCATCAATGATAGTTAAAAGCATTAAATTCTGGAGCTTGTAGGTATTTTGTTAAATAAAAATTTCTTCTTATATCAACAGTCTGGATTTTTCCCATTACTGCATCTTTTATAAGCTGAGACCCTTGCTTATTCTGTGCACTCCACATTAAATTCAACTTGAAAAAGGGTTGTGGCAGAAGAATAGGAAATGCTGAAAATACCACAAAGATTTTATATGATATTGTTTAGTGAACGCATGTTTTTTTGTAATAGCTTAAAAAAAAAACCCAAACAACCATTCAGAAGTATGTAAGAATGGAATTTCAGTTGGAATGGCCATGGGAATGTGAATTGTCATGATAAAATAAGGATTTTACTAGAAATATTCAGATTTTAGACTCTTCATTATGTTCCAAGCTCTTCCATCAGTGACAGCAGTCAAATCATACACAAAAATCGTACACAAAATAAAGGGTCAGTGAGAAACAAAAGCTGATGTTCCATCTTCTGTAGAATTCATTTTCAAGTAAAGGATTTCAAGAAAAAATGAAAGTAATCTAATCCAGTTAAAGGATAAGGTTTTAATTAGGGAAATAGCATTACTTAATTTATTTTTTAAAAATTATATCCCTCTGTTCCATAATAAGAGTTCAGAGGAGGTTATGCTTTTCCATTACTAAATCAAATCCATCATAGACTTATGCAAGGGAATATTTTTTCCCAGTAAATGACAAGTGCTTTCAGTCTCCAAAGACACTGCAAGAATTCTATGAAGTCCTAAGACTTTCACTAATAATTTAGTTCCTTGTGGATAAAAAAAACCAATAAAGTGTATTACTATGGAAATCCAGAATCCTATATTTAAAATGTTTTCCCATTCATGCCTACAGGAATAGGCATATAATATTTTGGACTGAAGTATTGGAATTTTTGTTAGTTGTAGCTAACCAGGTTTATAGGAATCACAAGAACTGTTGCTAGCATTTCCATGCTGAATAATACACTGAAGTTTTTTGCTTAAAGTAAGCTTTGTATGCGAAAGATTAAATTGTCATCTATCTAAATTCCCACTTATCTAAGTAAAACCTGGATATAGTAATATTGTGCAAACTATAGACACAACTTTAATTTCCTTAATATCCAACAAATAAGGACATATACTTAATAAGCATGATCTTAGTTATGAAAGTCAAGAACCATGAAATTTGGTTGCTCATGTCAAGGACAAAGAGACACAGTTCATAAATAGCGGACAGAGATAAAAATTTCAGACAAGATATGTATGAGCAGGAAAATGTTTAATTACTTATTTCTTCAGTGTATTAGTAGCCTTCATAATAAACTAATGTTACTAGATAGATGACAATGCTACATATTAGATACTTGTGCATACTCACACAACCCCTTATTATCTACTCACTATGAATATACCCACGTCTTGTAACAAGTCAGTTGTATAGCTGGCTTCGTATCAGCATTCTGATATTACAAACAGGAAAATATTTTTATTTATATAAATGCATGAGTTTCCCTAGCAATTTATGATCCTATTACTGCACTTTTGATAACTGATTTTTTAATAATATCTGTACTAATACAGTATACCCTATGTAAGTGATATACAGTATGTATTATTAGAAGCAGCAAATGAAACCGAGAGGAAGCAGGTTCAAGAGCGAAAAAGGTTTGTCCTATTACTTTTTTTAGTGAAATTTTCAAATAGAAACTGTGGAGTTTCTTGCCACGGGATTTTGTGGAAGATACAATTTCACATGGATTCAACATTACCTGTTAAATTTGAAAGGGAAAAAGACATCTCCTCAGACTATAGAAGTTCCTGTATCTATAATAGTTGGAGGTTGGAGTTATCTTCTAGGGATAGTACAGGAGGAGAATAGATTGTTTCTATCAATCAGATAAAACTCTTAAAATACATTAAGTCTTCTAGTAAATATTTATTAGCTTTTCCTGGTCTTTTATTATCCTAAAGTGGTCTTTAAAACTTCTTGCTTTCCAGAACATATAATCATCTGCTCAGACACCTTTGTAAGGGTCTGGAGATAATAGTACAAGCAACTTCCACTGTTAAAACCAATTCTTCTTGTTCTGGAGGAGTTTTTTTGCTCTTATTTCTTTTGGAACTTCTTTAAATGTCTCTCATTCAGAATTTCTGTCTCTTCAAGGATCAGGTTAGTATGCTGAGTGCATCCAAGAGAGTGGGTGTTGGTGTACTGTTCCCCCATATGATTGTCCTGGCAATGAGGAATTTGGAGTGATGCACCTGCAACTCTGTATTAAGTCATTGCTGAAAACACTGTAGATCACATTAGTGATCATAGGTGTTGTAGGTGAGATACTCAGATCACCAAGAAAACTCCATTAGTTAGCATAGTTTTTCATGTTATGGTGTCATGGTTTGTGCCAGGTTGGCCAGTGACAAGACGACAGATGCTCTCCCTAGCTCTCACTCCAAGGGGAGGAAGAACAGAGATAAAGAGACTTATAAGTTTAGAAAAAACTAAACTATTTTAATGAAATATAAATAATAAAATAAAAAGGAAATAATGAAACAGATGCAATACATATACAAAACCACATCAAGCTCACAGGGAGATATCACTGGCAGGCACTCGGAAAGTTCCAGGCTGGTCTCAAATGGGAACTGGGTTCCAGAACACACTGATGGGGATCAAAGGTAGACAAACTGAGAGGGTCTTCCTCAGGCTTCAGTTATCAAGGATAGAGAGCCATTGAAGAACTACTCATTCAACAAGAGTCACTGAAGAAGAACCAACATGACCTCTTTGATCCCTCAGCTTTTATACTGAGCATGGCAGACAGATGCAATACCCTGTTAGTTGGTTTGGATCACGTGACCTATCAACTCCTCCCCACGGGTGCAACCCCTCCACAGGGTAAACAACCCTGTCAAATGACCCCCGGTTGCCATGGCAACCAGTGTAAGCATCTCCCACAGAATAGAAAGTTGGCTCCACTTCACCACAACCCTGGACATATGGTCATAAGCTCCCCCCACGTGACTCAGATATTGACCACCCTTGGTGTTGGCAGGAATGACTCCAACACGTCCTTCTCCTTTCAGAGGGCCTTCCTCTTGCCTTCAGCTTGAAGTTCCTGAGCTGAGTGTCAGTAGAGCTACTCATGGCAGCAGCTGGTTTTCCCCATCAAGAACAGGCATCAGCCTATCCCTTATCAAACTAAATCCCACCCTTAACCCTAATATAGAAGAGAATGAGATACAGGAAGAAAGCTGGGTTAAGCCATATGGTTTCAGGAGACAACAAATGAAAGCAAGAGACAGATATGAGAGTCAGAGAGTCACCAGCTGAAAAACAGAGAACTTAAGGGCGACAAAGGGTTAGCTTCTTTGTCCCTGCTACCAAGTATGGTATCACGTTGTGCAGCAAACCAATGCAGGGCAAGAGCCCGAGGCTTGAACAGCCACCAAACAGCCAAGAAAGATGGTGACTGGAAGCAGGTTGCTGCTGCTGTCCTCATTAGAATGACTCATTTGGCTTGCAGAATGCTTCTGGGAAAAGGCTGAATAAACTGGTTTAATGGGCCACATGTAGCCCATTAGCCACAATTTGAATCTTTCTGACACAAAGCATTTCCTCCCACATATATTAGCCCTCTGGAAAAAGCAGCAAGAAGAATGCACCCTATAAAAATTAAAGGTGAGACTAAAGGTTAAACATGTATTATTAATTTCTATGGATTAAAGTAATTATTAGAAAAAGTATGTGATTTTTTCAAGAAGAAAGGACAGTTGTTATACTTCTCTAGATTTAAGGTCCTAATTAAACATTAAGAACATAACTTACAGCTGGTTGGATCAACATTTCTTTTCTCATAGGCATAAAAATTATACGTCTTCCCAACACCAGTGCATATGACAGTCAATAGCAGACAAGTTAGGAACAGGCCATTCAAATGTCAGATTTTTTTCACCTCAAAGTATTGGGGCATTTTAATTTTTGAGATACAAGAACCATACCTAAATGAGCCTTAAACTCATTCCTAAAAAAAACCCAAACAACAAAACTTAAAAATCAACTCCTATTTCTGCTTTCAGCCAACAGGAATGTTCCCATCAGTTTAAAGGGGAGAAGAATTCAACCACTGGGAAAAAACATCCATTTAAAAAACCTTAGTTCCTGATGTCCATGTTAATTTTAGCTGCAGAACTGCCTCAGGTAAACATAGCTAAGTAAGTCTTCTGTTACATGCTTTCCAGCTAAGAACTCTTCATGTTTTTACAGTGACTAAAATTCTTGTGGCTCAGAGTAGTTGATATCACACATCTAAACTCTTTCACCTTATTTTCCTGATTTCCTCATTCAAATTTTCATTTTTTCACTAGCTGCCCTAAAGTTACATTTTATTGGAGCACACACTTCTGCGAATATTTAACACAAAACACATGTTCACTTTTTAGGCCCCTGAGAACTCTGAAGTCAACTAGGAATTTTGACTGCAGTCCGTTCACTTCACTATGAAGTCTTGAAGTCAAAGGATTCATATCAAAATGAAAAATTTTTATGAATGGCTATTTTCCTCAGCCTATGATGCTAGGACAGCTTACGTTATGGCATCTCACACTCCAGCACAGTTTTTGTCTTCCCTTTCATATTCTCAGTATGTAAATTGCCCAGAAATTCATGCTTCAACGGGCCTGACATCAGAAACAGAAATAAATTCTTGAATTTCTTTGACAATCGATTAATGGCACAACACAAAACCTGTGTTATTCTCTTGAACTGAAATTCTACGTTATTCCCAGCTGTACAAGAGAACTAGCATTTGAAAAAAAAAATCATCAGAACCTTTAAAGGAATAAATTTTCAGTGATTTCAGGAACACTTGGTGCATATAAATGTCTTAGAAGTAAATGCTTTCAAAGGCACTGTTCAAGCAGTAGGCAAAAGGGTTTCCATTTATAAAATGGTTCCTATTTATGGGAAGGAAGGGAGTGCCCACTCTGGCTAACATGCCGGGGGCTGTCGTTATGCTGCCATTAAAACTTACTCTCAACTCATAAACAGACCCATTTCAGTTTAAATGAAAATGCAGTAAGTCATAAAAAAATAAAGAACATGTAAAAGGATGAGACATTTTGCAAAACAGCTAATTGCACTAGCTTTGGGAATCACAAACAAAAGGGCTGTTTAACAGAAGCAAAACTCACAGCTATAGTGACTATAGCTCAGGCAATTTATGAATTAGTCAAATGTATCCTTATGCTACCTAAGAAGTCTTTTTTTATTTATTATTTTTTGAAAGCACATTGCCGAGAGGATCATGGGAAATCCCACACATCCATCCACTTTCTAAGCTGAATACAAAAACTACCAGAAGACACAAAATGTTACATAAAGTTTTAAAAACTTGTTCTAGGATGTTTTGGGCAGGATTTTAGGCTTTGTCTATCAAGTTCTGGCACCTAGAATTCCTTCTGTAGTTAATAGGAACCAAGGACTTTGAGAAGTGAGCACAGGTGTATTTGGCAATGACATTTCCTGCTTCTGCAAGAGCAAACCCATTTGATGGTCAGCAAGCACAAACTGATTAAAGAAAGCTACATGGTAATGACAGAGACATTAATGATTGATTTATGATTGGGGTACATTAAAAAGAGTGTGGCCAGCAGGTCAAGGGAGGTCATCTTCCCCCTCTACCCTGATGAGGACGCATCTGGAATATTGTGTCCAATTCTGGGCTCCCCAGTTCAAGAAAGACAAAGAACTACTGGAAATATAGTCCAGCAGAGCGCTACAGAGATGATCAAGGGACTGGAGCACCTCTCTTCTGAGGAAGGGCTGGGACATCTGGCTCTGTCCTGGAGAAGACTGAGAGGAGATTTCATCAATGCTTACAAATATCTAAAGGGTAGGTGTCAAGAAGATGGGGTCAGGCTCTTTTGAGTGGTGCCCAGTGACAGGACAAGGGGCAACAGACAGAAACTGCAACACAGGAAATTCCATCTCAACATGAGGAAAAACTTTACTCTGAGGGTGACAGCACTGGAACAGGCTGCACAGAGAGATGGTGGAGTCTCCTTCTCTGGTGATACTCAAAACCCACCTGGATGCATTCCTGTCCAACCTGCTCTAGGTGAACCTGCTTTGGCAGGAGGGTTGGACTAGATGATCTCCAAAGGTCCCTTCCAATCCCTACAATTCTGTGATTCTGTGATTGATAGCATTGACAGTTACTCCTCCATCTATATAACCCCTGAAAAAGGTAGTATTAAGGAGGAGATAGCAATATATGCCATAGCTTTTTCAAACATCGTGATATACCAGAGAACAATTAATTTTCCTTCTAACTTCGCTTCTCACATTGAATACATCCTCTTCTCAAAGCTTCCAGTTTCCTTCTCTTACCTAATGCCCCTTCTTTGTGTGACTTTATTAGAACTGTAGCTTTTCCCTTAAAAACTTCAACACTTCTGGTGCTTTTACACCCGAACAAAACATTAGCATTTTGAGAGACTGATACCGGGAAAGTATGGATCAACTACAACAAAGGAAAATTTCCTGAACACGAATCTTAAGATGCAACTTTTGCAAGAACAATTCAAAGCTTTTCTGATATCTGAACAGCAGTCAGTATCATCTTTGGAGAGTATAATGTACTTTCAGGGTTTTACTTGGCAAATTAGAAACTGAATTCCAATCAGAGATTTTGGTACTTACCAAGGTAAGTACCTTGAATGAATCAATGTGAATAAATAGATAAATAAAGAGCATCCTCATTTAACACATTTTTTTATCCAGGGCAAAGACAGTCAGTTGAAGAAGCAGCAACTACAAGAATGTTCTTTGACAAGTTAAACATCGGTTTCAGGTCTTGCAGTGAAAGAGGAAAAAAAATCATCACTGACACTTGTTGGCATAATAAAGGTAAAAACCAACTACACCAATCAGCTTAAAATATCCTTCCTTACATAGAAGCCAAACTCAGATCTGCTCTAAGCAGTAGTAAATCCATTAACTGTAACAGTATATTCAATTAAAGTTGCATTTGTCATAGATCTGAATGTAGCGTTATAAGCGCACATTAAGAGCAGAAAGATTGCTTATTCCAGCTCTATAGTATGGCAGGGAGAAGTGCAAGAAGATAACCTCAGCCTCTGTAAAAGGGAACTTTGTTGACTCTTAAAAGCTGAAGTTGGAGCCAAATTATAAACCAATTTGATTTATGCATGCCAGTGCAAGATGAATGCCATTCATTGGCACAAACATCTGCTTTGATGTGTAATAAAGCCCCTTCTCTTTTCCAGGAAATGTGTAATTTTAGGATCACATGACAGAAACTGGGAGCACTTGTAATAAAATAGTCAACCAACCAGAAGATGACGCATGATGCAATCGGGAGCTAGGTCCCCGATATAATGAAGTACATCATTTTCCTGGCTCACACTGTACAGATTCCAATTATGCAATGAGAATGATGGTGAATTTTAGGCCTACGTTTCTTCGATGATACACTATCAACTCAAAAAGTTCATGACTTTTGCACCAAATTGTAGCCTCCTGTAACATTCTAGTGTAGATTAACAAGAGTATCGGGAGCCCAGATTTACCTACTTATATTCAAGACTGAAAGTTGTCATCCCCTCAGGCTCTACAGACATTGGACAACCACTTGCTACAGGAGTCTTCTGGCTTATTAGTTTCTCTCCAGCCATTTTTAACATAGACATTACCTCCACAGATAGTTTTTTTTATTATAAGATCAAAAGGCTGCTTTTACCAGTCCGATCACTGTTCTGTTTTTAGAAATGTTCTTTGGGCAAATGTTCTCCTTAATTATACTGGAACAACCATATCAACTTTAGCAAAGTTTCACAAATATAAACAAGACCAAAAGTTGGACACACAATTTCAAATCAACAGCTAGCTGGTCCTAGATGAAAGGCTCTGGATAGACTTTAATGAACTTAGTTCCCTTGCTAATTCATTGAAATACTGAGAACTAACACATAACACAATCTCTGGAAAATATATCAAAGAGGTATCCAACAAGCATAATTACATGAGAGTCAAATAACATGAGTTGGTAAAAGTCTATCCAGAGGCAAAAAGTAAAGAAACAATTGATGAGACTAAATCAAACAAATGGACTGATTCCATCTTACAAAAGATAAAACCACCAATTGAAGGCTTGAAACTAACACTTCAAAGCCACTAATAATCCATGGCAGTGTAATGTAAATCACAGAGGAGAATAACATATTCTCAAATTCCAGTTTTAAAAAGTTAATTATGTGTATTCATACAGGATAAAAATATGCTACTAAGAACCACTCTCATTTAGGAAGCAGAACAAGAGGTTCTAATTGCCATATAAAGAAGCATACTGTGAACTGAAGAAGTGTTTGTTTGGTTTGATCAAAATATTCAATCCTGCTTTTTATGTCCACGATTCTAGGTTTTCATGTTTTGCTTTTAATAATATTTATCCCTTTTGAAAGCTCCTTGCCTATGAGAAAGTTTCTTTTATTTATCTGCATTGGGTTTTATGGTCATTCATTTCTGGAGACTTGACCAGGATAATTTTTAGTTTCAGCCTCACAGTCTCCTAAATATTTGCTCACTTGGAGTAGATTTCCTAGGGGCTCTGAACAAGTGAAAAACAAAATACAGATTCACTCTACACCTTCGCAAAAAAATCAAGCTCTGAAAGGGGAGAGGGTGTCTGCATAGCTTCCTGTAGGGTTTAACGTTGCCAAATAGGTCACATCTAACAATCTTCTAAACTCAGTTTCTACGCTCCACTTTCTCCCCTTAAAGGTTCATTCTTCTTTATCATTCTTGTCACTTTCCCAGGCTAATTTCATGAGAAATCTCTAACTATGCAGTCTACCAACAAACCACTTTAGAGAATCATCTATCTTTTCCTTTGGACTCAGAATGGTTAGCTCACCCTATGGATAAACATACTTACCAATGCTAAGGTTTTGGCCTTTTCATGAGTATCAGTTTCAAGATTCATCTGTAACACTATGGAAGTTTGTGATATCAGTTGGAAACTTTTTTTGGAGGGGTATGTTATAAACAAAATGAAAATATAGTATCTGGTAGATGACATCCATCTTTCTTCTACTGAAATCACGTGTCAAAAACAGATCTGGATTTTTTTAATCCAATATTTTAAAATTATTCACCTAAAGAGTTCTCTGAACAGAGAACATTGATTTTTAATATGCTTTTTAAAACTGGGGCAGTTTTGAAGAACCAGAAGGAAGCTGGAATGTTTTAAAAGGGCAATTCATATATAATTCAAGGAACAATAAGCTTGTAAGCAAGGCACTGGTTATGGACAAAAGCAGCAAAAATGGCCAATACAAATTTGTCAATAGCAAATCACAAAAGAGTAATCTAATTAAAGGGTATCAATATTAATTTATGTAAATAAAATCTTGACAAACCAGTCTGGCATAATTTTGAGATGAAATTGCAAATTCAGGTGATGAAGGTAACAGAACTGGGCCTGCTGTCCTGAAGACTGTGGATGGGAGTTACCATGCAGATATGTTTCAAATGGAACCTACCCACGTAGTCCCGTAATACGTGTCACCACTGCTAGTAAGAGGCTATAAGCTTTGTCTGAGTTTGCAAGACCTCTGGACTGTGGCTTTTGAGGCTTGTGCTGTCTGAAATTTTCTTGGCCTACCTGGTGCTTTGTTTTATGTGGTTTAGCTGTGACAGCCATTTCCCTAATCAACCAGGTTTATTTGACTATTTTTGCTTTTGCTTAACTGTGTGTGGTACAACCACAGTTTTATATAGATAGCAGTAGCAGTTATTCTAAGTAGCATGAGATAAATTATGACCAAATCAAATATGCACTGTAGAGAAATACAGGTCTGGAACAATAGCAGAGGCCTTGAGAAGGGGAGACAAGAGTGGAATATAGAGGAGTACAGGAAGAGACGGGGCACAGGCTTGACATTGGAGACCCCGTGGCTGTAAACCACTCAGTAACGGTCAGTTTAAAAAATGCATATCTGGAACTGGTTAAAATTGGTTTTTCAGCTAACAACTTTAGTACCCAGAGGAGCCGTGGAAGCGAGAACATGAGACTGGAAAAGGTGATAGAAACCAAGAACTGTATGTATATCAATTTTTACTGCATTATTATTCCTTCTTTTCTGTAACAATTAGATCTGCTCTCATACTGATTTCTATCTTAAGATTTCAATTATACTAAGAATAAATTCTTGGCTTTACTAATGTACAAGGTGTGCTTCCCCTTTGCCCATAAAACAAGATTTTGAGCATAACAAAATAAAATATATGAAATCATTGCAGGTCAAATTTTCAAATTATACAAAATCTGGGGAAACAGCAGGTAGGGAACCTACTAGGTCATGAACATGGAGTATGCTGGCAAATAATGGCATAAAAACACACAGTTGGTTTCCATCCATACTTCCAGCATTATGTTAGCAAGTTGAAGAGCCACTACAATAGCTATAGACAGAGTTCATAATAGTTGGAACTAAAACTTCTAGATAGTCCTCTAATATAGCCAGAACCTCCTGACTGCGTTGCCCAGGATTTACATAATTTTATTTTTCCTTTTGCATCTTCCATGAAAATAATGTTTTCAGGCTTCCCTAATGAGTACTCACAAGCACAGAAAGAAGAAAATAAAATGCTAACTAGCTTTAATCATTTAGGGCCGTATTCAACAGCCTGTCTAAATACCTGCGTGTTGAATCTTGTTGAACCAGAACTCTCCAAAACTTTAAAATAAGACATTCCATGTTAAAACATTGACATAGAAGAGGTGGTCTATTGGTGTGTAGTTTACTATTTCTAACAGTACGTGTAATCATAGTAACACAGAATTATTCAGGCTGGAAGGAACTTCTGGAGGTCATCTGGTCCAATTCTCCCCTCAAAACAGTGCCAATTTCAGAATTGGATCCACCTTTGCAGATACATTAGATTGCTCAGGCCCTTGTCCAGTTGAGTTTTTAATATCTCGAAGGATGAAGATTTCACAGCCTCTCCAGGCAGCCATTTCAAGTTTTTGACCACCTTCACAGCGAAAAAATTATTTCCTAACATCTAATGCAAATTTCCTGAGTTGCAACTTTTATCTGTTTCCCCTTGTCCTATCACTGCGCACCTACTAGAAGCATGTAACTCCATTATCTCTGTAGCCACTTAATTGATGTTGAAGAGAGTAGTAGAATCCTACCTCAGTCTTTTCCAAACTAAACAAACCCTTTCCCTCCACCTTTTATTATATGTTGTGCTCCAGCCCTTAGTTGCCTTCATGGCCCACTGCTGAGCTTGCTCCACTGTTTAGTTCTGAATGTATAATGGATCAGGTAGCTAGGTCTCAGTGTATAATACAATGCCCAAAGGCATGGATTTGTCAAATACCATATCTCCTCAAAGAACAGTGGAATAAATAAGTAATACTCAG
This sequence comes from Limnodromus scolopaceus, assembly GCA_028565335.1. Lineage (NCBI taxonomy): Eukaryota > Metazoa > Chordata > Aves > Charadriiformes > Scolopacidae > Limnodromus > Limnodromus scolopaceus. The sequence goes on along the minus strand of JAOXNO010000013.1, from coordinate 104,729,612 downwards.
AATTTAGTGACCTTTAGAGACTGGGGCTTTGTGTAGTTAACATAGAAAATTTCCCCCCTGTAAAACACCTTCCAGTGTAGCACAAATTTCTAAAGGATAGGAAGAGACATTTTAAAAGAACAGCGGGATGCAGTTAAGAGTGGAAAAGGCAGAAAGATTTAAGGATGCATGTGATAGGGTTTTACCGTTATTATCAGCCAAAACTAAAGAGCAGAATTCAATGATCAGAGAGAAGTTGGAGCATTCATCTCCCAAGTCTGGAAGAATCTGCAGAGACAATGATAAATTCCCAAAGAATGGTCAAGGGCATTGAAGAAACATATTTACTAGATCATTGGGTGCTTTCATACTTAAAGGGAAGAAGATTTGTCCAAGAAATCTTCTGCCAAATGAAGACTGAGTATGTTGGATTTACAGTTAGCTTCTCAGAGAAGTCGAAAAGGTCCCTAAAAGGTAAGAGCTGATGAAATGAGAGGAGCTGAGGGAAGTGCCTCTGTCTCAGGAAGCAGACAAACACTGGGAACAGAAACCACAGCAACACAGAGAGGAATCTTTGCCACATACAATGTTGGGACTCCACCAGAAACCAGACAAGTCCTGAAAACATGACAGCTTCAAGACATCAGAATGGAAGGTTTGATTACAAGTTGCAGAGAACTCTATTTCACTTGATCATATACTGGTCCAGCAGTCACCTTGGAAAATGACACAAGGCATTATTCTGATCTCTTTCCTAGTGTCATCTTCTTCCCCCCTACCTGGAAAAATCAAATCCTGTGGGATTATGGATTAGCAGATGAAGGAGGAGAGAGGACATTCTGCCCAATTTTTAACTGAACACAGCAACAGTCAAAATAGAGTATAAGAGGCATATCGTGTCATGTTCTCAGTCAGCAGTGCTTATGCTGTCACGGAGGACAAAGTATGGCTGGGAAATCAAATGGAAACAGGTATGTCACTACAGCAAGTGCTCCCCTTGTTGCCTGACAGGGAGGAATTCAACTTTACTTAAAAAATAACTCACATAGGATTTCAAACACTAGGGAGAAGGTGGGAAAAAACAGTCCCAGGGAGAACAGGAAAGCCCCTTTGGGTGGTAACCTGCATTTAGATTGGCTCACGTTGCTTCTGAACCCACACCCGCACTCTTACTAACCACTTTTCTTTCCCAGAAGAAAGAGTTCTTTATTTTACTGTATACTGTGACAAGAAGTTTCAGTGACTTTTTAACCTCTTCTTTATAAGCAGACCTATTTGACAGTCATGCTCAAATGAAAATGTTTTCTAGGCATAGCAGCAAACAACTGTGCAAAAATCCCCTTCAAATTCTCATTTCATTAATTATATTTCGTTCCATAGTATTAGTCATTGGTATCAAAGAGTTCATGAAAAGTATTTTGTTACCAAGAAAAAGACAGTTCTCTCTATTCTTGCTTCAGCAAGCAATTTTCTGGACTAAACAACACAAAAGAGCATCAGAGAAAAAATCTGAGTTCCCCTCTTTTGAAATACCTAGTATATTAAGAATAGGTATCAAAGTAAATAATTCTGCTTGTCTGCAGAAGCAGGCAACCACACTGTATAATCCCACTCTGAATTATCAAACTATAATCTGAAAACAAGATAATGCAAAAAAAAAAAAAATCCTGACAAATCAAACTGGTTGTATAGGAAGCCTGTTTCAGAACCTCAGTGTTTCTGTGTCTGGAAGCCCTTTCCAAATTTCTTGCATTCTTTTGCTCATGACTAGTCCAGATGTTTTTCTTGTGCCAAATTATTCTCCAGGTTAAAGAGTTGAAACAACATATCTTTATTTACTTTCAAAGTAAATTGCTTTCAAAGTACTTGCTGGCCTCCCTAGCTATAAGGGGACATGCAAGGGACAGATCCAGAAAGTCATCTGAAATTAAGGCAACTGCCTCTTCTCTGTTATGACAACATGAAAAATAGCACACCAGTCCTCCCAGATCAACCTGAACTCTCCTCTGCAAGAGAAAAGCAGAATAAGAGTAAGCAAATACATTTCATCATTACCAAAAACCAACAGTGTTTTCACTCCAGAAAGACAGAACAAAAGTCTATTGCTACAGGTACACAGGATTCATTTGGACAAAAAACAGGTTTCCAAGATGATTGATTTGAAAACCATGAAGTTTGGGGTCTTGTTTGTGGGCTCAAGTTTAGAGTTCTTGATCAACCTCCGAAAGAACACCTCATCACCATTGTTTTAATAGACATTACTCTCAAAAGCAATATGTCTGTAAGAAAAATAGCATTTTGAGGAATAATTTTATAAAATATTCGGATGAGATTAAAGACAGCATTTTAAGGAGATAGGAAGAAAAAAGCTTTCAAAAACTGGGAAAAAAAAAAGAAGTAGGTCAAAAAATATTTTTTTCAATTGCACAGGCTTAATTTATGGGACACTGATGGATCATCAGAGCATAAAGAAAATCATACTGATGTTTTCAAGGCTAAACTCACTGCTTAGGGAATATAACCAACTCCAAGTTTTTTATTCCTTTTTTAACTCTCAGTTCAGTCTTGATTTCCTCCAAGGCAGTGAAGTTCTATGACTTTCAGTGGGGTTTGATGCTCTCAGTTCAACTTTGAATCTGTCATCTACCGTATGAAAGATTCCTTCTTATTTTTATCATCCTAGTTGGAATGAAAGAAGCATTTTCAGCTATCTTATCAGCTAGCATTGCAAGACTCTGTTCTCACTCCCATCTTAGGATGTATTATTAATGATAGAAAAGCACAGCAGGCAACAGAATTTTACACAATTGATGGTGCTCAGTACCATGCCAAGATATTATTAATGTAGCTTTTTGTGAAAACAAAAACAGATTTAAAATACAGCCTGTAGCTCATGGGGCCATGGTTTAATATTTCAGGATGGGAATCTTCTGTTACGGATTTTGATTCAGAATAAAAAAGAAAGATGGCTCTAGAACTGCATTGCCTGTGTCTGTCTCTATACCTTTCTTTATCTCCCCAAATCACTGGGCCTTGTCAGTACATCCTTGGTGCTTTTTTTCCTAACCTAAAGTGCTATAGGAAAGTTGGAAACAGAATCACTTGGTTTTGTTTTCAGATTCAGTAAGAGTCCCATATCACAGTCCCTCAAAAATAGCTATTAAATCAGAATAGGAATGGAATCTAATGTGGTTCCCATTCAAAACTTGGTTTAACTGCTAATCGTTGTCCAAAAAAAAAACCTATAACAAACTTCATTGTTTTAGCTGATTTTCATTATCAGAGTTTGTTTGCTTGCTGTTCACATCACTGTTGAGACATAAGAATTAGCAGCAAGAGAATAAGAAGAAAGGAGTTGATCCACCCAGCCTACAATCCTAGTACTCCCTCATTAAGGGTGTAGGTATCAGGCTACTGAAGTTCTCACCAAGCAAAGGCATTCTCAAGAGAACCTGATACTGCAGCTGGGGGTAAGATTATGCAAAGTATCAGTTTGTGTCTAACAGCAATCAGGTATCAGGGTTGCCTTTCTGCTTGCAAAATGCCCAGCACTGGAGCTGTGACTTCTCTAAAGGAATTTTCTCTCAGCAGTTTCCTGAAAGCCAGAGAAAGATGAACTTCATTTCCACCAGTGAACTGTAACGGGAGAGCTCTGATGATACATTACACATAAGAAATGAGTCATGCTGTGGTTTCCTGCTTCAGTTTATTGAGTGCAGAGTTGCTTGGCCTTTTTCTCTGTCTATGACCCTTCTCCTGCGCAGAAGCCCTTGAAGATAGCCCTTTCCTTTCCCAGTCTCCATAGCTACAGTCAGGATCAAGGGTACAAGTTTGTTATGCAGGCTCCTACTCTTGGCTCAGAGGCAAAACCTACACCCATATCTTGTAAAATCATGGTGGCCAGCAACAGCCTGAAATGCAGACAAGAGCAACACAACTACTCAGCTGGCTTACAACTGCACCAGTGTTTTAAATTTATATTATTTTTTTTAAAATCTAGAAGTATCCCAAAGCATCTCACATTATTAAGGATCTTTGTTGTAAATTCCAAATAGTTCTACAAACTCTCTTGCCAATTCTAAACTCCTTAGGAAACAGCAGGTTGATGACTGTGAACAAACTAAGAGCAGCCTGCTGATCGAACATGACAGGGCAAGAAGTTCAGGGCACTCTAGATGTAACCTACTAGTTGAAGGAAAATGTGTGCAATGCCTGATAATTCTTATATCTAATAAAATAATTCTCATGTGTACATCTTCATCACGGGAAGTTACTGGTTTATAATCACAGTCAAAATATTTTCTTAATAGCTTAAAACACAGAATCACAGAATCACCTAGGTTGGAAGGGATCTTTTAAGATCATCTAGTCCAACCAACAGAAATAAAAAAATAATAAAATAAAAAAAAACCAAAAAAAACAACCCACACACCACCACACCACACCCACCACACCCACCACACAAAACACCACCCAACACTAATCCATATTCCCAAGCACCATGTCGACTCGTCTCTTGAATACCTCCAGGGATGGTGCCTCAACCACCTCCCTGGGCAGCCCATTCC
>JAOXNO010000013.1:104700564-104724965 GCA_028565335.1 Limnodromus scolopaceus | reverse complement strand
AAAACTGGACACAGTACTCGAGGTGGTAATCAGGTAGGTAAGGGAAAGGAAAGCAAATTGTGAAGTGGAAGTGCCTAAAGAGCAAGTCAAAAAACATTGTTTGTAAACAATGTAAACAGGATACTAGTAAGAACAAAATGGGGTCCTTTTTGACCCCATCATGTGTGAAACAGATTGTCAGTGGTACAAAACCATGGATCTCCTTGGAAGCCAGTCACGATGCTCCAGTTTACATCTAGCTGAGATCTGGTCCTCGAAATCAAGCATGTTCTTGGCTACAGTACTAAAAGGCTGAAGTGTCACAGTTTGACTAAACTTCATCATTTTTCTGTATGCATACACAAGAAAACACCCACTTTCAGCCTGCAGATTACCTACAGTAATTGTGGTTTTTTTCAAAAATTTACTAAAAATTTACTAAAAATGTCATTCTTCTGAACAAATCTTTTCTCGCATCTCCCTTATTGATTTCTTTGTCCTCATACCATCTTTACATATTTTTTTGCATTTTCTGACATTTTAAAAATACCTTCCATACACTTTTCTATAAGCTTCTTTCAGAATAATTCAGATTTCTCTTGGAGCAGCAGTGGCTAAAAGGTCGTCTTAGTATTTCTGTAGTTATCTCTTCTCCACTGACAATCTTATCTTCAAGCTGTTTAACATTTCTGGAAAGCTCCTTGAAACATGTTCCCAGGGAAAGGGCGTAGTATTTTGGCAACTCTAATGCTGTTTTGTTTTTGTTTGAGGCAGAGCATATTCACCTGAAGGGCATTTTTATCATCACAAGTAGTATTGTGGTGCCCAGGAGCTGGCATTCTGAATGCCTCTGCATTGCACCTGCTCATCCCAGACTTAGCTCTTTTAAAGCCAAATCCTTTATGTCTACAGCAGCGAGGCCCAGTGTGCAAGCACAGATCTGCAAATGCGTGCAAGCATTTATGCACCATTACATGTGGGACCCAGGTTCAGCAGATCTTGTGGTGGTCCAGCTTTCATTCTCTGGATTTCCTAATAAAAAGGGCATAAAGTACAACCGGATAGGATGATGGTTATTGCTCGAAAAACAGCTACTGAAAGGAAGCAAAGTCTTTCTTCATTTACGTTGGGGAACATTTGAAGAGAACATTCATTGATAGGAGTAGTTACATTTTCTGGGGTCTTTGTATTCTGGTTTCTAAGTGCAGTCTAAGTGGTAATGAAAGCACTGCAGTAAGAGATAAAGTATATGATGCATTAGTCTAATGGCACCCAGTGCATGATGCCCAGTCTTCACATAGAAGAAACTTTTTAAGGCTAGATCACCTGGATAAATACCTTTTTTGTCAGTGGTGCATCAACACAGACTCTGGTCTTCCCTCCTGCCTTCCTAACATGGAAAAAGCACATTTTAAATCACCAAAACATATCCCCAGTGCTGGTAAGTGGCTGTTCCTAGCCTTTGTCACTCAAGTACTGATGGAAACTCTTGAAACACTCTCTCCAGTCATCAGCATTATAAACATAATTCAAGCTATTAATCTAAAAACTTTTTAATACCCTCTAATTTACAGATGGATTATTCTATTATCTTGAATAGTCATTATTGTTGTAATTTTTTGTTGTGTTTTAGTTTTAATACAGCTTGTCATGTCTCCCATGAAGTTCTGAGAAAAATACAAAGGTGAGCAAGTTACAAAAGAGTGTTTCTTTGAAATAGCTCAAAGGGCAGGAGTTCAATTCTACTTTAATAACCACTTTGGCTGGACATATGTTACTATAATTTACAAAGCAACAAGGAAAACAAAACCTTATCAGCTTTTTCTGCTGTAACTCCTGCTGTGATACCACTGCTCTTTTCAATAGTACAGGGATTAAGTCTGTGCCTGTTGCAATGTCCCTAAACCGTCCCCTGGTTATGCCTGTATACAAACTGTTAACCAGGGCAAATGATCCTGGGGTCTTTACAAGTAGATTAGCACAGTCTGGCAGAGGGCTTACAAAGTCATTATTTTCCTGGGTTGTTTCTGCACTTGTCTGTGGGTGTCTAGACACCCGGCCGGAATTATTTGTTTCAATACTCCTTAAGATTATTTTCCAGGCAATTAATTTGTCTGCAGAAGATTGTACCTGCAGCTTAGGTGTGGGAACTTGCAGAAAGCTCTCAGTATTCATATGGTATTTTCTCCTACACATGCATTATAAAATGGGTGTGTTCCAGAGAGAGCTAAAATCCTACCTGGTTTCCAATCCACTAAGCCAAGTGGCTAAACTGCAGTAAACTTCCAGCTCCTTCAAACCCTGCTCAGAAATTTTGCTTTGTCTAAGAATGGTACAACCAAACACACACACCTAATGTCAATGGCTGGATGGGGACATGTCCCTCTCCACTTCACTTACACACAGGGTACAGCACAGGGATAGCTCTGCATCACGTCACATGGTAGCAATGCTGTGCAGGGCTGCAAGTTCCCCCTTGGATTTCATACTCAACAGAGAAGTTGAAGACAACCTGCAGTACTATGCTGGCAACAATCTGCAGCCTCACATCAGGACAGAAGTCCACATTTCCAAGCCTTGTTAGCCTCCCTTATCATCACTGTGCAAGGGCTAAAATTCAGATAACAGCTCTTGCTACTTGTGCCTTACAAACATACCCAGACAATTACTACAACCAGGGAGAAGGACAAAGAAAACACTGGACAAGTTTTAAAATAATGCTCGTGTCAAAATGCTAATATATTACAAAGTCTCTCATGCCCCGTAAGGAATAACTTAACATTCTTGATGTCTGAATGGTATAACAATCAATGAAGCTTACACTAAGGATAGAAATGAAACATCTTTTTTAAATGAAGTGAGGTTGTTTTTATCTTCCTGAAGTTTCATTAAAGTAACAAGGGTAACAGCTGCCAGCTTTCTGAAACAAACAGTGGACAATTTTCTTCACCACTGTTGCTTTCTTATCTGTAGAATCCAAACTCGTAATACTGAAAAACTGACCTGGAAATTTCAAATGAATGGGGTCTCATCAAATATGTTTATACTCCCTGCTTTCCATTTGTGTCTGACAAAGAACAATTAGAATAACCTTTCCCAGAAGTCTATTGATTCTAGATTTAGGAATTACAAAGGTGCAAAAACTAAAGACAGAACTTATCAAACTATTTTTGAATCTCAAGAGATTTACATTCATTATTAATTCTAATTTTGAGTCAAAGTTGAACATAGTTCTCTTTTATCCAGTTTACTAATCACCTCCAAAACAATCAAAGTCTGGTTAATTAAAAATAGTCCTCTAAACTTGTTGTAGGGATTATTTTGGTAAATACTGTTGTAACTGTTTTCAGATTTCATCTAAACATTTTCATAGTGCAGTAGTACATCACAACTGAATTGACAGAAGTGAATCAAGTATCTTTTCATTCAGTGAGCCTGATGTTGCCGTATATTAAACTGATAAGCGATCTAACTTGTTAGATTCTCTTTTTTCCCCCCTCATTTCTCCTGGGCTGAATGTTTCAAAATATATTGCAACATAATGCATCCAAGTCCAAGAACCTAATCTCTTAAAATCAAATAGTACTTAGGTGGGTGATTGGAAAATCCAATCAGTGAAAGGTATTATATGCAGCTGCTATTATTGTTTTATGTGATTCCTACTTACACATGCACACAAACACTATATATACATTTATATGTATATGTAAATATATGTTTATACCTATAAATATTATACACCCATACATAGATAATTTAATGCAAAGCATAAATACATTATTTTAAACAGAATAAGAAGGCAACATCTGGGTAGCTGTTGCTGCTTTTCCTGTCACTACTTCTGCTTATACCCTCTGCTAACAAAACTAGGACTCAATTATCCTATTTTACTTGCAGTAAAAATGAATTTTTAAGTAATTATTTGTTCCATCTAAGACACTAATCCAGCCTTCTTGCCTTAACAGCTTCCAGATTTCAGAAATCCTAGGCAGGTATTTCTATTAAATTACATAGAGATCATATCTTCCCTTCTCCTGTTACTCTTACTTAAAGAGCCCCACCCAAATTTTGCAACCACAGTAAACATCCCGCTTCCCTATCCGAGTGATTTTTTTACAAAAAGCAGATGATTCAGGAGAAATAGATGACTCAGATTTGAGAATAGCCAGTTAAAATCAGTCTGATAAGTTCATTGACACTTCTTGGATTTTCCTAAATGCTAGTCATATTTTTAGCCACAAATTATACCAATATCAGGGTAAGAATGAATTTACCATGATTAATCTAGAGTTCCTTCAACACACAATTATCCTGAACTGCAAAATTTGTCTACTTTAAGAATCATACACACATCTTTCCATGGAAAATGGACAACCTGCACCTTCTTCCAATATCTAAGATACTATCATAAGATATAGAAGAAAAGCATTAGAAAATGTATAAAGCATGACCAATGGCTAGAAGTACATAAGAAATTGTTTCTACAATTGTTTCTACACTGCTGCACTGCAAGTAGCAGTGGCTGTAGGACACAAAATGGATACAAAATAATATTGACAAGGAGAAGCATTTAATCATTGTGTAAGTTTGAAATATTATGAGATGCCAGTGAATATATGTGAAATTATTACTGAATACAGTGCACCAATGCAATCTGCTAGATGTCAATGAAACCATCAGAAAAAGAAAGCTAATACTTTTTAGTCCTCATTTAGCAGTTGTCTCAAAGTCAAATAAGCCTATTGCTCCCTTCCAGAGAGCACTGGAACAGGTACACATAAATGGAGTCCTCTCTGGAGCACTGAATTGCAATCCTCACCCAAACAGCACAGGCCTGATGATAGGTGTTACCAGACTTCTGGCCAGCTCTGGCTCTCCTTTACCACTTCACTAGGTCTCAGAAGACACAGTGAGAGCTTGTTCTAGAGACTGTGGTTCTCTGGGCTCTGCAATGTCAATAGCTGCTGGTTGTCCACCGAACAGAGCTAACTCCAGGGATGGTCTTCCCAAAAGTGCTACTGGCCAACTGCACTCTCCCTTCTCAGAGAATTACTGGCATAATTATGATTATGTCAGAGAGACAGAAATGAGAATATGAAGATATGTAAAAATAATTTTGGTATTGTCTGCAATGATCTCCAGTAATGGCTTACAGATTGTGTGTTTTTGTACACTGGGTGTTCAGGATATGCCTAAGACAATTGCTTTAGGAATGTCTGGCCCAAAAAGACATGATTATATACTCCTGTAGTTTCCTGCAAATTAATAAACCATTACAAGAATCATGTGTGCATTTGAGAAATAATATACAAGATAAAAGTTAACATGGGATGAAACAAATGTTAAAAGCTGTAAACAAATTTTTCATTGAATAGATTTTAAAACATTATTTTAAGTTAATAACATTTTCCAACAAATTTTAAATAGTACTTATTAGAACTGTCAAATTTAACGTGCTGGATTTCAGCTTTAGAGTGTTTTCTGCGTTTTGAAAATAAATCATGTTTCATTTTGGGATATGACAAAAGAGATATGCTGGGTTGGGTTGGGATGGGAACAGATGGGGCAAAAAAAAAAGCTCTGGTTATAAAATAATGCTGCATTTTTCACTAAATAGATCATGAGCATAAAAAAACTTTACAAATTACAGATGTGAAATTGTTGCTTTGACATGAAACAGCTATCCATGCATCTTTAAAATAAAAGATTTACCCTAAAAAGCAAGCAAAAATGTTTGCCTTGGTATTCAAGATAAAAATGTATCTTAACAATTTATATTTCTGATTCAGCACCTGAAGAATGTAGATCATAGAGAAGCAATGAAGTTACAAAAAGGACAGTTTTTCCATGGTGGTTCAGGTTTTTTTTCTCACACTTTGTAATGTTGGGACTCAAAAAAACAGTAAAACTTCTTGTTATAACTTCATAATTTCAGTTAAATTCTTATTCTCTGTCATCTCTGTTGTGCATTCTACAGAGAGGATAAAATGCAAAGAGTTCATTTGTAATTAAACTTGATTCCATTTCAGCAGCAAAACAGAAGGCACACAATGTATGTGGCAAGTAATTTTAATTAGGACAGTTGGGAAAAAAATAAAAGCAATGAATCTTAATTTTCTTATCTCCTATCTAGAGAGTGAAGCAGATTAGACACTTCCAAATTAAATTTGTTAGGTAGATGATAGAATCTGTGTTACAATTAGTTATAATGATAGGTAGGAACTACAGGAAAATGTGTTAGTTTAAAATTGGCTTTACACTTCAAGTGAGTTTTGCAATGAAGTTAGAGAAAAAAAATGAGGAAAAAATTCTTCTTTAATTATAGATTTTTTCTGTTTGCTATATGCATATATTTAGTATATTTAACTACAATACATTAACAATTAACAAAATGTTATCTTCTTTACTATGATCTATCATTTCTACTCTTGACATAATACATAGTATTATGTAGAATTACACAGTATTTTCTCAAAGCAAAGAAAGTTCCTTGCTTGCATGATGACTGTATGACATCTTTCTATACCAGCATTTACTGGCCATTTAAGTGAAAAGACAGCTGTAAGATGGAACTACAGGAATTTCAGTAATACACCTAAAGATCATTACAGATTTATTTACCTGTTCTAGAAAAATACTTTTTTCCCCTCAGAGAAATACCTCAGAAGACATTCTTGCAAGAAAGTCAGACCAGACAAAATGCCATCATCTTTATTACCCTTAAACTAATGCACAGAATTCCCACTAGCTCGTGTTTGTTTTTACTTAAGATGGCTGCTTCAGCAGTAGCCACACAGTAAACATTGTTTGCAAGACTTTTGCTGAACTGTGCACTTGCTTTCATCTTTCAGAAAATCTAAAAAGAGAGAGAAAGACACTGTGCTGGGTCCTTCCAAATCACCCCACTTAGGAGAGAACGTGCTTCCTGTAGGAGCCTCTTCCAACTGTTTGCGTTGTGGAGGATATGCCTTGAAAAGGAAATGGACCACTCCTGTCAACCTCAAACATGGAAAAAATCTTGAGGAAGCTTCCAAAAATTAGTGAGTAGCAGCAAAAAAACAATGAAGTTACAAAAAGATTGAATTTAAAATTCATTCTTACTTATCTCTTTTTTATCTTATTTATCTCACTTTTTCATGCTTTCCCCCCATAACCTGGGGTTTAGAAATACTTTCTCAATAAATCAAGGCCAAAATTCTTGTGCAGTCATATGACTACAATTGTTGGGATGGAGTAACGAAAACAGCAGTGAGCCTTGCAATAAAATCAGGAAAGTTGGCAGACCTGATACAGCCACTATTTCAGCTATATTTTCTACTCAAATGTCCACACAGCTGGCACTGATACCACTGCCAATTGCTTGTCCTCCTGAACAACTGAGATCCCTACCCTCACCACTGATTCCAGTGCAGATTGCTGCAGCAAGTAACTTTCCAGCACTTTTGAAATTCAGTTCAGTTCCTACAAGCTTTCAAAATCTTGTCTCCAGGTTAAATAAACGACAGATGGTGCGCTCTGCCACCGCCATTAAGTCTCCATGCACTCCTTTCAATGCTTTAAGAAATTATAATACTTGTTAGCAGCCTTACTTATACAAGTGAGCAGAAACGATGCAGAATGAATTCAAAACAAACAGAAAACTGAAGACTCAAGACACGTTTTTATAGCAGTTTTAAAAGGTGTCAGAGGAAGCTGACATCTGATTCCTGCTTAGCTATCTGTAAGTTACTGAAAGTAACAAAACCAAAGCATACACAAATGCATTCACACACACAAATGTGAACTCCGAGATTACTCTTCCCTTGGTGAAACTTCAGCTCCTTGCATTTATTCCCCTTTTATCCTTCCCACAGCCCTTCCAGAATTATATATTTAACTGGAAAGGGGCAGAAGTGGGATCCAGGCCACTGGCAGGTGCTGCAACGTCTCCAGTCTATAGATGTACTTGCACAGATGTTGATCTTTGCTAATGAAAGCTGTCACCACAATCACATACAAAATTTGAAACAAGGCCAGAAAAAACACACAGATTCAAACCCAAAATGTAGGGTCATCATTTTTTTAAGCCCTAAGGTGCTGGAAGGCTGATTTGTAAATAAAATACTCCTGATTTGTAACCCTATGCTCTGAGGATATGGTGTGTTTTGAACAGTGAAGACCAAGTATGATCACAGAAAAAAGCATCCACTTTTTACAGCAGAGTGTCCAAAACTATCACAGGGTAGGGAGATATTCTTACGGGCCATACCTGGCAGGAAGGTGCATATCCAGAAGCTATGTTCCTTCTATTAGTGAAGACATGCAGCCAATCATCTTCCCAACTTCTCCACTCTCTTAGCTGAATGAAAAAGAAGTGCATATTCCCCTGGCTTTGAAAAATACTGAAATTAAATAAGTTACCAAAGTTAAGTAATTCCCAAGTGGAATGAATAAAGTAATACTGCAACTGAAAAGAATTCTCATTTTGTGGTTGTCTCCAGTAGAATAAGCCCCACAGGGACAGTGTGACTTGCTTTTCTTTTCTTTTTTGATAATTTTCTTTTAACTGCAGGTTCAATTTGAAAGAGAAAGCAGAAAAAAGTCCACATAGCTACCAAGAGTCAGCAATTCACAGCCATTTAAAGCTGCATAATAATACCATGGGACAGGGCAGGTTTGAAATCATTAAGGAGACCAAATCTTGAGAGAGGAAATTGTAGCAAGATTGCATTATTTATAGAGTTAAACTATTCACTGGACTGAATCCAAAGTAGTCGTTATTAAGTGGTGAAACTTTGCCCACTATGAACAAGCCATTCTGTTCTGTCTCATATCAATATTACAACAGCTGGTTTTAGTAAAACTTTTGGTAATGAGTTTTCCACCTATGAAATTCTGCTTCTGATCAGCTTTGTAATTTTATCATTACAACCCTTTTTGAAAGAAATTTACAAATGCACACATACAAAAAATTTCCCCAGCTATAATTACAGCAATTTCAAAGGAAAGAAAGAATTTGAAGTTTGATCTGCAAATTGTCTACTTTGCATTTCAGTGTCTCTTATCAGCATTCTTTACAGCTTGAAAATGTTCCTGAAAACCTCTTTAAAAATTTAATTTCCTGATTTGGTGGCTAGTCCTGTAAAAATGATATAACATGTAGATGGACATCAAAATCTTACGATTATCCTGTGGGAGCATGACCTTAGTAATCATTCCCATAAAGATTTTCCTTTTCAATAATCCATGAAAAAATATGCAAATACTTTCATTATAGGCACTGAAAGATTTAAAAAACAGTGCTGTAACATTTCATTTAGGTTGGATAAAATAATTTGCTGGAGATGATGTCATTAGGCACTGCACCAGAGCCTTCAGAGTACAACACAGAATAAGAAGTAGGTGGGAAGGCACAGGAATAAGGAAGGGGTGGAGAATGATAGCAAAGTTGCAATAGTTTTTTGCTTGAGTTCTCATTGAATCTCTTTTGTCTATAAGAGAAAATGCAATATTCTTTCCCATGTTTGTTTTTTTTTTTCCTTTCTGTGAACATGCTAGGACATAAAATGAGGATTGAGGGGGTGAAGTTTCATCAGTGCTGAAGGACAGGACACTGTGATGCAGAAATGGGAGTGGGAAACTCATCTAAACAGGCTTACGAACCAGAAAAAGGGCAAATATTATCATACCATACTATATTATATCACATTAGTAAGCAGCATTCAGAACAGGTTAAGGCCCTGACGGACATCTATTTGACCTTCCTCAAACCTTGCGGAGGTCTCACACCATGTTTGCAACGAAAGTTTTACAGATCCCCAAGACAATCCTTCAGAAATCAGAGGGGAGATTTCCCGGGAGGAAGCATCAAGCTGTAACCATGCTAATGCACAGGCAACAGCACACATTATTTCCTCTGAAGAAGGAGAGTTCTAAAAATCATTATTCTATGAAGGACTGATTTATCAGTCACACAATGTACAATGGAAAGAAAATGGAAGAAAAATGTTTCATGATTTGATATTAACTAAACTACAGTAGGGGAGGTTGAATTTTATGAATTACAGCATAGGGGCCATTCCCATTCAGCACCAACACTTCAGTTCTCCTCCTCGAGAGGAGTTCTGAAAATAAAGCGACATACTCCATACAAATAAATAAATAACTGGGAAAGATCAAGCATCTATTGAGCTGCAGACATCTCAAAATCCAGAATACTGGAAGGCATCTTCTTGTAAATGTGTATATGTTTATCGTTTTGAACATGATATATTTGCTATAGATATAAGTCAGCAAAGAAAAGAATAAATTGACATTGTCAGATGTCCAGTCCATTTGCTAACTCATTTTTCTTAAAAATGACCTCATGGATTAGATCACATATGAATTAACATGACAGATTTATGAGTGCTCTGAACCTTGCAGCAGCAAGAATATTGTCCACACATGGCATACTAACAGATAAGAACTTTGATTATAGGATGTCTGAGTGGAGAGGAAAGAAAACACATTCTTCTGAGTTGCTATTCTCTATTCTTGATGTTTAAAGGCATTTTGAAGAAAAATATTAATAATCTAATGTTATTTTTCTATGGAAAATGAGTTTCTGAGCAAGCGCTTTAAATAGATGCTTCCTAGGGACCAGTCACACACACAATGGAAAATCAAATGATCTGTATCTCAGGTGATTATTCCCCTTCACTGGTATAATTAACATAATGGCTCAATAATCATCAAGGGAGCACAAATGAGGGATGAGTGAGAAGCATACCGAGTGCACTTCTTCAGAGCATGATGCTAAGATTGCTGTCAGTTTAAGCAGCTTTGTGCATAGTACCACAAATTAGTCTTTTCTCAGACAGATCACAGGGAGAGGGCATGAAAGTAAGAAAGCAATAGCCCTAGGCAATCTATTTGAATTTGAATCACTTACTGGTTCAGATTCATCTACTAGAAATATTTTCTGAGTGTTATTTATTTTTCAGGAAAAATGAGACACTGTATAATAACTTTTCTTAATGTTTGACATATACAAGTGTAATGTTCAGTCGATATCAGGAAATGTCTTGTTCATATAACACATATTTCCCAGAAGGCATTATAAAAAGCTTTTCTAGCATAATTAGCATAATTGAATAAAAAGAATAAGGATCTGATTTCACATACATAGTCTTCTGGTTAAAAGCAGAAGATGGAATATGTTTTTCAGAGAGCATGGAATTATTTTCCAAGGAGGATACTGCACAGCAGAAAGTACCAGAAAAACCACATGAAAAAAACCCACACTGGGAACTTCAAGTGTTTTCAGATGAATGTATCGGTTCTTTCACGTACTTTCTGCTTAACTGGGGTTACTACTAAAATTCTTTTTAATCACTGTTCAGATGAGATAATTATTGGAAAAGACACTAAACCTAAAACAACCTAATTAATGTTACTGCAAAGAGACCCAAGTACAAGACTGAGGAAAAAGGAACATATCTGTTTCTGCCAGACTGTTATATTTTAATATTTTTTTTTGTTTATATACTTGAAATCGAATCCGAATCACATGATTCTCCATGTAAAGAATGTCTCATCTGTACTTCAAGGGCACGCACAGCTGCATCAAAAGCTCAGGCACCTCTGTCAGCATGCTGTGTGAAATGTCAGCTGAACCCTGGGCTTCAGGATGCACCGATTCACCAAAAGTCATCATATTGGAGGTTAGGTATCATCACAGGGCAGGATCAAGAAAATCAGAGGTACCATTGGCTATTATGCATGCCTAAAGAAAAGAACTCACAACACCACAAGAAGAAAAAGGTTATAAAATAAAAACACCCCATGTAAGCAAAACTGTTTGAAGTTGATTCCTGGCATGAAAAACATTATCCTCAAAAGGTACAATGCCTTCCAATCCTGCCAGACATCTGTGATGAGGTTAAAAAGTCAGCCAGAGCAGGGAGGTAGGTTTGCCTTGATCTTCCCTCTCAGTGACTTCCCCAAAGAAAACTAGTAGACTTGTAAATGTAAAAAGCAACCAAAGAGTGGAGAGAAAGGGAGGGAAGGGAAGACATCGATGACACACACCAAAACCCAACAATTATTGGAACACAAATTTTCCCCTGCCATTGTATCTTTTTAGTCCTGCGTTAGCTCCCAGGCTAAGAATCAGTGATTATCTTAGCTGCAGCAACCTCCACTCAGTGTCCTTTTGTCACTAAGAATTTTTATGACCTCCAAGATGTGGCTGTCTACTCCCTGCTCCTCTCAGGGGTCCTCTCTGGAGTTCTCTGCCTGATACCACTGTTAAGGATTGTTGAGAATTTTCTCTTCCCTGAAAAAACAATTCATCCCACCCCCCATCTGGTTTTAAAGGAATACAATAGGGTTGTCAGTAAGAGTGAAAAATCCAACACTGTTCACCCAACAGCTTCAGTGTTTCTTCTTCTTCTCTTAGTATATGGGTCAAGCTCTGCAATACTTCTTCCAGGGCCAAATCACCTCCTTCTCTGTTACAAAGCATGGAAAACAAGAGCAAGATTTGCTGGGTCAGAACTCTACTACCATTTCTGCTCTGACTGCAAATGCGTGGTTTGCAAACAACGGCTCAGACCAGAAGCCAGCAGGGCAAATATGCGAAGTTCTGTGTGCAGTTTATGTGGCTTAAGACACAGACACCTTTTCAACAGTTACAGTGCTGGCTATCGTTGGCTCCATTGTGCTTTCTAGGAACTGCTGCTATGTATTTGCAGGATTGCGTTAAACTTCAATTTTTTATTTACAAGCTTTTTAATTTCTTCATGTTCCTTTTTTTTTTTTTTACAGAAACATTTAGAAGTTAATTAATTAATTTGCAACTAACTTCCACAAAATTCCTCAACAGTTATGTAGGTGTTGAAATATCCCAGTCATGAAAGCAAAGAAAAAGGTAACCTAGCTCGGTTGTTACTTATCTTATCTAAGATACTTAAAAGTATCTTACTTTTAAGCACATCTTTCTCTACTAGAGCTGTGTCCATGTATGTCTGACTGTGTTTTGACATAAACTAATCTCCCTATTCCCACGCAGGTCAGTGCTCTTTTTGAACAGCTCCATGGCATTTGGAGGGGAAAATTGCATGATGCAAAGTATTCCAGTGAAGAGTATGCACTCTGTAATTATTTTGCAGCCTACTTTACAATGTCTAATTGGATTCTATGACATAAAAAGGGATAAAAGAGACAATGGTCTCACTTAAATCTTTCAGTATCCCATAAATTAACTGCTTCAACAACGCAGACCAGGTTTTAGATAGCAGTCAAGCAACATATGGAAAATGCTATTAGATGTTATAGTCTTGTCATTCATTACCATCATCAGTCTTCTAGGTCTTCGGAGCCATGAGTCCAGCTGACTGAGGATGAGTTGGGAGACTTCAGAAGTGACATAGCAGAGGAAGATAAATCCACATAACTTTTTTCAGAGTAGCATTTTTCAGTGAAACAGCACGATTTCAGCTTGGACACAATAGTAACAATAGTAAGTCATGACCTTCAGGGAATGGTGTGATGACTAAGTCATTTTTCTAGAAACTGGTGCAAGCTCACTGTAAGGAACACAAGCTGAAGACAAACACCAACAGTTTCCTTAGCAGGGTGAAGAAAGTGGCAATTACAATTTGGAAGTTCACCGTTGCAGCCTCCACTAATTGGCAGCTAGCCAGTTTAGTGTACTAGAACGATCTTCAGGCTTTTCTCCTGGAGACAGGCAATACTTAGTGATACTAAGTTCTATTAGAAGTGCTATTCAGGAATAGTCCGCTTCAGGAATACAGTAATGCAGTTCAGAATACAGTTCAGAATTGCTTCCCTTCTTTTTCAGAGAATTACCTCTCTCCATGAACTGTATAGGGAATTCAGTCTCTGAACTTTTATTCTCTGAATTACATTTAAACAAGATACCTCATGTATCTAGCACCAAATCTTTCTCTTGCACCAAGTCACAAATCCTGCAAGGTGTTTCTGGTGATTTTAAGGCCTATTTGACAGCTGTGGAAAGTTCCGTAACAGTAAATATAATGAATAATTCCTCAATAGTAAGTGTAATGAATGACAGGACTGTTTGATGGCAATGGAGGAGCATTTTGCTCCCACATCCACAGTGTTCAGTACGGATGGTGGAGATAATTTTGTCATTCCAAGAGGTTTTAGCATACTCTGCATTTTCCTAGATGACAGATAAGAAAGAGAACTTTATCCAAAACCTAACTGAAAATTGATCTGTGGGTTTAAAAGGGAACGTGGGGACCTAACTAGAAAAAGTCAATATCTGCTTCTTGAAGCATAGGTTCCACTTTGCACAAACTCTTTGTGAGTCACATTAAAATGATACATCTAAAAATCTGCCCATCTGATGAGAAGGTGTTCTCACACCTCAAATGCTGTCTGTAAGAAGATAGAAAACATTCGGCAAAGAAGGAATTAACTGTATCTGTGTAAGTATTTATTAGTCATTGCTAGTTTGGGCTTTTATGTGTGGATGAGATGAACTTCAGATTCAACACAACAGGACAGACTTAAAACACATGGAACTGAAGAAGTCCAACAAGCTGAGTACACATATATACCTAGTACATGACAGTGACATACCCAAGTTACTGTGTTCCCAAACAATGCATTAAGAAAGTCTTTAGAGACTCTTCCTGTTCCAGAGGAAGCATTTTACAGTAACATCAGGTAACCATCCGGGAGAGAGAAAAAAAGGACATTATATCTTCTCATATGCTGTCAAGAACATGTAAATAGTGTCTCAAGGTTCACAATCAGGGTTGCTGCGTTCGATGTCAGTTCAAATTACCATCCCTAAATGTGAGTGCTTTCCTGAAAGGACTCTGCCTTTTCCAGGAGCCCTTCTTCTGTCACTTCGTCTGCTTTCTGAGTACACTGACAAATCCTTTGACTTCAATACATGGAAACACCAGCACCAGGGTTTAAGGATAAAAGGATAGATCTCTCTACTATAAAAGTAATTCCTTTTTATTTCTAGAAGAAAAGTCTTACAAAACCAGGACAACTAGTTTTTCTTTGAATCTTCCAACATGGAAATGGAAAATCAGAGCAGATGACCTTCTATCATCAAATCCTTCTCAGAGAAATCATTTAGACTACTATCAAGCTCTTACCTAGACCGCAGTAGCAGGACATAAAATGTATGTGTCTGTGTTTTATCCTCCTTTTCTTTGCTTAAAAGGGTTTTGATTAGTTATCATAAGGAATAAGTGCTAGCTTTTATTTCCTGAGGAAAAGTATGCCCTTTGTCCCCTGTGGGCAGAGACTAACAGCTGCAATCTACCTATTCATTTCTGCAAGTGACATCATTCTAAAAAGGTTGGTTGTCCCAATACAGGAAGCCACAAGTGACTGATAGTTTGGGGCAATAGTCTACTTATCTCATAGCCAGACACAACTCTGATCAAAGCTTTATTTTGTAAGAAAAAGAAAATAAAGGATTCTGAAAATGAGTAATTTTCCCTTTTATTTCATTGTGTATGCATTGGCATTTTTAAAACTTCTTTGCTGTGGTTTCATGATTACTATTTGCCTGCATCATCATCCTGTATTTACTACCAAGTGAAAACAGTTTACTTCATGAACCGCAAAAGCCCCTTGATGTCCCTTTCAGTGTAGCATTAATAATGTAATCTGATGCCCTGAGCATTATCCTAGATAGTTTATCAACAGCACATTAACCACTTAGTCTCAGTACTTTCTGCACAGTGTTGCTATCTTATATCATTATATAATCACTTGCTGTATCACATCTATTTTGACTGAGAAACAGAAGCACCACCATTTTATCATTAACTGTGGCCTCATCTTGGAGATACATGAATATGATTTTGGCGACATCATAGACAGTTCTTCCCACACAGCAACTGAAAATGCAATTTTGTACACAGGTAAGGCTGTAATTCTTCAGTAGGCTCACAGAATCCTTCTACCTGCTGTCCTTCTCTACCACCAAGCCCTGACAATCAATAAGTAACATGAACTTACTGCAATTTCTCCCTCAGTTGGAACATGAATAGAATCTGTGCTGTGCATCTAGATACCCACTTTTAGTGAAATTTGTGAAAATGTGGTTTATCTGAAACCTTTAAACCTCTGTCAGATTGGTTTGGGACTGATCCAGAGAGGTTTTGGTTTGGTGGTGGAGAAGGACAGCAGGTAGAAGGATTCTGTTATTCTGTTTTTCAGCTTGGTTGTTTACAGAAATTCAAATTAAAAAAAAAAAAAATCAAAAAAGATAACTTTAAGGGATATGAGACAACAGAAAACAAGAAAAGTTATGCAAATATTGTTTATGTTCAATCCAAGACACAGAAGTACAACCCATTGCTTTCTTTCATACAAAATAATGAGTAAAAAGAAAAAAGTATTTTGGCAAAGTAAGTGGAAAGTGAGCAGCATGTTCAGATTTTAATGGTAGTTGAGAGATAGAGAAGTAATGTTGCAAAACACTGACATCTAAAGCATGGGGTTTGAGGTTGGGAGATTTTATCGCTGTTGAGGTTTACTTTAAATGTTGTGATATCCAACATAGATACTTCTTCCAAAGAGACTGGGCAACTGACAACAGGTGTTCTACGTACAGCTTGT
This sequence comes from Limnodromus scolopaceus, assembly GCA_028565335.1. Classification (NCBI taxonomy): domain Eukaryota; kingdom Metazoa; phylum Chordata; class Aves; order Charadriiformes; family Scolopacidae; genus Limnodromus; species Limnodromus scolopaceus. Next base: position 104,708,384 of record JAOXNO010000013.1, on the reverse strand, counting down.
TTCTGAGGACTGCAGAGCAAAGCCTCAAGATCCTGAAAAATTACAGCTGTCAAACTAAGAACAATGTTACTAACGAATCCAGAAAACAGAGCTATTACCCTATCTACCTGCCACTGCTTTTAAAGCCACCTAAAATTCAACCTCTGCTGGAGTTTTAGAATCACAAAGTTTGATTGACCTTATGCTTCTGGTTCCACGATTTTCTCCCAAAAGAAAGGTGAATTACTATCACTTATTTAATCTACCACACAGAGGATGTAAGTACCACTGTATCACTTTCTCATTGGTCAACTAGGTCAGTATCTTCTGAAATTGTTGCATCATTTGTGAGAGCAGAATTAAAAGACTGAAATACCTAAGTAACTTTCTACCTGGCTCATTCTGCCCACTGGTAATTATGCAGTCAAACAATGCATATACATTTGTAGAAATTGTATTTAACTTTTCAGTGAATCCCTTTTCCATAAGCATCAAAGGTTCCCATTCATGCAGTTAACCATTACACCTTCAACAGAATGGACAGAACTTAAGAAAAAATGCTGATTTATGATCTTTAATGCAAAAGAGGGGGAGAGCTATTGCCCATTTCTATTGTTTTTATTACCTCACCATTAACCTTGGTGGTGCTATTAATATGGACATTAATTTCTTCCCAAGACTTAAGCACTTCAATTACATTTTATTGTTTCATCAGTGACTTCAATCAGTTCTCACTGAACTAAGACTACTATTCTGATACCGTTTCAAACTCTATATTGACTATATAAATATGTATTTACAATTAATATATGCATTGCATATAAATCTTCAGGGATTTTTTTAATTAAACTTTGCTCTTTCAGAAACAACTTGTTATCCCTGCTCACATCAACCAGTCATGTAACCTAGTCCTAGAGAAATAAAATGTAATATGTCATATGAATTTCTTTATGCTTTTTATACAAATACAAATCAATCTTCAAAAGGCATTATATTGTAGAGGCTACTAAGGTAGAAAAGGAGCAATTTTCTCTTTCTAGAAAATAATCTCCTTTTCTGCTGCTTGATACCTAGATGCTAGCTGTTTGATTCATATTTTAAACTGACCTTTCTGAAGGACAGCAAGATACTTCCAAATGAATAAAGCATTACTAGGCTAAGTCCACAGCTTAGACACTGAGACACAATAAAGTTTAAACAAAAAGCTGCTGAAAGACCACTTTTAAACATTTCAGCTTGATATCTAAACAGAGATCTTCAGGCCTAGTTTAAAGGCATGTTCATCACAACTAATGTTATCTGAAGCTGTAGATACTTAACACCCCCAAAAGAAATTTATAAGTTTGTGTTTAAGTATAATAGGCTTAAAAGCTTATATAAGAACTAAAAATAGAATACAAGGACAAAGTTGGAAGAAAAGGAATGGTTTTTTATCTCTATGTATGGGTACATACCACATATGGATCCATACATATGGATCATAGTAGAGAAGCACTAAAATTGTGTGTGCATCTGTCAACTCTTCATCCTTTATGTATCTTACATGGTAAGGTCTGCTTTGGACAGAGAGCTGCACAGATTATTACTTGGCTCAGGAAGTTAAACTCATAAGTAGAAAACAGTAGAACTCATACAAAAGGAAAAATACGAAGATTGGGGACAAAATTTCTCTCCCAAATAGCACCAATACATTGCCGTGGATCCCACTCAGCCCAGGTAAGTCACAGAGGGAAAGATGTCTCTAAATTTTATCAGAAAGGACAGGCCTCAACCAGAATACCTGATCCCTAAAAACAAGGATCTAACTGTGCCCCCTTTTCTGGAAAACAATCTATTCCAGGTCTGCAAAGGCACAAAAGTGAAACTCCGGAGTAGTGCTTCATACCCTGGGGTGTCTCTAACCATTTCATTCTTCTTTACACAACAACTGCTTTCCAGAAACCATTAAAATCTCATATGTCATTTTACCTTCTCTCCAATACATACCACTCGAAGGAAACAAATTCCTTGTTATTTCTCTCCCAACATTACAGAAGCATGGGACAAAAATAAAACAGTTTCCTACTAGCTATGTGCAATGGAAGTCTAGCTGTTTCCTTCCTGAGTTTCTCCATACCGGATCTGTGGTAGGAGACAGAAGTCATGGCATAATGTAAAACAAATGGAATGAAATAAAAAGACAAAACAACCTTCACCCTCTATACTATTTGTGGCTGCTTTTGGTACTATTCATTGACTGCAGCCAAATGAGTTCACCATGCATCATGCTATGCAGCCACTTGAATTTAAGGAAAAGAATTTACTGCCAGGACAGTTTCTCTGAAAGTCTCTGACACTTTTCTCAACTCCAGTCCTCACAGCCTGATCTGTTAACTTGCAAGAGATTCTTCAAAACCGAGCTCTTCTCCTGTGCTTAAGAAGGGGGAGGCTGTGTAGGATAAGAACAATAAGACTCATTTATGTGATTTAATTAAACTCAGTGGATGCTCCTTATTAGAAGATGTGTGGGCAGTGGTTTTTTCCTCATTTCAAAAGTTATTAAAGGGAATCCAGTAAGTGTTTCATTATTGGTAAGTGCAATCAAATAAATTGTTTTCTACCAGTTAAATGCTGATAAATAAATAGTTAAAAGCAGTGGTGGCTATAATGCTTTGCAGCTGGTGGATATCTCCTAAAAAACTTTACAGTAGATGTATGTTCCTGCCTGGACACATACAAAACAATGGAAATTTGAGGGAAACACATTGAAAGTCAGAATGGTATATGTTGTTTATTTATCAGGATAATGCTAATGAGGCAAGAATAGCTGCTTAATGGAAAACAGGATAAATAGCGATTAACTTGCATTTTCCTCCTGTGTGTCCCCTTTCACACTTAGTCCAAGTTGTTGTATGATAGCTTGCATATAGCCTGTGAAAGTCCTACTGAGGTCTTCTGTGCCGATACACAAATGCATGAGGACTGCGTAATGCAAGAACATCTTTGTTCAACATCATTTTAAAATGCAAGGCTGAAACACATGCCTGTACAATAAATTACCACCAGTTGTCTCATGAACAAAATCCAAGACAGTCGGGACTATGTAACCTTCTCCCATGCGTCACTTCTCACACTTAGCCTTGTGCAGCTCTGCAGCTTTGGGAACAGCTGGGAAAACACCCACTGAAGGCTACTGCACAGGGACAGCATGCTGCCTTTTCCCGTGTTTCCTGTGTGTTGTGGTGCTGGCCTTTGTGTAGCACAAGAGGGAAATGAGTATGAGTCACATTTTATCATGGGTTATAAATGCCTGGTATGAATGGATCCCACTTTTCCTAGGGCAAGGTCTGCCCCTGATTAGGTGGACCTTATTGCAGAGGTGAACACTTAGGATGCCAAAACCTAGAGTATCGCCACATGTGCTATAAAAAGGGAAAGCAAGCATACATCAGAGAGGAGATAGAAAGAGATTTTTTAAAGTACCCAATAGATAGGTAAATACTTGTGATGGGCTCTATGTGCTGTAGTGAAGCCATCACATTTAGAGCACTTCCATTCCTAATTAAACATCAGTGTGCTGATACAGACACTTTAGAAAGAACTCAGCTTGGAGTTGAGTCTTGTTGCTGTCTTAAGGCCCACAGAAAGCCTTTAAGACAGACATCAGTAACAGTATAAACAGGATGTGGACTTTGCTCTTGACACATGCCCATCCCTTTCCAACAGCAGAACATCTGTGAGGCATTTCAGTCGTGAATGTTACATTGTTCTACACCTACAATGAGAGGTGAGGGAAACAAGAGAATAGACTCCCAGCTTCAGCACTGCCTTTTTTCCCTTTCCAAAATCCCTTTTGTTTTATTACCCTTGTATGCTTTGGCTGGCAACCCCAAAGCACATTTGGTTCCCACTAATACTTGTGATTTTTTTTTTCTCCTTGTTTCCCTCACAGTTTGGTGTGGTTTCTTGCATAAGCATGGCATTCCAAGCACTGAGTTATATTTAACACTCCTCTCATTTCATTGTTTGTATGTTGAGTCTAACAATGCAAAACCACATTAAACACAGACATATTTGCTATTTAAAGGAATTTTCAGTCAAGATACACAAGATGGAGTCACATGACTGTCTCCTCAATAATATAAGAATGTATAAACCTTGCCAGGCAGAATGATACTTTGACAGTCCTTTACTTATCGGAGTTACTGAAAATAGGTGATCTCACCTTATCCAAAATGCCTTCAGATACCCCTTTCTTCACCCACAAATAAAGCGGGGTCCTTTCTGCCACCCTGTGCTTTCATGAACTAAACTTAATTGTCTAGAAATGAGCAGTCTTAAAGATTACTCTCAGTTGATATAACCCCATGTTCCGTATTTACTTACAAGTAAAGTTACTCCTCCATGGTTACCCTTCCAGGTACACAGTGAGAACTCCCAATCTGCCCTGCATTTCTCCATGCTTGTTTTTAGCAAACAAGTTAAGCGGTGACCATTTGGCAGAAGTGCCTCTATCAGAACCAAGGCATAGGGCCGCAGGAGAGGCAGATACATCTGAGACGTCTATACACAATTTGCAATTCCACAAGACCTCCATGCCAATTCCTGCATCTTGACATAACAGCTGAGACTGGAAAAAGCCTGGAGCCAGCATAGAGCACAAATGCATGGGGTTAGATGAGAACCTGGAAGCACCAGGGACAACAGGAAAATGGACCAGCAGTAGAAGAGGGACGGGTGTGTAGCCATCAACAAAAAGTTGCATCACTTGAAGAGAAGAATCTGTTTTGGGAGGTGAGAAAGGTCTTGCAGTAGAAACAGTGCTAATTATGCTGCAGCACTGAGGAATTCCTATCACTACACCGAAGTTCCTTTCTGGACAGAGTTATTTTTCAGGAGCACAGGTAATGAATGCACACCATAAAATCAATCAATACAGTTTAAGAATTTAAGAATCTGACTGAACGTCCTAATGCATGACAAGCTCTGCCCATAATGCTGTTGAGCCCCTGTGTATTTTTAGTTGGGCTTCATTTGAACAGTGGTACCAGAAAGATCAGTGTTTTAAGTACAATGGATTATGTTATGAAGTTAGGAATAAAATAAAAATTACATTACAGTAAGTTGATCATAGTGCATCAGCTTATCCTCAGTAGGACTATAGAACGACTAAACTGGATAAGATCAATAGCCTGCTCCAGTACTGCCCTCCAGCTATGACCAGTACCAGACATTTGAGAGGAAGGAGTAATAAACTCCAAAGGACACAATATTGGAAGACCATCCCCAAAAATAAATTTCTTCCTAGATCTATACCATAATTTACAGCCTGGCTTATACTCTTGACTCATTACTATTGTTGTATATAACATTAGTCTACAATGGGTGGAGGTGCAACACAAAACACATCAATAACAGCTGCCTCAGTGGTACAGTTCCCTGAGTTAAGAGCAGGACAACAGAGGGTCAACATCAACGAGTGCTGCTGTCGGCTTCAACCCAGCTCTTCTGCAAGCCAGTGCCCTGAGCACAACTCATTTAGCCCTTCCCATTTTAGAGTGAGAATTGTTCATCAGAGGCCAAACCACACAGTCTAAAATACTACCATGCTAAGCATTGTTTCTCAGTGTGACATCTGAACATCTCTTCCAAGGCATTTCTTCTTTCAGTGTCCCATGACCAAGGATTTCTCCACAGGATCCTTCTCCATGCAGTCAGAAAAATATGAAAATTCAGCTTGAACTTTTTGTGGACATGACTTTCTTCTCCTTTCATATTTCTGTTTTTTTCTTGTAACAGAGTACAAAGAAGTCCTGGCTTTAATCCTATTAGACATAGGTTGCTGACCTACACATGCTTTTTCTAGTCACGCTTCTAGCTCAGCTGAGCTCTTCCAGCAGGTGGGTCTGTTAAATTAGTTGCCTTCCTCCAATTACCTCTATGTTGGCTAACTGAGTTCACCAGCTGTCACTAACCATGCCTTTTCTGGGGTGGATTCCTGTTAAGCTGTTGCTCTCAACAAAGTTTTGTAACAACAGCATTTGCCAATGTCTAATAGCTACTAGTTTCTACTTATATGCACAAAATGTCTACATATTGCAAATGTTAATAAGTCAAACAGCTTCAGTAGATAGAAAAAGTGAAAGGGAATGGGATAGAAATCTACTGATTTTTTTCTTTCATAATTTTAAACAGAGACATAGCCAAGGCAGAGTAATTATTGTGCTTATCTCATCTCAACCTGTACTATAAAAATGTGGGCATTGATAAAATATAATTTATTCTAATCCTATTTAGAACACGCTATGAACAATTATGATTTAGATAAATGTGATCCAAATAGCCTACATCCAAAGGACTGAATAGAACAGGAATAACATTGCAAAAGCAGAATTACTCCATTGTATGAACTCAACCATTTACATATTTTCAAGTGAAAGATTTACTGGAGTAAGAACAGTATACAGGCTGCAAAGTAATATAACTGCATTCTGTTTCTAGATCTGCTGCTGATTTCTAGAATGTCTTTGGGTAAGTCATTTAAAGAACTGAGCTTTTTAGCTGAAATAACAACCCTCCTCCTCCTTATTCCTACCCTGCCTCCTACTTATCTCGAGCTATGTTCATGTTTGGAGCACTCTGAATCTTCTACTGCCTGGCGTCCCTAAAACTCAAGAGATCTGAAAAACTGATAACCCATTTTGATGAAAAAGTAAGAATCAGAATTACACTTCATTTCCTTAATACAGATTTAAAACAACTGTCAAGCTTCTCGCTTTCAAGACACCATGACATGCCATTATGTGCCCAATAGGGCAGAGTGGGCAGTGAGAAGAACAAGTTTTGAAAAGCTGTGTTGCAAGGAGAAATACACAGTAGTTAACACTGCAAACACAGTCTTAAAGGAATAGTCTTTAAAAATAGTCTTTAGGTATTAAAAAACTTTAAAGCTCTGGGGCGGTAAAGCTATATGAAGCTCTGCTATAATGCACACTGTCTAGTCTTACTTTCTTTCTATAAAAACACAGGGAAAGCTCCTTTATTTATACAGTCTCCAGTCAGCGGCTCTGAATGATCTTTACTTTCCATCTGATGGAAAGAGGACAGAAAGGACACTCACAGCCTAGAATATGTTTTATCATTGGGTAAATTTCTATACCTACAGGCACTGGACTGCCACTGCGATCAGCTTCCCTTCGGTTCTGTATGCAGTACAGTTTTCAGTCCCATAGGCAATTCTTGCATCTGTAGTCAGATATATGTTCACTGGTTTATGTCAGGCTATCAAGGTGACAGTGAAAGTTCCCTCTCCCATTTCACATACCATATAAACACATATACACAACTTTCCATGCCTGACATACTCATGGTTGAGTCTGTTAGGCTATTATCCTGTTCACCTCTTCTCCTGTTCTCCTCATTACTCAAGTTCATCAGAGTCTTCCAGTCTTGAGAGTTTCAGAATCTTAAAAAAGCCATGAACAGCGCTGTGGTAAAAAGCTCATTTATTTTCCTCTGAGACAGTCACACAAGGAAATCAGACAGGGTTTGAGGCAAAACAATAGCATGTTTTGGATAGACTGTTCATTCATTTGATAGAGACTTTGTATATTATTTATTAATGATAAACTGCTAGCTTTTTTTGAGAAATCACAGCTTGTTGATAAAAGTAGTCTTTTGAATCCACCTATAGTATGAATTTAAAATCATACTTTGAGAGAATCAAGTTTGTGACATTATTCATATCCAAACAATAAAGTCAGAAGTATTTTTCCAATAGGACTTTTACAGAATCACAGAATCACCTAGGTTGGAAGGGACCTTTTAAGATCATCTAGTCCAACCAACAGAAATAAAAAAAA
>JAOXNO010000013.1:104651443-104682743 GCA_028565335.1 Limnodromus scolopaceus | reverse complement strand
CAGGCCAGGATGCTGTTGGCCTTTTTGGCCACCTGGGCACACTGCTGGCTCATGTTCAGCCGACAGTCGACCAACACTCCCAGGTCCTTTTCTGCCAGGCAGCTCTCCAGCCACTCTGTCCCAAGCCTGTAGCACTGCTTGGGGTTGTTGTGACCCAAGTGCAGGACCCAGCACTTGGCCTTATTGAATCTCATTCTGTTGGTCTCAGCCCATCGATCCAGCCTGTCCAGATCCCTCTGCAGATTCCTGCATTTTATCAGGAATTATTGGACAACAGTCTCTAATTCATCTTGGCTTGTTCTATCTGTGGTCCCACTCCCCAAAGCAGCTAAGAAATGCTTGAATTTTCATGTGTCTCTAATAAAAAGTGATTCGTTTTGAAGAATGAGATATACTTATCTTGGTATATCAAGTGTTTGCCTGAGACATATTTGCATTCTGAGTGATAACTTTCATTCTCTCTAGTTTTCAACCTGGATTTTTCAATAATAACCAATATCACACCTATTACTTTAAAGGGCACATTTTGCTATTTGAGATTTCAGGAATATTTTCTAAGTAAAGGCCCATCTCTAAGTCCCAACAGTTGCACACTGTAGAAAAAACAGGCACAGCCATAAAACAAGGTGTGCATTGTGGATTGTACTGGTGCTTTACCTATGACTATGGCTCATCTGGCTGCTAGGTTAACAGGTCGCTGGCATGGAGCCACCAACTTTCAGAGAACAGCCTCTCTCATGGTATTTTGATATTTCCCCTTCTGGATTTGTCCCAACAGGGAAGTGCTGGAGCGTATGAAAACTGGGAGTGGAGCTGGGAAGCTAACCAAACGATTTCAAACCTCAAATGTTTAGGTTAGATGCTTATGTGGTCTTAACCAGCTCACCCATCTCTAAATATTACAGCATCAGGAACGATGATTTAAAATTACAGGAATGACAGAACAGTGCCCGCCACTGTTGAGTGCATTCCACATTTCTTGCAATCATTTCTGCACCAATGAGCACATAATGTGTATATTTTGGGCATAGTTTTAGTAATAGCTTTTCACCTTTTCCTAGTTCTTTTTAAGCTTATTTTTGTAGACTGCCTGGACATGCTGTCCATTTGTTGTCCTTGCTCCTGTGCTGCTGGAGGAATAAGCTAAATAGGATCTGTTGAACAGTTGGATACCAATGTTGGCAAAAAAACCTAACCCTGTATTCCAGCAGAGAATGTGGAGCTACCCCATGTACCAGGGTAACCATGTACCAGGATGGTTCAGCTCTCACTCCAGACAAAAGTAAACTAACAGTTTATGCAAGATCCTGGTTTTGGATGTACAAGATCCACCAGTACAAAAAGGCAGTATTCATTCCTGTACAGGAAGGGAAAATCTTGCAGTGTTTTAAAGGGCCTTTATCACTGTAAAGCACATTTACTGTAGAGCTTCTATTGCTAACACGATATACTTTAGTTTAGGGGGCAGAGGTGATTAATCATGATGCTGAACAAAACAACAATACCAAAAAAAAAAAAAAAGGGTTAGCTCAAACAGAGGAAACTTATTTTTTCTTTCTCACTGAAGCTGTCGAGACCATTGGTTCATTAATATCAGTGGCACCCAACTGCCACCCCTGTCAGAGTGAACCTGCCACCAGTGCGACCACAAAAGATCACTGGGACCAGTCCTTCCTGCCTGCTCAGGTTGCCAGGACAGCTCAACACCACAATTTTTCTGTTGAACTTACAGGTCACGGCAATGGCATCTTCGTTCACCAGTTTATCGTCCTTTTCTGTACTAGGCCCAGGTGCCTGGGTGCTGGCAGCGGGGATCTATGGGGGCAGCCTTTGTGAGGAGAGGCCAGGGCTGCCCTCAGCCAGTTCCAGCCGGTTCCAGCCAGTTCCAACAGCCACTCAGCAGGACACAGCTGAGCCCCTCAGCCAATATGGTGGCCTCTTGAAAACATATTTAAAGGGCAAAACACTGCCTGGGAGCCATCAACAAGGGAAAAAAGCGTGAGAAACCACCCCACAGACACCAAGGGCAGAGGAGAAGGAGGAGGGCGATGAGATGGCCCCTCAGCCAGGGCAGACGCCGGAGCTCACCCCTCTGTTTGCTGCTCCCTCCCTACAGTTCTTCAAAACCAGTTAGTATTTTACATGCCACACTTTGCATATGCACACCTAATTGCACAATGAGGAAATAAGAAAGCAGGAAAAGAGCTGGAAAAACCTCGACTGTTAGCTATGGGTGAAAGCTCTGGGCTAGGGAGAGTGAGCCGGTGGAAGGACACCAGCCGCAGAGCGCAGCTACATGGCTGCCATTGCCAGGGTGCCTGTAAGGGCCCAGCTGCACACCCTGGGCCCAAAAGGGTTTAAAAATATACATCCTTTCATTGTATTTTACCATGGACACTTTAAACTGCATTAAGAGGCATATACAAATGTCTTGAATCGTTACGCTATCAGACTTTCGATTTGCCAGGCTGCTGAGGGGAAACCTGAAAGCATTCAATAATGTCTCGATATGTAAGTGCATGATGGTAATGTAAAAGAAACAAATGCTTGTTTTATCAATACAATATCGTGTGACCATGGATCGCGCAAATCAAATAATAAATCACAAAGCTCAAGCTTGTTTCATCAGCCCAGCAGCACACTATGCAAGATTCGTTAATGTATTTGGTCTAATCTCTGATACACTGCAAAAATAATGTAAAATCCTACACTGTTCAGTGTTGAAAAACACTGTGATAGTGGAGTGATAATATCACTGTGAAGTGATAACAAAGCGTATTTTTTCACAGCAAGACTGCAGAATGCTACAGAAATGAACACCCTGCACAAGCCTGTAGTTCTTTGGAGGGCTGTAACTCACTATGCAATTTGGAGACAGGGTTTAAGCTTGTTTTACCTTCTTCAGTCTCAGCATTTGGAACATTCACTACTCATATTAATTATTTTACAGTTAGGCCTGTAGGGTAAGTTTGGAAGACAATGGTTTTAGAAAAGATAACTCTGAAGACACTAGTAAATGAAGATAAAAGAAAGCGCCACAACTATGAATAATGAAAACATACTATATTACAAGCTTTCAGCCTAGGAGCATGTATCATTTAAATTTTTAGCCAACATTGAGAAAAACAGAAAATGAGACTGTATTCAGTTAAGATGACACTTTCTGTCAGAGGCAATGACAGTTATCAAATAAATATTTAGTGGGAATGAGAGTGACATCCAGCAAAGACACACATGGTTCTCATACAGTGGAAGGGCTACTGAGTTCTAAACTTTTAACAGTTTTTAAAAATTCCTCCTCCTACAAACCAATCTGTTTCCATTAAAATTAAAGAATACTTTGACCAAACAGCCTCTCGCAGCACTGCAGTTACTCCTGGAAGTGAAAGGACAGCTCCTGAAAGTTAAAGGGCAGGAGTGACTGATATAAAGGAGGTGTAAAGATAAATGAAGGGCAAAGTATTTTTGTCTCTTGATTCTTCATTCGCCTAAAAGCGCAGGTTTTCTGGAGTGGTTTTGTTTATAAGTGTAGATTGAATGCAGCAACTATTTAGCCAAGAAAATTGGGGTGATGTGGTATTTGTGGAAAGATTTAAATGCTTCCAAGTTCTTTTTTGAATCCTTTTTTTTTAACTCATATATTTCCACTGTTTACTCTAGCAACTACCAGAATTTCTGTTCAGCATTCCCAAACAAAATATTCATGTCAGGTGGAATCTTAAAACTGAAGAAAAAAAAAGAATTTATTTATTTTCCCCAAGAAGATGTGAAATAAAGTCTTATTCAGATATCCAGAGTAGAAAATATTAACAAAAATTAATTTCACCATGTAACCAAAAACCTCCCCCTTCCCCCCAAGAATAATCCTATTATCTCTACAGTTGTAGACACAAGGCTTCAGAACTGTAAGATGGGTAATTAATGGGGACTAGAGAGGAACAAAGAGATCTAACCTGCCAGCCATGCTGTAAAAGCTTTGTGGCTTCAAGGCAACAGTTTTGGTACAGCTCTGTGGGTGATTTGCCTTCACGGAATTTGAAAGTAGAGCAATATGAATGCTAGGTTGCAGAATTTAAACCTTAGTAAATTGCAACAAAAACAATCAGATCTTTATCACAGCTACTTGATCTATGAAGCACACAATCCTGATGTTGTTTCATATTAATTTTGCATTCTACTTCTTGAATACTACTTCTCAAGCCCTCGCCACACAAATTAATGATACTAGAAATTCTATGATATGATATAATATGATACTATGTCAGTAGGAGTTCAAGTAATATAGACAGGATAATTTGCTATGACAATATACTTTAAAAATTATCTCCCTACAGTAACCTTTATGACTCCAATAATCCAATAATCTCCTTTCTTTTTATTTTAATGGAATTTGTTGTGCCTTCCACAATCAGGGGTGAGTAAAAATGCTCCGTTCTTCCTGCATGGTTTATTCTGCATTAAATATCCATGCATCATGTCTTATCTGAAAGTGTACCCTGCTACACAGTATTAACTTACTTATTGTAGTAAATTTGAAAGGAATATATTTTGTGTTGTGTTTCCTCGAGCACATACAAAATTTCTTAATTCCCATTTTTACATACATTTTCTGCCTAAAATATGTACAAGTGAAACAGAGGAACTAGTGAGGAAAGAGAAGGTATTTCTTCCCAACTCTGATTCTAAAAAAAGATTTTGCTTACAGCAAATATCTGTAATGCAACCATCCACTTTTATATGTGACATTTGATCCAACAGGAAATAATGTGTGAGTATACAAAGCAGAATTGTATGTCAGCAATACTGCATAGTATTTAGATGGCAACCAAGAGTTATGCCTACACATATTGTACGTGGAATACTGAGGGAGCTCAGTTAATCCCAGCAGAAACTGTAGTAGAAATAACCATTATAATTGTTGTCCAAAATACTAGCAGGTTTTAAGGAATTTTTTTAATTTATAAGGTTTGGTCTTATTCCGAAAACAAAGGGGCTTTAAAAGCTGAAAACAAAGGACTTTAACAAAGACTACATAAAACCATTTGCATATGTACATCACTAAATTTTCCCAGCAAAGGAATAAGCATAATCTCTTTCATCCTGATGAAATAGCAATCCGTCACTGGAGAAACTACGAAGGCAAAGAACTGAGAAGAATTAGGTGATATACTTTGAAAATTTTTCCCATGTACTAAGAGGAAAATATTAACCACCGAATATTTTATTAACAAACAAAACCCTTTAAACTGTCCCAATACTTTTATGTGGATGTTTGTGTATCCTCACTATAGGGATTATACTTATTTTACTGTTTCATGTAAAACAGTATTTTAATGCAGAATATTTGCGGATCTGAAGTCTCCATTATTAAGGCTAAAATATATTCCTGATGGATGTCATATTTCTCTTAGGAAACAATGGGATGAGAGAGATTACAGAAGACATTACTGTGTTCAGAGGGATGGTTCCTTCAGAAAGCAGAAGTGTGAGCAGTGGGATAGAGTTAATTCTCTAAGTCTTTAATAGCTTGGCTAAGAAAAACCAAAAAACTTCACAGATGCCTGACTATGCCTCTGCTAAACCACAAGAATTTGCCAGTAGAAAATATACGCCTGAGAAAAAAACATGTAAAGCTTTATGGAAGGTAAGCTACTGTGAGAGTTTCACAATTCTTTTGGGACTCTACTTTGAAAAAAACCACCATAATGTCAATAGTGAAAAGCCCTATTGCTTTTAAAACTTATTTGAAAACACTGTAAGTGAAAGAGCTCTTTGTTTTGTTTTCATATGTAACAGTGGGATTTTTCAAGTATCTGTTTATGACTTTTACATTCAACACTCTCTGAGCATGGCTGAAAACAGAGGTAAACACAAAGTAATCAATGCACAATATTCTTTACTTTCTTTTATTTCTTTTATTTCTACCTTTCTGTCTCTTTGGAGAAACTGGTCATATTTCACATTCTAGAGGATAAGATAAATAGAGATTTGTCCTACATAGAAAGCTAAGCATCCTCTGAGAATAAAATTTCTTCCTGACTAGCCCAGCAACATTTTAATGCTTTCATATCATTAAAAAATCTATTTGAAATTTCTGATTTAATACTAGAAAAGTACAATCCACTTTCAAATCTACAAAGTGAATTATTACAGCCAAGTTCTCTTACCATGGCCAAGTTCTCTTACCATGGCCATATTCTCAGTCACTAGTATTACATGAGAGTTATAACAAACTGCACTTTTACTAGACAAAGGATATTCCATTGTGGAGATCCTGTCTACTAAAGTCTTCTGGAAGTAAAGCTTACCCTTGTTACAGCATGATTAACTGAAGCAGAAAAAACATCAGGGAACAGAATTAAGTTTTTTAATAGCACTTTGCATTTTGTGATGTTTGCATCAGACTACAGAACTTAAACATGCTTTTAATATAACCCTGTTTGGTATGAAATGCCATAGGTGTTCTTTTCCACTTAATTTTTGCAAGCAAAGCTCCATACTCTGAGTCTGTCTAGCTGAACAACACAAATGGAGTATGATCATCTCACAATTTAAATTACATCCCATATAGAGATTTTTACTTCAGGCTGCCATTTTTCTACAGTCCCAGTAGCCTCCAAGTAATTTTCTGAACCTGTTAAACATGGAAGAGGGAGGTACACAGCTGCAAGAGGTGTCTGTACCCTCACACAAATGAAAATGGTCAGTGTGCTGTGAGATTTTGATATAGTGATGATTTATCTTCCATAAGACTTTCTTAAGAAGATGAAGGATAACTCCCCCGGCTTACAGATGCTCATCTTCTATGATGTTTATTTATCAGAACACACAGTTTGCCTTCCCAGCAGCAGGAGAGGCAGTCCTTTATCTGAAAACTTCTGCCAAAGGTTTAACATGTGTTGAGTGCTGCCAGCTCTTGATAACTCTTATGGAATGTGATCCAAGTTTGGTTAGATCTGGAGCCGGCTTTACAACAGCTTCTTAGAAAATCCACCCCACCCAACCCCCAACTACCTGTCATGCTCACTCACACTTGAGAGAGAAAGACCAAAAAACCAGGGCCCCTGGAAGGAGTCATCAGAGCTCCCCCACCTTCACATCTGAGCACCCCCACACTTCTTCAGTAAATGAGGCACAGAAAGACACAAGCAAATATGGGCAGCTTTTCTCTCTCCTTTACTTCGCCTCTTCTTTTAGGAATTAGACAAGTGTTGAGTTCCTCCTTGGACATCCGGCCTGCCTCCAAACTAGGAGCTTCTGGGCAGGTTTATCCTAGCCTAGAATAAAAGGCAAAATCCCACAGGGTTGCTTCATGCCTCTAGAGCCTTTTAGAGCATGTTCCAAAAATAAAAGAAATTGGACTGAGGTGTGTTCTGAGAGCTCACGTATAGCAATTCAGGGCTGGCTAACTGGAAGGTTGATAGGGAAAATGTAAATGTAGAACTGCATTTATTGAGGCACCTAGGAGACAATTGTAACACACACATAGGGCACAGTTTACCAGAAACATAAAAAAAAAAAAAAGATAAGAACACTGAGGAGGGGGACATTGACTGCAAGACTCCCTCATGTTATACTCTAATGTATGTTATTAGCATTATCAACCCAGAATGTGGTCCTGCCTTGGGACAACTGAATCCCTTCCAGCAGCCACCAACCACAATGTCCCAGGCTGACAGAGGGCACACCTGGAAAAATGAGGCTTTTCATTTTCAGTATGTCAGAACAAATATGGCAAGCCCAATGGGCAATGGGACAGTCCGAGCAGTCATGTACAGCTGTGTGCTCACAGACATATAATGTTTGAGAGACAGAAGTTACTGAAAAGACAATGGAATACAGTATAATCTTCCTTTTAAAAAATGTGGGCCAACCTCAGACCTAGGATCTGATTTACAGTTTTGAGCCTTCGGATTGCTGAAGTATACACTGTTGAGTGATTCGTTGTTGCACTATTCACTGCACGTCAAGGGAAGTTGTTGCATAAATGCTTGCATCACCCATTTAGAGGACAACTGAAGTCCCAAAACATCTGCTGTAGGAGGCAGACACACAACCATGAAATGTTCCAAAAAAGCTGTGAAAGTAGAGCTAGGACACTTCAAATATATATGGCTCTAAATATATGAAATATTTTCAGGTAAATTATCTTCTACTTTTTTCTTCATAGGAGTGTTTAACTTAATATTAAAATGCAAGGCATAACCAACACAATGACCAATTTGGAATCCTATTAGTAAATATCTTGATTATTTGCAGCATACCTTGTTAATGCCAAGGGACTAAGAGGGACTTAATAGGTGTTAAAAATAGGTGTGAAAAATAAAATTAAGTTACCAAATAAAAATTGAAAGAGACTTTAAACATTAAATATAGGAAGCATTGTTTTTGTTTCTGCATTTCATTTGAGAGGGAAGGAGTTGGTTTTGTTCTATTCTCAATTTCCACAGATTTTTCTTTTGACACAGTGTCCGGGTACATGAGGGTAGGTACCCCAGTAAGAATCCCAAGTTATCTTTTTCAAATTGCTTTACACTCCACCTTGCCCTTTTCCTGTCCATTTTCTATTTGTCACACAAAATCTTCCTACAGAAAGAGCTCATGGTGTTTTCCTGCTTTTGTTTTACCCAAGGACAATCTGCAGTTTCAGACTGTTGAAGGGAGGTGAGCTAGCATACATACCAGTGTCAGCCCTGAAATAGTCTGAATGCAGATTTAAAACTGCCAATCTGACAGAAGACACAATAGCACTTTATGATTTCTCTGGTGGCAAAACTAGCTTAAGATCTGTGCAGTTTGCTGCACTTCCAGTTTTGCTGATTCAGCTGTCTGCAAAGTAGGCGCTAACCTGATCAATGAGCCCAGCAAAATCAAGACTAGGAAAAGTCTGTACCTCTGTAGTTTATGGTATATGAACCATTCAGAAAAAGACTCGGATGAAAAGTGAGGACCTCAGCTTGAAAAGCCATTTCTTAACACGTTATATAATGATCTCTAGTCCTCAAATTCATTGATCAGTCAAGGACAATTTGTAAAACGGGTCAGATATATCATTTCATAAAAGAAATTCAGGCAGACAGAAGAGACAACAGAAACTTATTAAAGCAATATCCACATAGAATGAAATAGTACAAAATACACAAGGCCATCTGACAAATGAATAAACAAGATAAACAAATAAACAATATTTTACATTATTTGAATTGGGATAAGCTACACTATTAGAAACAGAAAAGGTAGCTCTTTAATATTAGTAGAAGGGAAATCGATAGAAAAAGCAAACCTGTGAGCGGAGAGGTAGAAGATGAGTGAAACAACCTAGCCAGGGGCTCTGCTACACCATAAATTAACTACATTTGTCTTCATGACACCTTTATAAAGTAACATTCTTATTTCACAGATGATTGACCAAATCACAGAGGAACCACATGGCTGAGCCAACTACCAAATTCATATCTCACAGTCCTTCCAAGCTAAATTGAAAAACAAGTTTGAGTGTATTTCAAAAAAATAAATAAGAAATGGGGGGAAAAGGAGGAAAGAGAGATAATACACCGTGTTTCTGACCGGAGACATGGTTTGGACTGGCGTTGCATTGTATTTCAAACTTAACTCATTGACATTTTGAATAGTAGCTATAGTATCCTTATCTACTCTAAAGAGGGGATTTAGCGCGTGTCTACAGTGAGTATCCAGAAGAAATCGCTTTCATTGAGAAAACAGTCTATGCAGATTGATTCATTTGTGTTAAAGTCAGACATAATTTCTCTCTGTTCTCTTCACAGCTACTCTAAAACCCAAAGAGGGATTTGTACAATAGACCAGTTGTTTAACAGCTCCTTTAACCTTTTGAGCAGTAGAGAGGATGTCTATATGAGCAAGTAGTGTAGCGTAACAGACACAGATCTGTGAAATAATAGTCAAATAGCTGGTGCTGAGTACCCAGCATCTACTCTCTACATATTTCAGGGATTTTACATCAGACTAGCTCTTAACAACTGAACAATTATTAAT
This sequence comes from Limnodromus scolopaceus, assembly GCA_028565335.1. Classification (NCBI taxonomy): domain Eukaryota; kingdom Metazoa; phylum Chordata; class Aves; order Charadriiformes; family Scolopacidae; genus Limnodromus; species Limnodromus scolopaceus. The sequence continues at coordinate 104,672,729 of JAOXNO010000013.1, read as the reverse complement.
TGCTGGAGCACATTATAGACACTTCTGAAACACACCTTCTAGTTTAGCTTCATTCAAAAGCAATCCAGCGAGTTGCTTTGCACCCCACAGTGCAAGCCATAACATAATAAAGGGGCTAGTCTTGCTTCTTGCCTCAAAAGCACACTTATTTTACAAAAGCCCTAATGTAACAGCCCCTTTCTGTCTCACAAATTGATTGCTGTGTCACACACAAAACCCTGAATTCCTGATCTTCTTGTACAATTTGGTGACTGGCTGAAAAACACAAGCATGCGGCTGAAAGCTGGGAACTTGGGAGTTCTGATCTCTGAGCTATCATTGATCCTCACCAACAGTGGGACAGATTCAAATCAGGAGGACATGTTTAGCTACAGCATACATGATTATGCAGATTGGCTTGAATACACCATCAGACTTGGGTTTGCTTGGCGTGCAAATTATCCTTAGGGAAAGAAGAGACTCGCCTACAAGAGAAACAAAACCCCGCTTGTCTGGAATCAGGATGCTGCAGGAGCAAAAATCCCAATCTCAGAACAGACACTTCTGTGGCTTTCACCTTTCTCAGCTATGAAACATATTCAGTCTATTTCAGCTGCACCATAAATCATTATTATCTGGGTTGAGCTACTGCAAAGACTGCTTTTGGTCCACAGTTTGAAGGTAAAATCGGCTAAGGATTCATTAAAGCTTCCAGGAATGCAGTGAGTTACCTTAGCAATTTCCTTCTCACTGATGCAGACAATATCCCATGCAATGCCTCTAAGGAGAAATCACAGCTGTCACTTCAAAGTTAACATCTTAGACTACTAAATCTCTAATTTGGTTTATTATTTTAAAGACTTACCTTCTTGCCATTTAGACAGGCCTTGCAGAGCACTGGGACCCATTCCAAATTAGAAATGAAATTAGAATCTAAGTCTGTAAGAGAAATCTTAGTGCATTTCCCGATCAGCAGACATACTCTGTTCCAGTTCTGCTCCCATAGTCCAAAAGATCCAGGAAGGGAAAGGATCTGAGTATACTCTGTGATACTTACTGTGTCTCTGTATTCCAAAAACGGCTGACTTCAATAAGTTGTGTATTCAACTGTAAATGCTCTTGAACAAAAATAGTTCGGTGTTCAATTACCAAGCCCATTTTCCTATACTGAGGATTCAGTTTTGCTGAATGCCCTGAACAAGGGGGTGAGCAGAAAAGTTTCAGAGTTTCCTGGTGATACAAACTTATTCAGGAGTCAAAAACTGACTGCGAGGAGTTGCAGAGAATCTCATTGTACTAAGTGGCCAGGAGATAAAAAAGCAGGTGGATTTCAGTGCTGATAAGTGCAAAGTATTGCACATGAGAAAAGTATTTCTAAATAGATAAAGATCATGGCTTCTAAATTAGTACTATGACTCAGAAATAGAAATTTTGGAGTAAACTGAACACTGCATATCCCCACTCAGCAATGGTCAAGAACATTTAAGAAACTATTAGAAAAGGAAACAAAAAACTTCTTTATGCCACTAAGAAAACAAGTGTACCCACTTCTTGAATACCAGTCACAATGCTCTAAGGAAGTACCTAATGGATAGTAGAAATAGAGAGAAATTTTGGGGAAGAATTATGTGAATAGGGAAGCTTTCAGACAAAGTGAGATGGGGACTGCTCAGCTTTGAAAAAAGGTGACTAAAGATTATATGAAATATTTCTGTAAAATTTCTACTGCCCCAGAAGATGCTTCCAGCCCCTGATAGGTAGAGAATGCTGAATTCTTAAAATCCTTTAAAGCTCGTTAAGCATGACTGGATAGGATGATTACGAGGCACAATTATTATAGGAAAACCATTTCACTAAACTGAGATTAAGGGATGTTCCAACATAATACGAGCTGATGTAAAATATGACAAAGTGAACAGACTTACAAGTTCTTCTCGCCAGTGCATATTTACACAAGCGTATAAACTGCCTCACAGTCAGTTAAGGAGATCCTTCCAAACTCTCCCAGAACTCAATTGTCTTGATTGGCAGCCCCTGCTATACCATCAGCTTCACAGAGAGCTAGTTTCTTTCAATCTAACACCCACCATTGTCCTTATCATTGTCAGGTTCTTGAAATTCTACCTATTGGGGTTCCATATTTTAGCAAAGTAACAAACGCACTCACAAAAGTTAGTGTTGATCCAAACATTAAATAACAGTTTTAAAGGATGTTAAAAAAAGTTTTTTCAAAAGAAAAATGGACATTAAATTTGCTAAAAATGAGAGGACTGAAATCCTAATGTTAAAATAAAAGTAACAAATTTTTGTATGAATTCAAGAGATATTTACATGATGGGTGTATATTTTATGCATGCAAACATTCACTATCATTATCTTCACATATTCCTTGTACTATTTTGACTATCATTTGACCTTTATTTCTTCCGAACAAAGAGTATTTATATTTAAGTTTTCAAACTACTCAGAATATGGAAACAGGTCTTTGTCACACAGTGCAGAGTTACAGGCGCAAGAGGAAGCTGGATGTTACGAAATGTTATCAGAGTAACACATCTTGTTTCTGGGGCTCTACGTGAGTAGGGAAAATTAATTTCAGTCATGCTGAAAGGACTGGGGCAACACGTTGAGCAACTGAGCTTTTCCCACAGACAGCAGCCATTTCAGAGGCAGACCTCATAAAGAATATGTTAATAAAACACTACTTTTTATTTTGTGTTAAATTGAAGAAAATTAAATTTGAAGACCAAAAGCATAAGCTTCAGAGTTTATGGTGGAAATGAACTAGTTGGAGTCGTTCTTGGCCAAATGCTAATTGACCATTCTTAACTATAACACAGAAGAAGGCAAGACATTTCCTTGTCTGGTAACCTTCAGATATAAATGGAAAAGAAAATCTCACTGAAGAACATTCACAAGGATAAGATTTGTTTCAGGACAGGATCGATGTTTTGATATGGAAAGTGTGCAAAGAGAAAGCACTGCAGTGAAAGTTTGTTTCCAGCGCGTTGCATCAGGGAGCATTAGATGCATTGATCATGGCCAGTCATGACAGCTCCTCTGGGAGGAGCAGGGTGTGATAAGAGGAGGCATAACTGCATCTCAGCCACCAGTTTCTCACAGAGGAGGAGGTTCTGTCAGTCAGCGTGTAGCTTTCTATCCAAAGTCACACTGAAAATTGGAAAGTTAGAATTTGAAGCTCAAACCCAACTTCACTTCTGGTTTTTATACATATCGTATCTAGGTGTGTATGAAGAGCTTGGATATCCCAGGCACTCTGCTGGCACGCTGAATTATGTGTGCGCTTTGCAAATATTAAATAGTATTTATGTTCCCAGAATGCCTCAAACATTGGACAACAAATTATTACTTTATGTTTATTATTATCACATTTGTTTTTCCTTCCGTACAAACTCCATTCATTCTGTTCCATACCCAAGCAATTCGTTTCAAGGATTATGTTCTTAATGCCAGAAACAAGGTTGTTACACAGTATTTGGAAAACTCTTGTATTGATAAAATAATCTACAAAAAGCTTGTGACTAGAACTGAGTTAACAGGTAAAGGGTAAGTACTCTGATGACAGGCATGGAGCAGAATGTAAGTTAATGTATGTTCCAGAATCAGAACCTGATGACAAAATACAATTTAAACAAAGTTTTTCTTTGATTTTCTGATTTTAAGAAATAGCAAAAGTATCAAAGCTCACTATGGGTGAGTCAAAATTTGGAAGTGAAAAGGTTATTAGAAAATTTATTATTTCTAGTATTCACAGGAGATAGTAATTTAAACATAAAAAACTTTGGTGCCTGTGTGTATTTTTTTTTAAAGAGCCAGATTAGTACATGTGGAATGTGCAGGCTCCATGTAATATTTCTGTTTCTTTATAACATATAAACTGTTTGATGGCTTTTTCAATAAAAGTAGTTCACTTTTTAATGACTCTTAAATTTAAAATAAAAAACCACAGTGGTGTAATGAGGATTGCCTGTATAGTTTTCAATAGAACAGAATCAGAAGCCCAGGTTGAGTGATCCAAAAAATGACAGAACTATGATTGAATGTGATGTTAAATTCATAAAGAAATCAAATCTAAAGCTGATAATTTAAGCATAAAATATTAACCAATTTGGAGTTAAAGTTGTCATGACAGATCCAGTAACTCCAGATTAAAAAAAATAATTGGATGTAATTGGCTCTAGTTTGAAAGTAATCCAGCAGAACAGAATCTTAGCAGGTTGCATATGATTTATATAATAATTCATACAACAACGGCTTCCTTAGTTTATTTGAGATAGGCTTTTCATACAGCTAGTTTTCTTGGGCAATTGGACCAGCTGAACAATAGACTGAGTAGATGTGAAGCAGGTACAAAGCGGGGCATGGCCAATATGCTAAACTTCGCTGACGTTTTACGTGTGGCAAAACAAAACATTTTGCCGCATCCACTTCTGGCCTGTGGGAAAGTGAGACCACTAAAAACATGATGAGCATGCAGTAATCCACCCTGGGAATCTGTGCTGATATTCCAGTTGCAATGGTGGCTCCAGAGCCTGTGTAAATGGAGTGTGTCTTGAATACAGTTGGAAAAATTTAAATTTGCAAATGAGAGCTAGCAAGGCAGTAGGGAAACTATTAAAATTCATTTCTGAAAGGAAGACATACAGAGCCTGCCCATATCTGGAAGGCCTTATTCAATTCAGTAACTGACAGTTCAGAATATATGATGCTCCTGACAAATTTCATCTTTTGCATGAAGACAAAAATGCTACAAGGGGGAGTGGTGTCTCCTGGAAGGCTCCTTTTTGCACTCAGGACATTTAAGATCATAGAGGTGGCCCAGCTGCTTTTAGGCAGTGGTTCCGTCACCCAGTAGGCTGGGGGAGAGAATAGCAACAGCAAAAGCGAAGAAAATCATGGCATGAAATAAGAATGGTTCGATAAGTGAAGAAAAGAGAAATGGGGAAGAAAATGATGCAAAGGCAGTCACTCACCACCTCCCATGAGTAGACCAATGCTCAGCCAGTCCCAAAGCAATGGCTACCTCTCCCAAAACCTCCTCCCCTGAGTTTTTATTGCTGAGCATGATGTTATATGGCATGGAATAGCCCTTTGGTCAGCTCAGTTCAGCTGTCCCAGCTGCGTCCCTTCCCAACTTCTTTCCCACCCTCAGTCTACTCCCTAGAGCAGCAGAGTGGGGAAAAAGAGAAAGCCTTGACGCTGTGTAATGCTCATCAATAGCCAAAACACTGGTGTGTTATCACACTGTTTTGGTCACAAGTCAAAAACACAGCACCATATGTGTTACTATGAAGAAAATTAACTCCATCCCTGTTCCATCCAGATCCAGAACAAGTACCTTTCCAGTTGCTAATCTCACCCACTTCAAGAAATACATTCTTTTTCTACCTGAGAATCTTGACTATTGCTAGTTAATCAACATTTTTTGCCAGTAGCACTGAGGTATATCACAAACGTGGACACTTCGGGTTTTGAGACTGATGAAAGCACTTGCTCTCATAATTTTTTCTGGCAAGTTTAAAGTAGAAATGTTTTTGTTTTTGTTATAACAAAATGCTAAAAGTTTTCAAGTGCTTTTTGTCAAGGCATACTTACGGGTATAATGGGAAAATCACTAATATCTCATTCTTCACTTGTCCTGACCTTCTCCCCCAGTGGGCATAATGGGTTTTCAAAAGGAAGGTGGAATGTACTGTACATATCATTACAAGATTAGAATATATTAAAGCTGTGCCAGCAGCACGCTATTGGAAGTTACTATTGCTCCTTCACAGCAGTGATTTATAAGCCAGCGTTTCTGGGAAAAGTCCTCTCTGAATATCACTGAAATGCTTGCTGGAAAACTCTTGATTTGTTGCTGTTTTCTTAATTTGGATTGACTGTCTCCCCTTTGGGTTCATACACAACTTTTATAATTCCCTATTTAAACAGTGCAAGAGCAATTGCACCACAGCTCGGCCATTCCAATAAAGTTACCACACTCTTTTGCAACATGAAAAGTGTAATGTTTCATATGGCTCATCTGAAAAGGGTATTGCTCAGGAATACCTATTACTTTCAAAGTTCATGGTCTATCTGTCTCCAGCTTACCTTGCAACGATGAGCCCTCAGTTCTGAGGCAGGGAGACATGCTCGTTAATAATACTGCTGTCCTCCTGGAGGTGATTTTAAGCAGATCATGCTTTGGTAGCCACTTACACATAAACTGTCAGTGTTAAAGTCTTACAGAGAGTTCTGACTGTAAATATATAATCAATACAGTTTTCCTGTACTAACCGCACAGAAGGGGGCTGAGTCTATCCCACAGGTAAAGGTCACTGCTATAGTCACGTTTTCTTCCTTGCTCTCAAAGAAGCAAAGTCTGTTTAAATTTAGTCCACTGAGCCATTCTACGAAATCCAGGTCAAGAGATCATAGCGGTGAGGGAGAAGATAGGTTTCTCCTGCAATCAATTGCATGGTCTCACAAAATGTCCTTCATGTTAGGACTGGCTTTCCCCCACACCTGTCTCTATTTTTTTCTTCTATTCCCTATCTGATTCTGCATATCTCTTAATCGGCATGCCTGACATCTAACTTCAACTGTACCTCATCTTCAAATAAATGAGGGAGTGCTAAGCAGGTTAGAAAACATGACAGAATGGTAATAATATGGAGATAATGTTGTCATGTAAGATGTGAATTCAGAGTTGCACTGTCAACACTGTAAAAGTTAATGCTTGCACAGAATGAATTATGCTTCTTTATGCAGACAAACATGATCCAAAACATTCAAAAACAAATAAGTTGTATACCACGGAAACAGAGTGAACAAGACTATTTAGTAAACTTGAATAATAACCCACACATATCCACAAAAAGTAGAGTTGATGTCTTTACTTCCCAGTAACACATTTTGAATGAATACGAAATGTTGCTAGAATATAACTTCAGAAACATCAAGGTTTGGATTAAAAAAAAAAACAACAACAACAAATACCCCTAATTCTTACAACATAAGCCAAATGGAATAATTTTTATTTTATAATGTAATTTCAGTGATCAGATGTGTAATTTAAGCAAGACTAACAATCTGTTTCAAACCAAACAAACATTATTTACAGAGAAAACAAATGTGGCTTCACATTATACAGCTGGCCAGCTGTATAATATAGAACCCATTAAGGTTCTATAGATCTTGCAAAGATTTACATCCACAAATTCAAGTATAGATTTAACTGTACTTGACTCACAGACTCCTTCTCCAGCTCTGTCTTTCCTGACAAATGAAAAACCTCATGTGATGGCTATTCAGAGAAGAGCTCCAATGAATGCTTTCACGTTCACTAATTGCCTTTCAGGTCTCTCCCTAAATATGTTCCTCCCAAAAGCTGTCTCTCCCCACAACACTGTCAAAACTCTGTAAAGGGGCAGACAACACTTGTGTTGCTACCACTGTTGTTTGTATTGATTAGTAGTATCTCATGGCTGGCTTACTGTGTGCTCCCTCTCTCCACCTTCCCATTTCTCTAAATGTCAGGTGACTCATCTTAGTCTAAGCTCATAAATGTTCCCGGTCAGGCATCTATTTTTGTTCTATATTGCACAGTACATACATGAAGAACAACTTCCTGCCCTGTATGTGTCCTAGCCTCCTGGCTTTACTGATAGTGTGAATAAGTCTAGGCTTGCCCAGTATATTCTGAAGGTCTAGCAAATTTGTGTGCTGATTTCCTTGTGTAGCAAGGCTAGAAGGCACCTGGGGGTTTTGAGTCACAGGTAAAATCAGCACCAAAAGGAAGAAAGCTGGGAATGGAGCTGACAGAACAGCATGGATTTATGCTTCTTCTTGAAGAGATGTGTGTCAAAGGAGAAATCAAGATGGTATTCATAACCGGATGGAGGGGATACTTGTAACTTCCAGATTTCTCCCAGAAGATGCCAAAATAAGAAGTAGGAAACAAGTTCCTGGGAAACAGAGACTGATCCAAAGGGTGATAAGTGCTGGCAGAATATAGGCACTAAAAGTTTTAATATGCAAATAAATTGGTGCTTTAAAAAATATGCAGCAGTGTTTGTACCATTCGGAAATTAAGATCATGGTCCACCTGAGAAAGCATTGGTTAAGTTATTACCGAGGAGAAACTGAGTCTAAGTATGTGTAGCACAACAGGTGATAGATAACCTAATTTATCTACAGGCATAGGCCTATGAGCCTGACATTCCATATGGCTGAATAGCTCAATAGGGTGCCTCATGCTTGTCCTAGCTTGAGGAAACACATTATATGAATTTCGCTTGCTCAGGATTACACTACGCTACCCTTCAGCTTGATGGGACGACACCAACTAGCTGGATATACTGCCTGCAACTGTCTTATCACCAACCTCCAACTAAACTGCAGCCAGCTCAGCACAGAACTTTTTTCTGTGGAGCACAAAGAAACTCATAGGAAGTTAATCGCACGTCTTAGTGCTTATTTATCCTTGAAAGCTATTGGCATTTAAAGAAAGGCTTGAGACTAAAGTACATTTATTCCGGTCAATGTTGTCAAACCCTAAAAAGCTTCGGGCTCAAAAATATAGTCTATTGCATACAGAATAGGAGGAACACTAAGAAAGAACGCCTAAGTTGGCCTCGCCCGTAAAACCGTCTCAGCTTTTTGCATATGCGGACGGAACAATCACTGCTCAGGTCACAGCATTTAAACAAGGTACAAGATATGCATCCAGTGAACAGCAAAAACGCCTAAAATGTTTTTCATTTCAGAGCAAGCAAATGATGCTCAGGTATTGTTTTATTTTTCCTGTGTTACTGCAAACGCAAGAGGAAAATATTGTATATAAGTTTAAGAAAACTGTTTGAGGAAGGTCTATTTCTTTTGTAATGTGAATCACATGTAGTATAACCAGGTATTCATGCAGTGCCTATGATAGAAACCACTTTCTGGTGAAAAGCGTGCCGTTTTCAAGTTTACTGGCATTAGAAGGTTTGCTCTGTGTGTTGCGTTGTTTTTTCTCTTGGTTTTGTTTTTTTAAAAACTTCTGGTAATTGCTTTAAAAGAACAAAGCTCTTTGTTTAAGGGTAGCTCAGGGAGACCGTAATTGCTATAAGGTACAAGGCTGTTTCCAAGTATTTCTGAATTGCTTCTCTTCTGCATTAAATATTTAATGTCTAATGTTTGGCCAAACTGTAGAAATTCCCTCTGGAGCATGGGTGATGACTTCAGGAAGAGAATGAAGACCTGTCAATTCAATTTTCAATATGACTCTCTTTAGAAAACCACAGCCATTAAAGAGTGGGATTTTTTAAAGAAAAATAATAAAAATAATTCCAGGACTACATGAACATGTCCTCAGTGAAAAATATCAAGCAATTCCTTCTATGACTTTGAATATTATTGATTCACAGACCGTGAATCTAAGGAAGTGATAATCATGCTTTTCTCCATAAAGATTTTTTTTTTAAAGAATTGTTGTTAATGTAACTTGGTTGGTCATATCTTCCCCTCCCCCTCATGCACCCAGTTCCTCCTGTATTTTATCAGAGAGGCTCCTTGCTCTTATCTCCAACTAGAGCCGAGAGTGACGTTATCTGGTGGTATCCGGCAACAAGGCTGTAACCCAACTGCCCAGGAGGGAAGTGTGTCAAGGCTTCTATTGACTAGTAAAATCTTGCTGCATCAGCTAAATAGCACCTGCCCTTGCTCAGATATTCTCCCTCCAGATGTCGTGTTTTCACCTAAGAGACCGGTGTGTCTCAGGAGAGCTGACTACTGCTTTTTCATTGTATTAAAACCTGACAGCACGCTGGGAATAAACCATTTCAAAGCCTAATGAAAACAAGCATGTCCTTCCTCCCATCCAAGGACACACTCTGATATGGATGCAGCCGATCACAGAACATGTGCTAAACATTACAAAAGCTGCCCATTTTGGAACTCCGAAAATTGCTACTATTTGTTGGGGTATTTTGGCTTCTGCCACAACGTAGGGACACCATTGCGCTACTCACCCATGGTGGCTAACTTATCTTCACTAGACAGCTAAATATACCTGGGACTGATGACAGCATTCGAAGAGCTATCACACCACCTTATTGCAATTGCTCAGGAAAGCCTCAGACAGGGCATGTAACCCAGTATTTTTAACTGACTTCTAAAAGGCTAGGAGAGAAAGAGATTAAAAGGAAGAGGAAGAAGAACAGAGCTTAGGACGGTTAGGATCATATTAACATTTCAATATTTAAAAGTAATATTAATTCAGATATGTTGTGTGTTTCCTGGCTGTAAATACATTTATAACTTCATATATATCATTTATAGCATTAAGTATATACAAAGAAATAGGCAAAAGGTTTAGTACTTCTGGTTTGGTGTTATTCAAAAAATATTTAACCACTAATTATCTTGCCTTTTTGTGATCACTATTGTGTGTCCTCTAATAGCTTATTAACATAGCCTCCGTATTTAGTTTTACAGTGTCCCTTTTCCACATCGCTTTTCCTAAAACAGCAGCTGCTCGCAGTGAAGAAGGTTGGTTGGTTGATGTATGAAGGTTCAGTTGTTTCTGAACTAGCTAAAAGGTAGTTTTCCACCTTTCTCCTCCCTCCCTCTTCTTTTGCATATTCAATCCAAGTTACCCAATAGCAAGCTACATATTCAATGTGCTATTAAGAAAAATGACCACAGGTGAAGATTAGGACACTTTGGAAATGCATTGCTTAGAAGAGAAAGGTTCTCCCTAGAGGACCCATGACCTGGGGCTGTCCCCAGACCCCAGGCTTTCATAGGCTCAATGCAATCCAAGAAAAGAGCAAGCTGGGGATCCTAAATTAGAACCCATGTTCAGTTCTCAAAGTGAATTCTGGGGATCCAGTAAATTTTAGTCTTTCTGAAATTTGATTTCCTCACACTGGAGCATGCCACATACAACTGCCAAGCCACAGGCTAGACCCAAAACAAATATTTTAAAAATGGTGAATGAAATAAGTAGCTTCTAAATTTAGATTTAAAAGTCCCCAATGTTGGCACATTCCTTACTTCTACTGGCAATGAATTTTAAAAGCAAGTGACTGTTCCATAATCTAAGTAACAGTTCATAGTCCAGTGTCTACTGATCTCTAATAGATATACATGCAAGTGTATGTGCACACACGAAAGAAACAATAAAAGGATGAAGAACAAATCAATGAGTCTTCTGTATTTGCTGAGATGATCTATTGACGTATGACTAAACCCTTGGGAGCTGCATAAGTAGTCAAATATTATGATGATTTTGGAATCAATTTCAACGCAGTCAGGAGCAGGATTTGGGGTGAGTTAGTGTTAAGCAAAATATTAAATGAACTCCTCTGTCATCCAGAGTGAGCTGACACGCTTGCATCTAACACACTTCCTTAATACTTGGTTTCAATAGCAGCTAAGGGTCTTAAATGTTTCTGAGAACAAAGTATCTCAGATAGGTCACCCAAAAATGGTGTCACATGAAACTATTGAACACTTCTGGAAACTTGGCCTGGCTGCTGGAAACTGGCGTTCTTAATAGTACGCAAGCTAAAATAAATATTGAGAAACTAAAATGTAAAATTATTATAAAACAAGCCCACCTAAAAGTTCAAGCACAAAGTAAAAACATCTTTAAACAACCTAATTAAAATATAGTAAAAAGTAGTTTTAAATAATATCTTAAAATCAGCAGACTGAGCCAGCAATAGAGAGAAAGTAGAAGCCAAACCACAATCTTGCTAGAAGACACCCTAGTATATAATGCCACACACTTTTTCCATCCTTGAACATAAGAAATTTGGACTGCACTTCTCCAATTTTGGTACCTAGGTATTGAACATGATTGTTTTACCACATTGCTTAAGCTCTCTGCCAGCAAGCCACATAGCATGAGAATGGTTGAATGAAATTCAAAACAATTAGGTACAAAGCATATTATATATGACACAAATGTCATGTTAACTTCTTAAAGCAAAAAATAATCTTCATTATTTACATATGCCTTTCATTAGCAGCCAAGGAACTAACTCTGGAAGCTAAACCCTATTTCTTTATGTAGTGTTATCACCTACATAAAAGTTTTCCAGCAGGAACGGAACAATGGATTCCCTTTTGAACTGACACATCATAGGACTAGAAGATCTACATAAATCACTTTTTTGTTTAATCTTGAATGGTCGAGCACTTAGTTATGCCTTTATAATCACAACACTGAGACTGCTACGAATCAGGATTACTCATCTGTCTGATCCAAATCTTATCCAGACAGGAACCTAAGGGAGGTAAAGAAGTCTTTGTTTCTAATAAAATAATAGAACCTGTTGCTAACAAAAAGATATATAATAACTTTGAAGTTTCTCTTGGCATTTTTTTTAAAATATGAACTGAGATGATGACTGTTAGCACATAGGACGTTATTGGAAAGCAAATCCTTTGTCCAATTTGCAATGTTTTTTAACTGTGAACTGAAACTATTAATAAACTTATCCTTCCTGCTCTTCAGATTTTTACCACAACTGCTATTCAGATTTATTCATGACTTCCTTTTATTAGAGACGTGCCAAAGCTGCTATATTGTCCACCTGGAAAAATGCCCACTGTTCACAGCCACTGAAGAAGTGGTCAGATATTAATCTTAACTATTTGCATTGCAGCCATCCAAACTGTTTCCACTCTTATGAAAGTTTTAGAACAATGTATTATTTTTAACAATTTATTTTAAAACACTTTCTTATGAAATGGATTTCTCAAACTTGAAGGTTTTGTCTCATTTCTACAAATGACTTATTCTCAAATCTTGTTTTGCATAAAAACTTGTGGTTCCAAAACTGTCTGGTGTCTCAGAACATAGAATTCCTTTTAGGGAAATCAGAGATACTTTTCCTATGTAGGCATTGTTTTTAATTAGATACCGCTGGGTAGTGGCACAAGTACAACACAAAAACAACCAAAAAGTCAAGCAAAAATGAGCAATAATCCTTCACAGCACTAAAAATTAATCAAAAATACAAGTGAGTGGTATGCCCAGAAAAGACTGGTCAAATTGTTTTCAATTTGGGTTCCAAATATTCATATGCAAACATCTAAAGTAGTCTGATATAATAATAAAGGAACCCTTCTGACATCCAGAGTGAGCTGACACACTTGTATCTAACATACTTCCTTAATATTTAGTTTCAATAGCAGCTAAGGGTCCTAAATGTAGGTCCTGCATTTATCTACACCAAGTGTCAAAAGGGAGTGACAATGAAGAAAACCCAAGCATCCCTACTGAAAAATAGACAAGCTTTGGGTAAATATGTTTAGTGGTATAGTCTTTCTTGTCAATGCTGATCTTTTTACTGTGCACATACTACCACCATTGCGATTTCCCTTGTATAGACCTAACATTTATTCCCAAACCATAGTTAATAATAACTAGCAAAATGAAGTTTCTATGCAGTAATACCTATTGAGGGGTTAGAGCATTACAGACCAGAATCTGTGAGAAACAATACACATGCAGATGTACCATCACGCTGTTGCATGCAGTCCCAAATGGTTAGCTGGGAGGCCAAAATGTTCCTCGCAGAGTCATGGTTCTTGGGGTGGGCAGGCAGATAGAAGGAGAGCCAAGGTCCTAGAAGCAGGCAGAGAGAGTAGGCAGCTCAACCCACCAAGCAGCTGTAGACAGTCTAAGCAGAATCATTTCCCCCACCTCCCACCCACGTTTGGTGTCTTGCCCCTTCATAAGATGTTTGAGTTTCGAGGCGCTTCCATCCCCTCACTTATGTGCCGCCTGATGCTCAAGGATGTTTCTTTCCCAGGCTGCATCAGGTGCCTTATCCTGTTGCTCAGTTATGAGTCCTTTGTTTAGTGGCCAGCCCAGCCTAAACCTCTCTTTTTAACCTCTCTCCCTTCTCAAAAAAGAAGGAAGAGAGAATAAGGGAGAGAGATTTCTGGGCTGAAAAGAAACTAAGCTACTTTAATGAAATATTAATAATAAAAAGAAAATGCAGTAAAATCAATAAGAAAATAATGAAATATATAGAATATGTACAAAACCAATATCAAGCTCCCAGGATAACAGTCATGTTGCACTGGGAAAGTCCCAAAGGGACTTCTAAAAACTTAGCTGATCTTTCCAGTTCCACACGACAAATCATTGTTGGGTCTTGGTTTTTTGTGTGTGTGTGGTTGGACTCCATGATCTTAAAGGTGCCTTCAAACCATGAAGATTCTGTGATTCTGTGATTATACCCATTTCCGCCTTACTCTTGCTACTTGAAAACTTCCACAATGCTCAACATCTTGACCTTACAACCTTTAAATTAACACTGAGGACAGTCTCCTGGTGCCTGAACTACAGGCTGAGTGGGGTGGGGAGGAACCTCACCAGTATGTTGCTGTTGCCACGATTCTGCCTTCCTTCCTGCTGTTGTTCATCCTCTATGTGTCTTAGAGGAGTTGCTCTGATAAGCCTTGATTGTTTTTTTGGAAAAATCAAGGGTCCATAAAATTGAACGCAAACTTTGGAATTAAAGGAAGGTTTTTTGTATAAAAGGGGATATAATATTCAAGCATATGGGAAATGGTCTCTATGTAGTGTCACAGAAACCAAACAGGTTGCTTTGAGTTCTAGGATGGATATGTGTGGTGGGGGAGGAGCTATTAAATTATCACTGAAACCATTTCTAGGTCATAGCGAAATAAAATGAACTTCAGTAGCAGCCAGCAACATTAACCAGGAATCTACAGTATGCTGTATGGGGATTTGCTTATATTTTGACATTTATCCAGAATATAGAAATTGTCCCTGCCAGGTTCTTAAGTCTGGGCCAATAATCCCTTACACACCCACAAGAAAAACAAAAGCTTCTCCCTATGTGTAGCCAAAAGACTTTGGCACTTTGCTGCATCAGATGAGGTTTTTTTTGATAGCGGCACCAGGATACTTCAGTCTGACAAGGTCATCTTTAAATTCTGTCACCTGTAGAGGGGAATCAAGGGGTACTTTCAACAACTGTTTTGAAATTTGATTATTAAATATTTTTCCAGATGGAAAGCTAGACAGAGACAGGAAAGCAATAAGAGATCAAGCTGCTCTTATGTCTGTGTTGCATTACTGTCAAAGGTTTGAACTAAGGAGCAGAGATTGATTTCTGCCTCTGAGAGAATAAGATATAGAACAACATGGATATTGCTGTTTGACATTTATATCCATTACTTTTAAACAGGGCCCAGCAAACAAAAGCTAATTCCAAAAGAGACTGGGAATTAGAAGCTAATCACCAAATTGCCATTAAAAAACCCCACAGTATATTCCCATTGCCCCCCAAAATGACATCAAAGAGTAAGAAATAATCACAGTACAGCATCAGCTCTTAGAACAAATAAATCATAAATTAAAACATTTAGTTTGTGGCCTACTCCAGATAAAAATGTTATCCATGTAGTCTGAACAAAAGTGCTTCATGGTTTGGGAGAGAAGAGGTGGCACTCAGCATGTTGCTGATGCTGAGGTGTCACAGAGGACAGTATATTGACAGACAGCTGGTAACTGACTGAAGAAAACAATGTTCCAGTCAGTTCCATTTCACCCTCCCTCCACCAGTATATTCGCACAACTTAAATATATGTTGATGGGACCAGAACTTGCATCACCTGCATCATCCTGTCACGACTGGCTACTCATTCATTACTGAATTACATCATCATTTGCAAAGCATCCCAGTGCAGGCAACATAGTCAAGAAAAGGAAAAAAAGAAGAAGAAGAAAAAAGCACCAATGTATTTCACCACAGAATATCATGCAAACGCAACCATTGGTAATGTTAGTGTGAGAGCTGAGAAAAAAGAAGTTCTGACACATCACACACAGTCCTGGGTGCTCTACTCACTCCTAGGGAGACGATTTTGCAGCTCTTATTTGGACTGTCCTAATTCTAGTTAGTAAAAACGTGGCAAGTGTGGCAGCAGTTTGGGATACCTCTTTCCTTGCATAGGCACACTGTAGAACGTTTCCTTTTCTGTTCCATAATACCACTTTGACTTCTTTCAGTCTCTGTGTTTCACAAACATGGCCCCTAAGGGCCCATGAAAAAGTTCAAAGTGGGTCACAGTCTGCTGTGGGGTGAGAACAGACTGTATTAATTGTCTGCAATGGGGAAACTGAGCTGCTACCAGCAATTAAAGGAGGCTAATAGTTCTTTGGCTGATGTAAACACTTGTAGCCAGTAATTGCAGCTCTTGCGTATTCCCCAGACCTGAAGAAATTGAACTGCTGCCATTTTGTCTGAGAAGTGGTAACTGACAGCTTAATTGACTTTTTTAAATGGAGAATGGGAATTCAAGCTGCATGCTAACAGTAAAGTTACTAATTGTAAATCAACATATTTTTTTTAATTGCAGAGAAGTTTTAAAGAAGAAACATATGCTGTGTGGATTTGAGTCCAGGGGTCTTATAATCAAGAGACTGGCAACAAGACTCAAGGAAAAGAACTTCTTTTGAAACATTTGAGAGACACTGCTCTGCCATATAACATACCACACAAAAAATGGAGAATGATCAGGGCATGGAAGAAGTGAGTGAAGGGTAGAAATCTTGGAATATATCAAGTAGATTTAGGTGAGATACATTAAAGGAATGGAGAAAGAAGGAAAAAATATTACCTTTTATTTCTATTTCCTTCCCTTCTCAATTCTCTTCTAGCTATGCCTAAATATTTGTGAATGTATCTGAAAATCCAACAAATAAATACCAAGTAATTATTTTGCCCTTCCCCATTACCTAGGCAATTCAGTTATTCTTCCCTACAGAAACCCTTGTCAGCTTCACAAGCAGCTTTCCTCCATGTGGCACTGGTTCCTGTTCTTGTGCCACGAGTTTCAGCTTATTCCTCACTTTCTCTGCTCCTTTTTTCTTTGCTGCTGTTGGCTGAGCTGGTGGGATGAGAGGAGGCATTAGCAGAGGAGCATGAAGATGCTGGGGACAGGCAGCTCTGGGAGTTTCCTGAATCCCCAAGATGAAGAAAGTAAGCTGAAAAAAAAGGTAAAGAAGGTCGAGCTCTTCAAGCCCTTGAAGAGTTCTGCTTTTAAAGAAGACAAAAGGAACATGTCAGCTCTCCACAAAGGGGATGCTGAAAGGCAACAGCTAAAGAGAATTTTACTGTGGACACAAGGAAGGTGGAAGGCTTTCACTGTTCCTAGCTTCTGCTCTCCAAATACGCCCATCTACATGTTTCCCCTCCCTTCCATAGAAGCCCAAAAGCTTTCCTTTGGATAGCAAGCCCCACTCCCACAGGCAGGAACACTCAGTGCTGAGAAGGTGAAGGGAACAAGAAATATAAGAGCAAATAGGGGTTTGCATCACCATTCACAGAAAAGGACATTCCTATCTTTGTCTCTCACCTGTTCTCCTGTTCATGCATGATTTGTCCTTAGACTTCCTCTAACCCACTCATTCTGACTATACAGGAAATTAAAGTGGAAGTTGATGGTCACCTGGGTTGGTCATAGAATCACAGAATGGTTTGGGTTGGAAGAGACTTTTAAAGATCAACTTTTAAAAGTTCCAGACTATGGCTCATTCAGTTTTTCATCCACCAATACCCCCAAGTCCTTCCCCGCGGGGATGCTCTCAATACACTCATCCTCCCAGCCTGTATCCATGTTTGGGATTACCCCGACGGAGGTGCAGGACCTTGCACTTGGTCTTGTTGAACTTCATGAGGTTCATATGAGCCTACTCCTCAAGCCTGTCAAAGTCCCTCTGGATGGCGTCCCTTCCCTCAATCGAATCCACTGCACTGCTCAGGTGGGTGTCATCTGCAAACTTGCTGAGGGTGCACTCAGTCCCACTGTCTGTGTAGTTCATGAAAATATTAAATAGCATTGGTCCCTGTAACAATGAAGGGATGAAGGGATCTTGCTTAAAGGGAACAGTCTCCAGCTCCTTCAGGACAATAAAATATGAAATTCTAATGAACGTGTCCCTTCTGTGACAAGCCTTTTCCTGCCAGAGCCCAGGGACCCTGCAGCAGGATATTAAGGAACAGAAAATTCCACTTCAGGTGACCCCCTAGAGGTTTTTCCAATAATACATATAACATCTAATAAAACTAACAAGAAAAGATACTCTGTATTAATTCCCACTTCAGTGAATGTATTTCTTTCTTTCCTATTCCTGCCTACAAAAGCCCCGTAATAAGGAATTTCTTGAAATAGTAGCTCAGGTTTGGTCAGACAGCAGAGCACTAATACAGCTGCAATATTAGCCATGGAGCTATTTTTAGTACACAATTTCCTTCACTTTAGCTTTGAATATCACGCATGTGAAATCTAAAAATCACGTTCTGCTGACTGTGCCCTTGGAACAGCTAAGCTCATTTTGAGAGTCTTACAGCTTGTCCAAAGACCCCTGGTTCCATAGGACCTGTGCTAATTAATGCTGTTAATCACTATGAAACCTTGAGTTTGGGTACTATTAGGCGTCTGAAGAAGCTGGAAGTTGGGAACTACGTATGCAAATGTAAACATTATGAGTTAAGTTGCTCAACAGCAACATAATAGATAGATAAAAATGTGTTAAAGAGAGGTAGCTGAGGATTTTCCAATTCTTTAATACACAATATACAGTCAAGGTAGAAGTAGTGGTTCCGACATCCTTAAAGGCTATCGTACTATCTACTAAAAA
This sequence comes from Limnodromus scolopaceus, assembly GCA_028565335.1. Lineage (NCBI taxonomy): Eukaryota > Metazoa > Chordata > Aves > Charadriiformes > Scolopacidae > Limnodromus > Limnodromus scolopaceus. The sequence continues at coordinate 104,654,071 of JAOXNO010000013.1, read as the reverse complement.
TATGCTAGCTACTTTAGGAAGAAACCTGATTTTCAGTCATGATCTGACCAGGAGTCTTTGGCTACCACAGGAAGTTTTCTTAGTCTAAGAAATATACTTAATTGGGAAGCCACAGCATGGCCAGAGACTCAACTGCCTTCCACATATTGTGCAGAAGTCAGCAACCATCCTGGGAGTGGAGGAAATCCCACAAATTAAAAGCATAATCAGAAAGGTACCTTGATCTTAACCAGCTAATTAAGAAGCAAATTATTGGTGCATATGTGGCGTTGGTAACCATCCTTATGCTTTAAGCTTACTTTCCTCTGCTATATTTGAAGTTTACTATATAAACTGTTTCCTGGTTCGTTTTGATAGCAATAAAGTACCTTTTAAAATGTGAGCTTACCAATAGACCATCATTTCCATATCTCTGATTATAAGACTATGTGAGCTAAAAATTCCACAGGATCTAATCAAGTTATGCAATATAATAGATCAGAAAATGTGATAACAGCAACAAAATACTGAACATGTTTCCCGTCTTACTGAACCCTATATGGTAGTTCCATCTTGCTCAGCATTATTAAAGATCAAGTGCTCTGATCTGCTCCATTTTGTTGTGGCAAGAAGGGAATATGGCTGGTGAACAGAGTAACTCTCAGGACAACATGTTTATCACTAACATTTATGTTCATTTAAACAAATTTTGGCATGATGGGTCTTTGTTCCTTAATGGCAGCTGTGCCTAATGGAATCACTGAGACAGACAGTAAATTTTATGGCTTCAAAATTAGACCATATTGTTCTGGGACTGGGACTGGAATGTGCATTATTTCTTAGGTAATCTGATAATATACGTAAAAATAACAAAAGAAATTTTAAAAGGTTAAAAATACAGGATGACAGGAAGTCAAAACTTCAGTCTTGTACAAGAAACTGCAACTCACAGTGACTTCAGCAATACAATACTCGCAACAACTGCTGCAAAACAAGTTTCACGTAGCACCTGAAATCTGGGAGTCCAAAAAGCTATTAAATATCAGTTGAAAGTTTCTTGTCACCGACAACGAGTAACCTCATACAATGACATTTAAATTTTCCTTCAAATATTTATGATGTTCCCAGGTGAGAACAGAACATTATCTGCAGCGCCTTTGTGAACAATGGTTGAAAAGGCCCCTTGAAGATGGGGGCCCCTACCCAGGCCTACCCTACCCCCCCCCTTGATGCAAGAAATATGGTGGAGGCCCCTACCCAGGCTATTGTCAGCGTTCATCAGTAGTTTCCTCAGCTGTGACAAGCCCTTCACGGGGCTGTATCGCCCAAGCACTCAACGGCTTATAAAGATTTTGCACTCCATATATTCAAATCATATACTTGTTTCTGATTATTGTACTACCATTTTTTAGTAATCAGTCTGAATTTCATGGCATGAAAGCCAATGTCACTAGAAAATGTTCATGTTGCTTGAAAAGATTGTTAGAATATCTACATTAAAATTGTTTGTGAAAGGATGTTTTGTTGCTGAAGACTTATCCTTTGTATGTACAGAAGAATAAAAGATTTAGAAATACACTTACCTCTTCATTTCTATTATGAGTGTCTATTTTTTCCTATTACTGTTACACTTGTTCTTCCTTTCCTTCTCCTAGTTTAAAGTCCTGCAATGGAATGAAAATAAGTCTTGCTATGTGAAGGACTGTGAAGAAGTTCTATCTGTTTCCCACTCCAGTTGTGAAGCCATCCTGTAGCCTCTTGAATTTGCAGAGGATTTGGCAGAATTAGAAATTACCATTAAAATCACAAATTAGAATAGACAAAGATCTAGTACTGGCCTATGGCAGCACAGGCATTCCTACCTATCTCTCCTACAAAATTTCAGTTTTCACCCATTCAGCTCTTTCTGCAGGTGAGAATTTAGTGACAATGGGTCAGGTTGCCAAACGCATCTAGTCACCTAAAAACATGCCTACACAGGGTAGTGCAAGGACCCATTGGAACAAAGCAGCTGAGCTGGAACCATGTATCAGAACCTGGATATCCCCCAATTCTGTTCCAGATGTCCCTACATCTTGTAGGGGCATTTTAAAATGTTTTTTTCACAGCCTGTCCCTTGAAGGACATTGTACAACTTCTAAAAGCTACTGGCTGGACCGCCAGTATCTAGCAGGCTGAAATGTGTCACCCACTGAAATACTCTGCTTCAAACAGGTTAGTTTTTGTTCCATTTAGTATCATTAGACAGAAAAGATCACTACCACTCCTTCCCAAGTCCTGCTCTCTAATGTCTGTTAGCCTACCTGGTATAACATCAAAGGCTCTATATTCTTAGAAGTAAGATGTGAGATTTCTCATTAGTTGGCATTGGAGAATCCTACATGAGTGTGAAGTCGGTGGAAAAACAAAATGAATAAATGGATGTAGAAGCCAAGAACTAAGACAATGCGAACAGTGAAATACATCTAAGGCTACTGCTCCAGCTAGAACTCTCTGGTTAGTACTCGAGAAATGCAAAAGTTTTCAAAACTTCTCTGATTTATTTGCAGAGCAAATTTGCAGAACTCTTAGAATCATAGAATCATAGAATCATTTAGGTTGGAAAAGACCCTTGGGATCATCGAGTCCAACCATCAACCCTACTCTACA
>JAOXNO010000013.1:104629113-104651343 GCA_028565335.1 Limnodromus scolopaceus | reverse complement strand
CCCCCAGGTCCTTTTCTGTCCTCTTCTGACCAAAACAATGAACAAATGTGGGTCTTTTTAATATTGCCCTAACATATATGTTAACTAATGTAATGCTAAGTGGAAAAGAAAAACCAGTTTCATAATGTGCCAAAAAGTATCAGGAATATTGCACAGTTAGAAGGAGCGAAACTTCTGAGCTATGTCAATTTTCTATTAGCATCCAGCAAGATACTTTTGAGTGACCATAACAGATCTGAGACTGCTGAGTGTGACATGCATTTTTGGAGGAACTATATAATCGGTCATTCAAAAAAAAAAACAGTAAGGGAGATCAGAAAACCCTTGCTGAAGAAATAGCTTCTTAAAAAGATGATGATTCACATTTAAGAAATATGACTAAAACTTGCCAGAGTTTAGAATATAGCTAGATCAGTCTGAAGTATTTTGAGGCAAAATAAAACAATTTCTTTGGCACCAAGGACAAAAAAACCCCACAGATCAACAGCAAAATGTGGGACCAGATAAAACTGAAAGCTCTAGAGTGCATTCCATAAACAAAATCTAGAAGGAACCAGCACTGGAGGATTCTACACTCATGAAAATATAAGTAGTGTCCTGATTTGGGACGCAGCTATTATACTTTAACAGTGCAAAATCTTTCTGCAAAAACCTGCAGAAAAGAACAGATTGTATTTAAAAGGGGGGGAAACGATATGCATTCCATACAATGAAAATTACAGTGCAGCACTTTGCACATAGATGATCAAACACTAAGAAGATGTAATTATTCATAGGCACTACACAGTGACAGCTACATCCAGTGACTGGAATATTAGCTTGAACAAAAATAACCCAGAAGTTGGTCACTTATGCATGATCTATGTGACACTTGAAGATACAATAGCAAGTTTGAAGAAATATCAAGTTGAACATAGCCAAGTAAAACTCAAAACGTATACCAAAGAAATTGTTCCTCCTCACAAGTCGAATGTAAAGAAAAAAATCCCCCAAAATGTAAGATACATAGATGTTTCACAAAATACCTTTTTTGCTTCTGAAAATGTCATTCAGTGTAAGATCAATCTGCTCAAATGTAGAGCACTTCTAGACATACAATCTTGTCTTAAAGTAGATATTTTAAAAGGTTACATGAATTAAGACAGTTTCTTCCATTTCATCTTTGAAAGCTATAAGACGGTCTCAGAACTGAACATGTACAGTATAATGTCAGCGGAACTGAATCCCACCTTAAATGTCACTAAGTGTGTTCTGTAGAAGGATAGAAACCTACACAGGTAGAACAAAGATCAGAGCAAGATATTGTACACATAAATATGCTCAAAAAAAAAAAAAAAACAACCAGAAAATGCTAAAAAGAAGAATTTATACTGTAATCTATATGTCCGATCTGTGGTCCAACCGTGGCATAAATTCCATGTCTATAAACTGGGAAAGCTGCAAACAAGTTCTGTATTATTACTCTCACTAACTAGCAACAGAATTATTAGAGAATACAATTGCTGAATATGGGACTTCAGGTTGGTGCTAAGCTGTTGAATGGGCAGTTAGACAGCTAAGAAATTAAGATCTTTGTCACTGCGCTATTTTTTCTGAAATGTTTGGTGAAAGTCTTACAATGAGACTATTTGACTATATGGTCACTGGTGATAAAAACAGAAGTATGAAAAATTTTCCCAAAATTCCTTTTTATAAGAAATGACTGAACAGAACATACCTTGTCAGAAAAAAAATTGCTGGAGCTAAAGTTTTTGCATACGAACTACACCTGTATCATTGCAGATTGGCACCAAAACATGATAATTTCATATGAAGCTGTTCCTCACTCCTTAAATTAAAGAAAAGCAGCTTAGTACACAGAGAGGGTGGCAAAACAACCTCTCCCACCACTTTGTCTAAAACATCATTTTCTGTGTTGGGGGTATCCCTGCTGACTACGGGGAGGTCAGACTAGATGACCTTTGGAGGTCCCTTCCAGCCTGGACCGTTCTATGATTCTATGATCAGAAAAAAAAGCAGACCGGAGATGAGCCAGTGGATTAGACAGCAAGAGAGAAAAGACCAAGGAGAACAATGTAGGGAGTAAATCCTGGAAGGACTTTAAGATCCAAGTGATAAAGGAGACTGACTGAGGAATACTGCAATATTGCACTTTTGAAAAAGAACATGTAAAGCAACAGCAATTGGCCTTTTGAAAGTGGAAATCTTAGACTTGCTGAACACAAGCTCAGACTAGTGCATGCGTTTAGATACAGAGGCCTCTGCCCTCTTCTAGAAGCTCTTTTCTCTGATGATTGCTCAGTATTTTAATATAATAACGTCTGTAATAGCTTTAAGCTCAGATCTAGATTTTTTACTCTTCACGACCCGAGAACACTCTGTTTATAGTAGAGGCTCAGGCAAAAAATAAGTATCTGTCATGATTGTCTTTTAAATCCCCTGCAACAAATTTTGAAACTTTCCAAGAATTACATACATTTTTATAAAGAGCAGATAGAACAGGCTTGCAGCTGATCCTGTGTTATGCTCCCAGGGAAGACAGTAGTTGAGGACAAAGGGTAGTAACACGCTAAAATGTTCCCTTTTTGTAAGGTCCCTAAGCTAAAACAGCTCCCTGCGTCTCCCCATATGCTGTAAATTGGCCCAGACCGGTAGCATGCCCAAGTCAACATAAAGCTCAAGATCTGCCTAGGGCTGCAACACCACAAACGAGTAAGAGTGCTGCACAGTTCCATAGACAAGGCCTGATGGGACAAAACTGTGATGACAACGGCCTTACAAGTGAATGTCTAGGGTAGGACTGAGATCCCTGCTTTAGCCACGCTGATCTCAGACTGAGAGCCAAACTACCAATAGAAATGGTGGAGAAACACATCAAGATTGACAATGATAAGGCTGCAGCACAGAGGTATGCCCAAAGATTTTCCACAAAGAGGTGGCAGTTGAATTTGTGGTCGCAGATGGGATAGATTTTGTGTCGGGAAGAGAACTTAAGGACAGAACTTTGCATCATCCTCTGCAAAGCAGATGATGGGGATCCACAAAAGCAGCATGGGAATCATTTTGTTCACACACATGTTAGTACAAAACTGGAGATTGTTTCTCCTCTACTTGTTTTCATTTATCTTTGATTCATATCTTGCAATAGCAATTTTCTGTTCGACAGGCAGACGCTTTTCTGAGGCATGCTGCTTTCTGACCTCACTCTGTGTGTGCTCTGCTTCCTTCCTCTTCATCTGCCTAAATTTACTCACTGAGAACAAAGACATCATTGTACTAGACCAGTGGTCCATCTGTTCTAGAAAGCTGTTTCCAGTTGTAGTTAGCGCCAGATGTTTCCTAAGGAAGCATCCTCATGGTCAAAATATTGAATATCCTCAGTGAATGTCCAAATGTACTAAATGCAAGGAATACCACTAAGTATGTATAATATAGGTCCTTTTTGCATGCTTTGTTACCATCCTCCCTTAAAGGCAGGACAATCATATTTCACAGTGAATTGTACCACCGTGTCTCATACCACAGTTGTCTGATAATATTTTGAAAGATTTCAGAACATGGTGGTTTAATTCACTACTCACAAAAGAAACTTAGTATTTCTTGCTGTGTAAAGCACTGTAGTGATTTGTCTAATGCTGAGCACCTACAACAAATTGATGAGTTCTCTAAGTTATTATAAGCCTCAATGGAGGCTGGAGTCTTTTGAGAACAATACCTAAATTAACAGCCCTTGAAGCTTTTCAGAACCCAAAGGATTTGCCTTGCTGCTATGAAACTGCCACTGCTTTCATCAACAGTTTTGTCACAGTTAGAGAAGAATTTAACTTTAGTGGATCTTGCCATTTCATTGTGCAAAATTACATAAAATGGGGGCTGTCACCTATAGCCACTTAAATACTGGGTGAAGTCATGCCCATACAGATCAGACTGCAGGGTCAGGGTTTTAGTGGGGTTTCTACATGGGAAATCAGAAAGTAAAACTTCTTCATGATGCATTTCTCATTTTCTATTTGCTCATTTCTGAATTCTAGTTCCACTTGTTTAATCAGCCTGTTTCTGCCATTTGAGACTCTGAAAAGCTTATTTCTTCAATCATAACATGTATACGAACTGTCTCCTGAGCTGTATCTCTGTGCCAAGTAACTGTTGAGGAGTTAGTATAAAGTCCTTGTTTCATTCAAAGCAGGTTTTAAATTTTAGCAAATGTTCTGAATTACATGGAAAATGTCTCTGAGTTTATTTCCTTTTCCAAATTAATCATTTTTTGTATAAAGTATTTTTACTTTTCAGAAAGCCTGAGAAATTACAAAGCTAGTAAGCGAAGCCCAAAGAAGCAGAGATAGAGCACATGTTAATTTGGAAACAGGAGGCAGGTCTTTCTTAATAATTTTATCAAGCAGTCATTTCAGAGTGGCCACCTCTGAGAAGCTGTCAACTTCACTGATATAAATGAAGTTGGAATAAGGGAAGATTGCCAAAGACTGGCTGCTCCCAAGGACCATAAGCAACTGCAACAACCACCAGTTCAAGGGGCAGTGGAGTGAGCTTCCAGGAGTATTTTAAGACCATGCCCCAGTGCTCTTCAAAACTCTAAGACTCTGTAGAAAATTGTTTAATATGTTGGTGGTATACTGGCTATAAAATTTTGTCTTGTACAAGGAACCAAACTGTGGGCCACTTCAAGTTGTTTCAACTATTCTGTATGTATAAAATTCATTTCTATTTTGACTTAGTCTACTTCCAGCTTCCAGCTTCTGGACCTTGTTGCACTTTGGCCTGCTATACTGAACACTGTTGTTAAATTTCTGTTACCCATATACCATCCAAAATCTTCCCTTTATATGTGTCCTATTTTGTCTATTTTTTATTTATTTATTTATTAATTAATAATAATTCTTATGGCTTTCCTTAGTTACCAATGGCCCTCTTTGAACGTGCACATCAAAACCAGAGATAGAATGCCAGTTTTGCTAAGGTAAAAGCCAAATGTAAGCCAAATAGTTTCCCAGTTGCTGGATTATTCACTTTCCCAGGCTTCGAAAGATTACATTAATCCTTTCTCCACTCCACTGCTCCAGGGGCTGATTGATTACTCACCACAAGCCCCTTTGTTTCGGTCCCACTCTTACCAACACTTCCATCTTCCTTCCATTTCTGTCTGTACCTAAGCCAGAAATCCTTCTTTCTAGATGTCTGACTTCTCTAAATTCAGTGATCCAAATCACTTGGATTACCTTCTCTTCTACTCTCAGCCTTTCTGTTATTTTATTTTATTTTTTTTAAGTTTATAAGTAAGAAACCATAGGCCTGGTTGCCAGAGTATTTTCTCCCAGTATACAAATCCCCATCAGGACAAGGATATCAGAGAAATAAAAATCAATCCACCAGGATTCCTGGTATCTAAAACAGGAATGTGTCAATTCGTGTGCATTTTGAAGCATTACCAGAAAATTAACTAATTTATAAATATGTTTCTAATAGATCTTTCTTTTCAAAGAGTGGTTTTGGTTTTCCATTGTTTCAACAGCTTTAAAAAAGCAGTATTGGAAATTGGGGCTATAAATGATAGGGCTGGAGAGTGGTAGAGCACTAACAAAAATAAGACAAAAGCATTGAATCGCCTGAAGGAAGGAAGTAAAAAAAACGGAAAATGTTAAAATGAACAAGTGAAGCATATCTTAAAACAGTTTGAGAAGTTACCCCAATGTAACAGACAAGCTGAGTTAGAGGAAGAGCATGTTACAAGGAGGAAGAACATGTGTTAGGAAGTTACATTCTCAGATAAATGAAAATGAAGGATGTAACTTCATGGTGCATAAAGTTACCACATTTCTACAGGCATTAAAAAACCTACATGCAGATGAGTGGTTTGATGCCAGCGTAGACGTATAGCCAGAACACACAAAGGGATTCAATATTCATCCCACTACGGGTTACATGTCTATGCACAGGATTGCTACGTGTCTGCACAGGTGCTTAACTTCTCCAAATGCATCCCAAAATGACCTTATTCTTCTGTCAATAGTGTAATGACACAATGAAGCAGTAAAATACATGCATGTTCAATACTTTTGTGTACCTATATGCAGCCACACACTCATTCAAGACTGGACTATGTGAGAAGTCTAACTGACTTCAATTAAGTAAAACCTCTGTGGTGAACATAATTATTTCTTTAGAGAATTCTGAATACTCTGTCTTTATGTCATATAATTTTTTTGTCTTTTAATAGGCAGTAAAATTATGCCATATACTTTTAAAAGGTTTGGAAAAGGAACTGTATCATCATTGTCTTTATTTCCACACATAAGATGGTGCATTTTTTGTGGTTATGCATGTAGTCTTACCCCACACTTCTTCAACCAGTAAATATTTTCCAGATGTCTAATATTCTGAGAAATTTAATGGAAAGCATATAGTGAGGTCTGCGTTTGTCAGTATGGAGAATGTCATCACTTTGTAAGCCTTGAGGATATTCTACAGTATCACAAAGGGTCTATTAATAGAATAAAGTCTCAATCAAAGGAATCCAAGCAAAGTATAATCTCAAAAATTAACAGCTAGTGCTGGTAGATGTGCACTAAAAGTGATGGAAATGCAATGTTTGGGACAAAAGATGCCTGAAATTTTTAAAATTATATTTACATTTATTTATAAAACCTCTGAAATTCTGAAAAGCTTATTACACATTCATTTACACACAGGCCTTGTTTTTAGGTAACATTTTGTTTTGTGAGATCTTCTTAGCACACCCCCTCCCAAAAAAAAAAAGAGAAAACTGATAATATTACATTCCTGTGAAAATGCCAATAGAAGGAACGTAGCAGCATTATGATGATCAGGATGGAATTTTGCCATAATATAGGGGTAATGTTTCTATTTTTGTGGCTAGTCAAGTGACCACGATCAAGGCTTTAATGGATTCAATATTTGTTTAATGTAGAAACTTCAACACTGAAATGAACTGTCCCATTTGTTCAGAAGGAAATACTACCAGTTTCTCAAGCTGCATTATACAGTTTCTTCATTTTTCTGACTTTTCCTTGCAGCGACAAGGAAAATCCTTCCTTTCGTGTATTTACTGAGCAAACTAAGCAGCAGGATTTCTCATCAGATGAAATGTCAGCTGCAGGTAGAACAGTTGTAGCCATCTTCAGACACTTCCCAAAGGTCTAGAAATTATTAACTTCTCTTTTTTCTTTTCTTAAGAAACATTTTAATCACTCCTCTATAACTAAAATCACAGCACTTAAATAGTTGGGTTTCTGCCTGGATTAAAATTTGTCCCTCCCAAGCATGCCACATTAAGTACTTGCAGTTGCTATGGGGTTTAGATTCACAAACTAACAATATTTCATTAGAGCTACATATCTTTCTTACTGATCTATCAGAACTTCAGAGGACTTTTATATCTATTCATTTTATTCTTCCAATTCCAGAAACTCACAAAAAATTGTCCTGAGATGTTTAAGAATGCATAGAGAAAAACTGCATAAATTCCTATTTCTGCATAAATGCCTAAATAAATATGATGTATTAGAAGCTGGGAAGGAATACTGGCTCTGCTTTTGGGGAGAAGAGGGTTTGAGAACGTGGCACATGAGAGCTATTGCCTAGCTTAGATGTTGTTCCCTAGCTCATGATTTATCCCTGCCTATCCTGAGACCTCCAGCTTGATTTACTCCTGGCCTTATCAACCCTACAACCAGCTGGAACAAACTTTGAAGTTTAAAACCAGCAGGAACAAACTTTAAAATTTACCTCATAAAAAAATTAGAACCGAAAGGTGGCATGTGAAAGCAATGTGCTTCCAAATAGAAAAATTATCTCAAATAAAAAAATAAATAAATGAAACAAAACAAAAAAACCCACACAAGCCAAAGACACAGACACAAAAACCCCCAAGTACTTAAAAAAATGAAGGGTGTAAAAAATGTATTTCTGTGTTAGTTCCCTGTAAGATCAGGAAAGCAGATCTGAATTACCCGTTGTGGCACATCCTGCAGTAGCCCCTAAAGGCAGCTGCCCTGAAGAGCAAGCAGCTGAACAAGAGCACACAGTGTGTTTAAATGATGCCTCTCAGCTTGGATGCCCCTTCTAACTGCTGCTGGGAAATTATCAAGAAACTGAGAAACAACTGAGGAATAACTGAGATACTGTTGAACTCTTGAGTAGGAAATATTTTTCTCATCAGAGTGTTGTCTTTGGCTGTCTGGCCCTACGATAGCTCTCCTTTTCTACTGCAGGTTGAAATTTACTTCCTAGACATGTTTACACACCAGCTAGCTACTTCCTCCAGTATGAGAAAGTCCTAGAAAGGGATTCAGTTCAAGCTGTTTTTCCTGCTCCCAGTGACTCGCTATGCTTCAGGGGGTTTCCCACTGCCTCCTTATAATGGGCTGGGTTACAGAACCCAGAAATAGACCTTCTCCCTCGAGGACCCATTCGCCCAATAGCCCGTGGCTGGTGCTGACCGACCTCGCCTCATCAACAGCGGGGGAACAAGCCGAGGCTTTGACCCTCTAATTCGATTCATTTCCTTGGACCTCGGTCACTTTGCTCTCGTCGATATTACAGAAAAGCCTTTCTCTGCTAATGTCATTCACAAAACCAAATGTTCCTGGCGGCGGGGTGGCTGTGCAGGGCACTCGCACCCTCTTGTGGTGCTCAGCAGGGGTCCTGCAGGCAGACTGTTCCCAGGCCAGCCATCCTGCCCTCCCAGTTATCCCACACCTCCAGGCATCCCGCTCCCCCAGACATCTCGCTCCCCAAGACATCCTGTGCCCCCAGGCATCCTTCTCCCTGAGACATTTTACACGCCCAAGCATCCTGGTCCCCCAGGCATCCCACACCTCCAGGTATCCCATGCCCCCAGGCATCGCACACCAGGCATCCCGCTCCCTGAGGCATCCCCATCCCCCAGGTGTCCCACGCCCCGAGGTATCCCGCTCCCCCGGTCATCCCATGCTCCCAGGCATCCCACACTCCCAGGCAGCGTCCTGTCCAGCTCCTCAGCCAGACAGGGCTTTGGAGCCCAGCCCAGCTATTGGGGGTCTGGGAAAAGCAATGAAGATGTCTGTTGATAAGCTCAAGTGACTTTGAAATAGCTACTGGTTAGGGCAGCTAAGAGACAAGGTATTTCCATAAAAGTATAGCACCGTAAACATCGCTGTGTATGATTTAGAATTAGCTTTCTTTCAAAAAGATTCAGAAGTTCTACTGTTTTTATATATACCCATTGCTATATATATATACATATATAGACACACCCATATACATATATATAGTCTATTTATATGCAAATAGAATGTAGTTTTGGAAATTTGAGGTAAGAGGGAAACAGAAAATGGAACAAAGAGCAAAAAAATTCTGGGCCCACTTAATTAAAGTTGTGTGAATAACTGATTTATTCTGTTGGATGGAGAAACTGAAAGGTCACTTTAGATTAATCTCAAGGTTTAGTGAAATGAAGACTCTTGTCCTTCAAGACTTGTTCCCATATGGGGGGAAGAAATTAAAATTTCTTTCCTCATTTTGTCTGCATTTGGCATTAGAGAAAAGCTTTTTTAAATTTAATTTCCTAGTTCATTGTCCCAAAGAGAAGACAAAACCCCAAAAGCCAGTCAGCGAGCAATGCCAATTCACAGTTTTGGCTGGTAGGTTGCACTCCAGAGGCAATTCTTCTTGCTTAACATAAAGCAGCTCTTGAGCTGTACTAAATCCTTGGGCAGGAGGTGATTCTCCTGCCATCTGTTCGTCGGGTCAGAGAGCGGGATGGTTGCAAAACATCTATTCAGGCTCTTCTTCTTAGGTTAGTGCTGTGTGATCACTTCAGGCAGAGAATCACAGACTTCCCCCAACACACAAGATTTCCAGTGCTGGAAATTCTCTGGTCAACAAACACAAGAATAAGAACATATTTTGGTTAATGTTTCCACTGCATAATGCATGTCGATTCACACTCAGTGTGATCTCTTGTTGCAACAAGTGTCCACAGGTAAGAGTTTAATATTTTTGTCAGCTGAAAAGTATTTGTATTTATATTTTGACTGACTATATCGCTACTTGAACATTTCATGTGTAATTCCCCAAAGAGCCACAGCCTTTTACATGTGACTATCATCCCCCAAACTCATTTCTACATTCTCTGCAAGAGAACAATGTCCAGAAGTATTTAATGTAAACATTCAGAATTGATTGCATTATATGTTATGATAGTAAAAGGCTTTGCACTAAGAGGAGGTTGTCATCCTCTAATGGTCATGGATAGAAAGAGCTAAGAAGGCGGCAGTGGAATGTTCTGTTCTGTCCCCTGAATTCACCTCAACCTGGTCTTAGGGAACAAGATGTTGCTATTAAGGTAGACATTTGCACTGGAGGATACATGTCACCACAGACTTTCCTGCGGGGCCACAGAGCCAGTTTTAAGCACACTGTTTCTAGGTAAGCCTCCATAGAGTGGCTGATTCCAACAGAAGACTTGAAAAATGATGTCAAGGTCATTACATGTATTTATATTTCCTTTAGTGTGAACACGTGCCTCTTTCAGCTTGCCTTTGATGCAGAAGAGTCAGAAATATGCAATATGCAATATATTGCATTAGCACTGGTCTTGCCAACAAGATGTCAATAGTCCAGAGACTGCTACTGAACCAACAGAGTTATAAAGAAGTATTACTAATGTACCTCTCTCTGTGGCATCAAAGCATTTGTCTTTATGATCTAAATCACTTAAACACAGCCAAATCACAGTATCTACTTTACTGTAAAACAGAAAACTATAAATCTTTGGGAATTTCTATTTTCCACCACAAATCTGGGAATCTGTTGTGTTTTTCAAAGTTCTGTAGAAAAAGGCAGGCTTGATATTTTTACCTTCTATACTTCAGTGTTCCCAAGCTCAATGTGAAAAAAGGATGTTTATGCATTATTTGAATATTTTAATAAACAATAGCCATCTCTACTGCTGCTTGAAAAAAATATTTCTCAGACCCAATTTACAAAAGTAAGAGAAATCACAGACACCTGATTAAAAATCTGTAATAATTTAAAACTCAAAGCCAGCCTCTGTATTTAAAAAGTATTGAAAGGGATAACCATTGAATTGTATTATGCCAGTACACAACTCTGCCAATATCCAGATTTTAATTTTTTCCAGCTAAGAATGCAAATAACTTTTAAGTTCCCATCCATAGTCACCTGTGTTTTCTGGTGGTGTGGTTTTATGATCTTTGTGCACTGTCACTAATAAATGAAAAATAAGCAGTAGAGGCCGAAAGCAGACAATGATGATTGTTTCATTTTAAATTGTAGACATTTGAGAAGTACTTGGTCATAACCTATATCAAAACACATGAAGCATTAAAAACAGACTCAGGGAAGACAACTCTGTAATGCTGAAAATTACACTTAACTTTTATCTCAGTTAGGGAGGTCAGCAATTTCCAAATTTCAGAGGGCAGGAGAACTACTCTAATGCTCATAATTTCTAGCACACCTTTGCTGTAGCCACACTTAACTGACCATCTTGTTAACTGTACTTCTCAATGTGATTCTCTGGGTCATAAAACTGTCCAAAAGCACTATCAAGTCAAGTGATGCCCTTTAGTTCCAGTGGGTGCCTGTTTCCTCTGACCTCCAGACTCTCGGTTTGAGAACATGCCAAGAGCTTCAGCACTGGCCATTCTACGAAGCTCTACTGCCTGTGAGAGTTCACACAGATAAAGGCTAGAGAGTACAGGCTATCAAAGCCAACAACTCTTCATTCTCCTGAAGCACAAACAGAAGATGCAAAACATCTGCAGTCAGAAATAAGAGTCCGGTTAATGCATTTCATGGTGGCTGCTGCAAGAGAAAAACGTTCTAAATAGATGTTTGGCCTCAGTTTGGTCTTGAACACAGAGAAATTGAATCCATCACAATGGCAGAAGAAACAGTTCATCATGGGCAAGAGTATCAACAGGGTGGTAATACACCTGTAACACAACCTAGAATGAGGTTAAGTGATAGTAAAAAATGTCAAAGGTAGTAGAAGACAGAAGGAAAGCTTTCCGATATCTATGCTATTTAATATGCAGCACAAGAAATTTCAGCTTTTCCAATTTTTTATGGAGATGTAAACATTTCTGCAGCTCTCTTTTTGTTTATGTTTCTGAATAAGACCATTTGTCTGTAGCGTTAACTAGAAGCCCTATAACAAAACATAACGTTGGGTCAGCAGCTTCTTGGCTCTGTTAAAGTAAATGATCAGTGACAACGAGACATGATGGGGAAAGAAATTTTCAGAAGACAAACCCTTGGGTCGTGTTACAGAACCATCCTGGAAGAAACAAAATTGTCTCTTTTAGCCTAAAACTAAGCAGGAAGATGCACTCAGGAGCACAGAAAATCCACTCCTGCTGCTAAGTGAAGGGCAGACTGGAGGCCATTGTCTTAGTTTAGTTAAGCTCTACCTTTTCCGTGCTTTCCTTGCTGCCGCAGACGCAGTCATCAGCTCTGAGCCAGAGGGTCAGCTGCATCACTAGAGACTTTTTCTGACCCTCAGCATTATCTTTCTTAAGCAGGACACTTCTCTGAGCTCAGAGACCTTCTATCTGTTTCAAAGCCCTTTCAACCCGTCTATCTGAACACATTCCTGACCAATTCTGTTTAAAATGCATCAGGGCTTTGGCTTTTAATTATTGATGGATGAGCAATAACCACTAAGAACAAATACCCAGGGACACACAATGTTTACTGAAGTAATTCAGATGTCTTCCACATGCACTCAGAGTTCAAAGAGTTGTCACCAGTTGCAGCAAGACTGGAAATGAGAGGGTGGCCCTGAGAAAGGCAAAGTTTGGGTGTAGTTTCTCATAAGAAGCCACTTGCTGTGTTTATTTGGCCATTTGCAGTTCAAGTGGGTTGTCACGTTCTTACCCCATCCAAATGCAATCATCATAGTGGATTTTAAATTACATAATGGCTAATTTGAACATAGAAGCATATGAAGTATAAAGTTGCTATTCTTGAAATTGCCCTTTACCCTCCCATCTCAGTCCTGTATATGAAACAGTCGTGCTCTGTTTCTAAGTTGGCTTCAAATTACTAGTGTGGTTCTCATTTAAAAAATGCTTTTTACAGCCTAATTGGGAGCAGTTTAATTCTCAGATTCTCAACTCCTTACTATACCAGTTAAGAGCCCAATTGACTGCAACGATTCAGAAAGAGGCTCTTTTGGAGCCTTTACAATATGTCATGTAAATTGGTGTTCAGGGACTTTAAAAAATTATTTATATTATATTTAACTAGAATATTATTCACATGATAACAGTCCCATGCACATTATGACATAATGGACTGTAGATTCTTAGAAGAAGTGGTCAGAGTTTATGGCCTCCAGGCCAATGAATCTTTTACCCTGCAAAATGGTCCATAGCCTCATGCGTAAGCCCAATATCATATCACCAGAGGAACTTAGAGATCTGAGGTGCTCATTACTTGTTCAGTCATCTAATTCTGTCCCCTGCATATTTATCAGTGTTCATGAGTGTTCCACCTAATCTTGTCATAACAATTAAATCATGCGTATTAATCATTTCCCTTTGAGGATTGCACAAACTAACTGACTTCCATATAGGACATATCTTCAGAGGTCCATTCTAAAAGCCCCCTGTTAAAGCCAGGCAATCTGTTTTTCAATTAGTTTTTTTCAAATAAAAATAGTCAAAAATTGTGGGGCTTCTCCTATAAATGTAATTGCTATGCATTTTTCAGCTGTGGCACTCCAGTAACATAGCATGAGTTATAACTGGAAGAAAATTATAAAAAGGTTTCTTTGGCCTTTTTTAACTGTTTCTAAAATAAACCCTTCATTATCCCCTGCACTTTGGCACTTGGATGATTCTTACAAGATATGCTACGGATAGAACTTTTGCTGCATGGGTGAACTCCCCAGTAAGAAGAGGCAGAATTTGTTCTAGAGAAATAATCAATACAGATAGCCTTTCTCTTGAAGGGCTTTGAGTACAGAAACAAAAATGGTGCCTGTAGGGTTTGGCCATTTGAACTGAAAGAATCAAGACACCGAGAAGGACCAGTGGCAGGATTTGCTGGGGTTCTGCTGCTCTGAGGTGGCAGGACTGGACTTCTGGGTTCCATTCCCACCGTTATTAATCAACTGGAAGGTTACAGTGGAAAAACAGCTTCATCTCTCACTCCTCCAATTCTCCACATTCACCACCTGTGTTGTGTCATTAGATTTTTCATTCTGTGGAGCAGGGACTGTTAATATGCATTTGTGGCTCCAGATCTTTATAGAGGCTTCCAGCAGAACTTATAATACAAATCATAAATATTAAAATCAGAACATTTTGCTGGGAAATTGCCTTGGCATTATTGGTCCTATAAACAAAAGCATTCTTTATCTACCACACAGTACCTGTCAGGAATACAAAGGAGATCTTATATATTTTCTGTTGTGACAATTTCAACCCAATCCTCCTCCCCCACATGTTGATAGCAAGTCAGTCACCTGCTAACTTCTCTTAGAGCAGATTTAGGTGCTGGTTTTCTTTTATAGACAAAATGCTAACATCACAACACGCTGCATATCATCATTACAGTCACAGATCATAAGAGACCCCTAGTTCCAAGGAGGGAGGAGTTGCCTGGCAGAATTTTCATATCATTTATTATGCCAATTTTTCTTCTATGAGCCTAAAAAAATAGATAGTTTTAAAAAACATCTGACATGTGAAGAAACATAGCTTTGTAGTCCTTAGTCATAGTTCTAACATACAAGCATTTAAATAAGCTTAGATTCCCTTTCTGTTTCGGCTGCAGGTAAAGTATGTTGACATGCTCTGAGACATTCAGTGTGCAGCCATTTTCTGAAGAAAACAAGGACACAAACATGCAGGGGTATATAGAAGCCAAGGAACTTTATGAACCATTTTGTGCCAGACTCTAGCCTGGCAGGATCCCTTTATGGCAGGTCAATGACACAGCAAAGCCTAAAACATCTGATGAAGTCTTGGAAAATTTCATTCATGTAGTACTTTCTGATACTGCTGTCCTACACTCCAAAATAAGAAAGGAAGAGTCAAGCAGGTGATGTGACATCCACTTCGCCTTCAGTATAAGGGCTCTAGGAGACATGGCATCAGTACACCAGTAACAGCCTTTCTGGCCGTAGTGTTGCAGTAGTTGTATCTGTTAGTATTGTAGTCTCCTTCAGTAGTATTGTAGCCAGTCAGTCAGGACATGTGAGGCTCTGGTAATGTCCATGATCACCACCTACTGCACCCCAGCAACCTTCAGCTGAATGCAGTCACACCTAAAGATGAGATCTACATCCCTGTGCGGGTTGCATTACGTTAGAGACCTAGTAGCTGTGTCTATTTGTTGCTCTTAACAGAAGGCACCAAACTAAACTTACTGCTAGATGTTACATTTAAGACTAGAACCATAAAGCTAATGCAAAGCGCACCCTGACCTCCTCCTGCTCCAGCAGGTGCTGTTGGTGGAGCGTGCAATAGACACGCAGATTGATGCAACAGCAAAGTGATGAGTTGTACCGTGCACAGCAAAGGAAACATTTGAGAAATAAAGAAACATTGTTTAATCCATTCTTTAAGAACAGACAGCCTTGAAATGAGTGCAGCTTATTTTACAACAGAAAGGGCAGAATTCAGAGTATATGTATAGGTAAAACGCTAAAACTAACCTCCTGCTTCATGAGAGGTGGCTTTTTCTCACAAGTTTGTGACTGCTTTCTGTATGGACAATTACCTTAAAGTGTATCATATTGATTTGCAATGTACTTTGCAAATGTCAATATATACCTAGTATTGCTGCCTACAGCACATGAGGAAGTAAAATGGAAATGAGTCTGGGCTTAATGACATGTAAACATCTAGGATAAATAATGTATATATGGTCAATCCCCAATACTCAGGAGACCATCAGCCTAACTTTAATGTTTGAGAAAAGCAACTGTATGTTTTAGATTTATCGCTTGAGTCCTAATGCACTTGCCAAAGGACATTAATATTTAAATACCTAAAAATATACTATCAGCAGAAAAATGGGCAGATTTACAGTTAGGGACATTCTCTTTGGTTAGCTTTAACACATACATGTCATTCTGGAAAGTTTAGGAAAACTAGTAGTCTTTTTACCTAATTGCACGGTACGGAAGATATTCAACTTCCTGTCTTTAGCCAAGAAATATAAGCTGAAGCCAGCTGTTAGGTACCTGTGATACAACTGAGGGTCCTTTGTAGCCTCCCCACTGAAGTCTGGCATGTGTACATAAGAATTGTTTTAGAAAAGACATGAACAAGGCTTCTTTTGAAGTCATGAGACCTCAAAACACAAAAAAAAAAAGAGGGGGGGAATAATCCAAATCAAACAATTACTAGAAGAGAAGCTGTTATAAACCAACTGATACCAAATAAGCAACTATTTTTATTTTTCTTCTTGAATCTTCCTGGAAACAGTTAAAAACATAACATAGCTCCTATGTATTGGATTTGTTTCAATCTTTATCTTTATTTGCTGATGCAAATAAAGCAAGTACCACACTACTTAATGTGGTGCTCGCTGATGTATTTGAGAAGTGAATTCCCATGTTATTGCTAGAACAGGTACGGAACGAGCAACACGGCAGTATTGTCTCCAGGTTGCCCGGAAGGCATTGACTCAGCTTCGTTTTGGGGACACTGCCACTCTTGGTGAAAATATTCAAATTGCAAACCTATTTTACATTTGGCCATACATTAAGATTCTTGGAAGAGAAATTGGTTTCTTCTGCTGCATTGCTCTCCAAAGACAGAAGAGAGATTGATTTCATATTTATGAGTGCAAATAACTATGAGGTATTTCTTCAGATTTGAACTGCATCGTAGAATTGTGTGCTCCACTATGCCATAAGGTACAGAAAGATCTTTTATATTTTGGTTTCCAAATGTGTTGAGTATAGTTAATAAATAATATACTTTCTGATACCTGGCTGTTCCATTCATTAAAAGCTTAATGTAAATACTGAGCAAGAACAAACAATTTTGATCATCTTTGGCTGCTGGCGTTAGCAAATCACAGTCTCAGAAAGTTTATAGATGGATTCTATCTCATGAGCTCAGTAAAAAAATAAGTTTAACACTAAAAGATGGCAAACTCACTTAGCCCAGGGTTTTCCTAAGGGTGCTCTGAAAGGACCCATAAGAAACAAATCTTACAGCAGGTGTTGTTTAATAGCAGCAAAGAGAACACAACTCCAGGCAATTGGCTAATCCCCCTTGAAATTTCTCAGAGATCATTAAGGTGTATGTTTATCTAAATAACGTTAGTGAAACTATGCAAATGATGTTTTGGACATTTGAAATTGTCCAAATGATATTAAATATATGCATAATATATATGAATAATATATAGTTTTATGGAGCACAGCATATTTTTTACAGTCTTCTTTGTCCAGAAGAGAAAGATTGAAGTCATCCTTCAAAGTTCTTCCCAAAGTACTGAACCAGGCCTGTAGCATAAAATGTGAGTATTTTATTGCTCCGTGGATATAAGTAGGCTATTACTGCATAGAACCTGGTCCATTATGGCTTTTGCACCCAGTCAGAAATCATTTGTGAACGATAGTTTACAAAAGAAAATTAAATTCCATTTAAAGAAACCCCATCAGTGATTGCTGCTGCCTTAGATGCAGGTTCTACAGAAGAGGAAGCATGGGCCCAAGAACGTGACCAGTCTTTATACATAAAAATGCTATCTAATTTATATTTTAGAGCCTTGAATTTTTGTTCATTGTTTTGAGAAAAAAAAAGAAAAATAATAGTATTGTTCATATGTTTACATATTTGATATCAAAATACAGGAAAAATTAATCCTAACTGAAAAAAAACCTACCAGAAAATATCTGATTTGACAATTCCATTAGAGATCTTAGATATGGAAGAGGAGGTTATCTACTTAACAATAAAACATTTTCACTGTTTTAAAAGATTTTATTCATATTCTGTGATTAAACTTTTAAATTTATTTTTTAATTTCATTTTAGGATTCAATTTCTCTTTTGTTTTGTATTGTTCCTTTCAACCAGGTATATAGATATATGTAAAACAATAGTAATTGTTTTTCATGCTTCACACAGAATGTAGGACAAAAGCCTTTAGTTGCAGCTTGTTAAATTACTAAATGACAAATAAGGGATAAGCTATACATATATGTGACGAAATCCATTTAGTCAAATGATGAAAAAATAACAAATCATGATGTCGAAGAGGAAAGATACTTCAGCTTGCATGAGACAAGGATCTTTTTCACGAGGTAAAAATGTAAGATATTTGGTTTACATTTCAGAAAGAGATCAATTTATGCAAAATAGTGCAAAGATATAATCTATTACTTAAACTACATATTACAATGCAGTGATATTAGGATGTAAGCATTCACTAAGATTCTAGGACATTTTCCAAGTCATAAGAGATGTCTTTCACATAACTTTTCAAGGGAAAATCTTTCATTTTATACCCCATAATTTATTCTCAAGCCCTCTTTTTAAAAAATTATCTACTTTATAAAGACTCTAAATTGGTTTTCTAAGATTTAACAAGAACATCTTCACTACTGAGCATTTCCTAAGAACTTTTATGCTACAAATTACTAAAATGGCTGAAGCCTCCTTCAAGATGTTGATATATTGAAGTGCAGGGATATATAAAATTATTCCATAATAATTTTGCACTGTAAGAATATTTAAAGCAATCTAAAATTTATTGGGAGAACTGCTTATCCATGAATGTTTAACTTACACCATATCTTCTGGGAAGAGATTAATATCCACAGCAAGAAAGATGAGGCAATAATTTATTTTATAGCCATTCAAGTTTAAAGACTTTTAAAGATGCATTCTGAGACCAGAAGATTAGTTGTAGAAAAGATGAATGTCTGGAGTCATCTGGAAGTAAATTTTTGATGGAACTACAGAAGTATTTTATAAAATAAGCTGAATAAAGGGCAACTGAAAATCTGTATAAAATATTGTTCTACAAAAGCATAAAAACATCCAGATAGTAATAAAATTTAAGAATCATAGAAAATTGAGCTTGTAAGAGAACATTAAAGGTTATCCAGTGAGTTTGTAAAATCATAGAATCATGGAATTGCTTCGTTGGAAGGGACCTGAAAGATCATCTCTTTCCAACCTCCTGCCATGGGCAGGGACACCTCCCACTAGACCAGGTTACTGAAAGCCCTATGCAGCTTCTCTGGGCAACTTGTTCCAGGGCCTCACCACCCTCATAGTGAAGAATATCTTCCCAATATCTAATCTAAATCTACCTTCTTCCAGTTTAAAAATATTACCCCTTGTCCTATCACTACAGTCCCTGAAAAAGAGCCCCTCCCCATTGCGGCAACAAAGGGCACGGACTCCGCAGGGGGGTGAAGCGAAGACCTTTAATGTTTCATTTTTGCACCATATATAGTTTCTATCTTTTGATCACGCGCCGTGCTCTCTACACAGATGGGTTGTGGGTGAATGTCCACGCGCTGTTGTGAGCAATACAATTGGCTACATATAAGTGTTCACGTGCCTAGGCTAACAAATCATTACTATCTGCTATCTGCTTTGCTACCTTGCTATCTGTTTTTCACACTGCTATGCTACACACACACATATTACCATATAAAGACATTGTTTTGCTGTTCCCATGGCTTCCTTCCCACCAATGCAAGAACATCTGCTGAATTCCCACAGAACAGCACGTCCCTGGCTTCTCCATCCTCCACACCCCATCTTTCCTGTAGGCCCACTTTAAGTACTAGAGGGCTGCTATAAGGTCTCCCTGGAGCCTTCAGTTCTCCAGGCTGAACAACCCCAACTCTCTCAGCCTGTCCTCATAGGAGAGGTGCTCCGTCCTTCTCATCCTTTTTGTGGCCCTCCTCTGGAATCTCTCCATCAGATCCATGTCTTTTCTGTGCTGAGGGCTCCAGAGCTGGACACAGTACTGCAGGTGGGGTCTCACCAGAGCGGAGCAGAGGGGCAGAATCACCTCCGACGACCTGCTGGCCACACTTCTTTTGATGCAGCCCAGGATCTGGGTGGCTTTCTCGGCTGCCAGTGCACATTGTCAGTTCATGTCCAGCTTTTCATCCACCAGTACCCCAAGTCCTTCTCAGCAGTGCTGCTGTCAATCCCTTCATCCTCCAGTCTGTATTCATATAAGGGGTTCCCCAGACCCAGGTGCAGGACCCTGCACTTGGCCTTGTTGAACATCATGAGGTTCACATAGGCCCACTTATCAAGCCTGTCCAGGTCCCCCTGAATGGCATCCTGTCCTTCTAGAGTATCAGCCACACCACACAGCTTGGTGTCATCCGCAAACTTGCTGAGGGTGCACTCACTCCTATTCTACATATCCTTGACAAAGATGTTCAGTAATACTGTTCCAAATGTAGGCCCCTGAGGGACACCACTCATCACGGGTCTCCACTTGCACATCGAGCCATTGACCACAGCTCTTTGAGTGAGACCATTCAGCCAGTTCCTTATCCACTCAGTCATCCACACGTCAAGTCCACGTCTCGCCATTTTAGAGACAAGAGTGTTGTGCAGAACAGTGTGAAACTCTTTGCAGAAGTCCAAGTAGATGTTGTCAGTCGCTCTTCCCTTATCCATTTGTCCCTTACCCAGTTGCTCTGCCCAGGATAAGATCACACAGCCATTGCAATCTATTCCAACATCCAACTGTCCATAAAAAATTTTTTCTGTGAGTTTCACTTAAGTTCCCCTTGAATCAGTCTAAAGCCATTATTTGTTGTCCACACAGATATAAATAACAATATCTTTCTTTCCACTTTACAGATACTTTTTATGCACTGGGAGACTTTTATTGCATCTTGTCTTGGTCTTTTCTAAACTGTACAAACCCAGAGCCTTTAAACTTTCCTCTTGGATTTAAGACTGTTTCAAGACTGTTTATCTTTCCTGTTGGTTTTCTCTTTTCAGCAAGGTCATATCTATTCTGAAGAGCAGTAGTCAAAACTGGATTTGTCCTAGAGCTGGATTTGCTGTCACAGAGCAGAGCAGAAATATTATTTCATGTATTTATTATACAAGGCTTCTGTTTCTGTTATGATTTTGCTGTTTTCAAAACAGTATGGTGTTTCTGACTGATTCAGAGAATAAATCACTGAAACTTTCAGATCCTTTGCTGAAAAAGTGTTCTTTAACAGTCTCTTTTCATCATGAAGATTCATACCTAGCTGATGATGCATTTATAGTAGAAGCAAGAATCAGTGAAAATTGAGATAACCTCATAATGCAATCCTCCTGGATTAAATGATCATTTCTCTGCACACTTGTGCGTTTCTAGCACTTCTGGGTCCCTTATACTGTCAGTATTCAGCTAAATTTGTTCATGTTATTTCTAAAACTAGAAAATAGCCACAATTTAAGAGATAAAATGAGTTATGATATTGCACCAAGAAGCTGCCATCTTCAGTCTCTCAGAATCTTAAAAGCATTGTTAAATGAAGATCATTTCCAATCAATGAAATGATTCGATGTAGGAGGTTTAAAAATTTTTTTTATGGAATATGGATATTTTTCAGTTAAATACTTGCTTATTTAGACTACATATTCTTAAATAAGAGATGCAAATCAGTACAATCAAATCTGAGTTTAGCATTCTTCAAATTCAATAAATTCCATATTCAAAGGCTGTTCCTTAAATAGGTTTTAGTAACTGATAGAATTTTCAGATCTTCTAAGTCTTTCATTTCCAACATTTTGTAAACTGTTTGGGTTGTCCTCATAAAACAGAGTTGTCTTACCCTGTATTCCTGTAGCCCTAATTCATGTACCCCTAAGATATGCAGACATAGGGTCATCCAGCATTAGCTTTGGAAAAATATTTTTAATTAAATTGACCACACAGTGCTTGTGTTTATTTCACGTATAATTTCTACTGCAAGATCTCCACAGGTAGTTACTGAAGCAGCCACTATTTAGAATCATAAAATCATTTAGATTGGAAAAGATCCTTAAGATTATCGAGTCCAACCATTAACCTAACAGTGCCAAATCCACCACTAAACCATGTCCCTCAGCACCACATCTATGTCACTTTTAAATACCTCTAGGGATGGCGACTCAGCCACTTCCCTTGTACTGATGGGGGACTTCAACTTCCCAGATATCTGCTGGAAATATAACACAGCAGAGAGGCAACAGTCCTG
>JAOXNO010000013.1:104609999-104629013 GCA_028565335.1 Limnodromus scolopaceus | reverse complement strand
TAGGCAATCCTGCTTCAGCAGGGGAGTTGGACTAGATGATCTCTATGGTCCCTTCCAACTCTAAAATTTCAGTGAAAATTCAGTGAAATTCCCTGGGCAGCCTGTTCCAATGCTTCACAACCTTTTCAGTGAGGAAATTTGTCCTAATATCCAATCTAAACCTCCCCTGGCACAACTTGAAGCTGTTTCCTCTCATCCCATCACCTCTTACTTGGAAAAAGAGATCGACACCCACCTCACTACAACCTCCTTTCAGGGAGTTGTAGAGAGCAATAAGGTCTCCCCTCAGTCTCCTTTTCTCCAGGCTGAACAACGCCAGCTCCCTCAGCCGGTCCTCCTAAGACTTGTGCTCTAGACCTCTCACCAGCTTCATTGCCTTTCTTGCTCCAGTATCTCAATGTCTTTCTTGTAGTGAGGGGCCCAAAACTAAACACAGTATTCGAGGTACAGCCTCACCAGTACCGAGTACAGGGGGATGATCTCTTCCCTAGCCCTGCTGGCCACACTATTCCTGATACAAGCCATTTATTTGGAGTATGGAGTAGGACACGCTTTCTGTGTATCCTACCTTTATTCTCACTTGTTACGAATAACAAAACATATATTATTAATTATTGTTATTTGGGTTGCTTATCTTTAATGTATAGCCCGTGCCCATACACTAAGAACCTTACCTCGAGAAAACAGTAGGACTTATGCCCCTAAATAGCCTTTAAGACAAACATTTCAAGCATTTAAAAATTTTGGAGGTGAAATTATCTCACCACTGTAAAACACACCCTTAACTCCATGTAAATCTTATTGGCCAAGAGATATTGACTTTCCTCATTGCTCAAAGGCTAGAAGAGGGAGGAAAGGGAATTAGCTAGGTTTATTGATAACTAAAGAAAGAAGTTTTAAAGAAAGCTAATTTTTCACTCATACTTACTGTTATTTTTAGACTTACAAGGATGAAAACTCTTTTCACACAGTCCAGATTTCAATACCATAGTTAAACAAGCATAGTTATACAGGCAAGGAACTTTTAAATAAATTAGCTATGTTCCTAACTTGTGAAGTCTCCTGGGTGTTCATTTTCAAGTCTTAGGAACATGATGGATGTGTTAATGATGGTCTCATGTAGCTTGGCTGTATTCCCCTTTATTAAAGTTATATCATCCAATTGAGGCTCAGTTCACTCTAAATCCCAAACCCAAAGCTCTACAATCAGTTAAAAAATATATTCAGAATGAATGGGATCCAAATTACATAGTTTCTCAAAGCCAATATGCATGTAAAATGAACCCTCTCATTGCTGCAGGGATAAGTCAAGCTTAAAATGACATTATTAAAAAAATGCATTTCTCCCCTGTATGGATCAACTACTTTATGAAATATTCCCTCTCTTCTGAAAAGGCAACAAAACCTGTTGTTTCTGTACAAAACATGAATGATTTCACCTAGGACAGTACAAGATGGGGCCAATGAGTGAAAGATTATATGAACCTTCAAGTCCAGTACGGCACCATCTGAGTAGTTCCCAACTCACAAAAGAGCAAACTGCAAAGGAAGGATCTGAAATGAGACACAATAATTTGAGGGCTTAATCCTGTTCAAATTCAAATCAATGGAAAAAGGCCTTAAATTTCGCTTTTTATTTCCTACTAGAAATTGTTTGTGCTGCTTATGTCTCATGAAACCCTCCTTTGTGTTTAAGTTGGCCTGTAACCAGGCTTTCATTTTGGTGCCCCTCCAGTTGGAGACTGTTCCTGTTTGAGATTCAGATCATCTCCGCCTCATTTTAAAAAGAACCAGAGGTCTTTCTGTCTTCTCGTGTGTGTTTTAAGTAGTTACCATTGACTTATAGTTAGAATTTTCTGGCCTTTCTTTCCTTGAAGTGCATGAGAGATGTGGGGTCTACATAAATTTTGCAGGGGTGGGGTGGTACCAGCAAAGAAAAATTTATCATGGAAACAGGTTATATGTATATATGTATGTAACATCACAGAAGAAAAATACTCTTACTTGAAACAAAGGAGATATTCAATGAAAAAAGAAAAATAAAATGAAAAAACTTTACAAAACAATTTTAAGGGAGTCAGAAAACTAGTAAATTAGACATGAATTTGTAATGAAATAAGGTAACAGAAAATCAGTACAGTCTGCTCTGTATAGAGGCTTCTTATGATCTACACATTTACTCTTTATCCCTCTCTTACTCTCTCACTGCCTCTGGTAAACAATTTTCAGACTTAAATGGCTCTTAACTAGAAAAACACCACAAAATTGAGAAGAATTATAGAAATTCAGAAAAGGTAATAGAAGGATACAATTGTTTAACATAAAAAAACAGATCAAGTAGAAAAATTCATGCAATATGACTAGAGAAGAATACAAAAAAGAAAAAAGATGCAATTAGGTTATCTAAATGTAAATTACTAAGATGTAAAAGAAGAACGACTGTCTTTGAGGAGAATCATTTATTCTGTGATAAACAAGAATAATTAGAAATCACGATGGAGGATGCTTGTGACAAGAAGCTGTCCAAAGGTGTGAAACAGCCTCCCAAGGGTAATACTGGCATCTTGTCCCCTGAACTTCTAAATTTGTCACAAACAAAGCAATTGAAATGAAGAAAACAATCTTGCAGTATCAGGGAATCAGTAACTCCTGAAGAGAGGCTGAGACATCAACTTCTTACTCTGCCTCAGTAGTCCCAGCAGAGGAAAGCCATATCCAAGGTAGCAGAAAAAGGCACACATGGAAGAGAAGAGATTCAGGAGACAGATCTAACACCTTCCTTTGCCTCACACTCCAGGACTGCAAGACTGAAGCACCCATCATGAGACCAAGCACTGTGCATAGACTGCCCCTCCTGTTTTGGGCCATGCATGTTGTTCTCATTGTTCTACACAGAAATTTAAATTACTTTTGGTAATTAGTCTTTTCACACTATGCCCCTTCAGTAAGATTTTGAAAACACTGTGCTAAGCAGCATATCAATAGTTAAGCAGTACCCTGCAGCTAACGCTTGCAGCAGCATAACATCATTTGTTTAACTTATTATTTAATTAGATTTTTTTTAAAAAAATAGGATTCTGTATTTATATTTTTTATCAGGTGCATACTTATTGGAAGTTTTAAATTAAGCCCTTATGGCTATGGCTAACAGGCCTTTAAATAACTTGCAATGGTAGCCGAGCAACCTTCCTAAGAAATACATACATTATTTTTGAAATCACTAACAGCGAATTGACTCTTCAAATAACAATCCAATACTCAGTATGAAACAATAGCAATGAAAACAGTGTTAGCTAAAATTCATCATAGCAACTCAGCAAGGCCTCAGTGTTGACTGGAGAAGGAGACAGTATATAACCAATTACATCCTGACTGGTAAGTCAAATTACAGTGAACTTGTTTTTATATTAGTTTTCATAGTTGCCCTCCCCTAAAAAAAAGGAGATATTGGTCAGATCATAGGTGATACAGTGGTCCAGAGCTGAATAAATAAGTTATGGCACAACAAGCAAATTTCATCTAAATTACATAAAGTACCAAAGTTATTTAGGCATAGCTGCTTCATTCATCTGTTTGTATCTCCATATGCTCACAAGTTAATGGAGAGTTATATGCACTATATCCTTTGGGTTAGTATATCTTCCAAATGGCTTTAATTACGAGGGCATCAGTCCTTGAAAGCAATTTCAAAGTTTATTCCATTGCAATCTACTTTATTCCATTATATTTTAAGTACGTATGTGATTTTCATGAATGGTCTTATTGCACTAATCAAAGACTGCCATAGTAATGATTAGGTCAAATATTATTACTAGTATGTATTTTTCCCTTTTTCTAACTGGTTTTAACTGATGAATGACAAGCCTACTCAAACAGCATTTATATTTTATTACTATGATCTTTATCCAACTCCACTGTCTTTCCCAGTGTCATTGACTATTAACAATGGTCTCTACACAGAAAACTGTAAAGGGCAGCTAGTGATTCACTTTAAAACATTTTCTTTTACTTTACCAAGAAGAGATGTAATCATCCAAGAAATTGTATTTATATTGCCTCTAAATCTGCTATTTACGAAATAATTTTATGCTAAGGGACTTTCATTGGGATTTCATCTATTTTAAAAGAGGCAAAAGCTGAATTAATTCAAAGATCTGGCTTTAGTTCAGTAGTAAAAGAAGCCAAAAGAGTCCAGTTACAGAGTATTCATCCAACTCATTGGAGAAAGTGACTGAAGACAGAAAGAAAAAAGTCTAGCTCTTTCCGACATATGATACAATTTCATTTTTGAGAATTGGAAGCCAAAGCCAGGCTGCAGTGATACATATTTTTATGCTGTATAAATATAATTGTTCTGCAGTAAAATTCTATGGAGAATAATTTGGCTTGCTCATAAATATGACACTACATTGTAAAGTTGCATTTAACAGTCTCATACCACTTTACACCACACCAGGTGCTTTCACCAATAGTAAAAAGGACATTTTTACATATTAGATAATGGCACAACCTCCAAGATAGATGAAGAACAGCTTTAACTAGATAGCAAGTTAAAACGACATCTATACATTCACGGGATGAACCTGCATCACAGAGCTTTCTGACAAATAATTGAAAGAAATTTAAATACAAACACACTAACAAAAGAATTTTATTTCATATAAATGGGGTTTTTAAGGAGGTTACTCATTGACCCTGTACAATGGGCAGCTTCACAAGTAATCTTTTGCTTCTCTCCCTTAATTTTCCATTTTTGTGGGTTAGTAACTTTACGATAATGATACAAACTATCATCCTCCTGAGAATCATGAAGATCTCAAGAAGGAATTAAAATATTCAAGTAAATGTACTGCCTCTACTGAAAAAAAAAAAAAACAACCAGGAAAGATGGCATCATTTCAACTGCAGGCCTGCT
Organism: Limnodromus scolopaceus; assembly: GCA_028565335.1. Taxonomy (NCBI): domain Eukaryota; kingdom Metazoa; phylum Chordata; class Aves; order Charadriiformes; family Scolopacidae; genus Limnodromus; species Limnodromus scolopaceus. Next base: position 104,624,098 of record JAOXNO010000013.1, on the reverse strand, counting down.
AGAGGGATATAATATGTATGCAGAAGAGAAAAACAATAAAAATATGGAAAAAAGGAAAATGGAGTGAACTATAACTGTAAACTAATATGGAACTGTGCTTGATAAGGCAGAGAAAATTTGGTTTGATGTGGGCAGTTAACAAACAATAGAAAAGGTAATAGTTAATAGGACATGGGATGCATTTGAAACTAATTAAAGGGAAAAGAGTAATGAGCTGTGCTGAAAGCAAAAACTATTAAAATGGGAGGATATTACAAATGACCTTCTTGAGCTGGCTATTTCACATTTGCAGTAATCATTCTAGCACAAAAATATAAAAGCACTAGTAAGTTCACTCGTGAGAAAGTCAAGATTCAATGCAATCATAGGGCAGGACTGCAAAATGATAGAAAAATACAGGTTTGAGAAATGGAGTTATAGAAATCCAACAAAATTTAGTGAATAAGATATCATCATCCGGAAAAAACACAGTAAAGGAAGATCCACAGGATTTGCTCAGAATGCAACTTTAGGATAACTGTTTGAATTCATTTAGGAACATAGGGATTGCTGTGTATCAGAAAAACAACTACAAAAACAGCCTAGCTCATTTAGTCCAGAAAAACAAAGGCTGAGAGAGATAAAGTAAACACCGAAAGACAAAAGTGGTAGGAAGGATATTAGATACAAGAGGGAAGAAGACATTATGATAAAGAACAATTTTGTCCAAGAAAAAGTGAATAATAAACCATCCATGGGTATATTTTAAATAAAAACTAATAGGTTCTTGAAATTGAAATACTTACTTTTTTAGAAACCTTCTGGTAGGAGTAATGACAAAAAGCAAAAAACAAATTCTGTTACGGTCACCACCAAAAGTTAAGGCTAAATAATGGCTTGAGTCCCTGCCCTGATAATGTTTACATGTTTACTAGGAAAGGTCAGTGTTAGCATATTAATTCCTATAATCCTATTGCAATTCCTAGAAGGAGATTTCATTGCACCTAACTTTAAACCCCTGTAGTACAAACTTTTCCTTCCCAGTCTAGTTTCATCATCAATTGAGAGAAATACAAAATTCTAGAACAAGAGTTCTCTGGTCAGTTTGAGTGTTTGTGTAAGACGATTGCCCCCCACAGAAATATTATTCCTTTCTCTTGTCTGCAAAGAGCCCAGGCAAGTAGATCAGATTTTATCTAGGGCATAGAAATGTATGTCTGATACCTAGTCGGCACTGCAAGGATGTAAGGACTGAAACGGGAGGGCTTTCTGCTGTCTTTCTGTCTGTGTGTCTGTCTTGCCATCCTCAGGACACCACACCAAAATTCAGAAAAGCTAAACAGAGACAAAAGTACTTCCTTGTATGAAGTCCATTTCCTCTTTATCAGTGTATCCACTTTCGCAGCTAGAAAAAAGCACATATTTTCGTTATTTTACCCATACAATATAATATTGAAATTGGAAGTAGATTGCACCACTTCTTTGTCAGGGTGTAAGAGAAAGACGTGAAAAAGTGACTACAGGCTGGTTTCCACAAATTTCACAAAATGGTTTTTCTTGCTGCATTTCCAGATATACTGTCTTTGCCACTAGAGCTAATATTTTATCATGACTAATATTTTATCATGACTAGCAAACTTTATCACTAACTGTAAGGAAGCTTGAAAGCAAACGTTTCCATACCAGAAACTGCTCAACTGATTTAATTTAACAGAATTCAGAACAAACAGAGCATAATATGTTCAACATGCAAGGCACTGTCAGGAAGTAGCACTTGTTCACTACTTAAGAGAGAAAAATATTATTTTAAATGCACACAGTCTCTTTAGCTTGATAGTTCCTATTTCTTGGGACAGTTCTAGGGGGCTAGAATCCCCATATGGAAAATTCATTTGACCCTAAAGATTTTCCTAGGAAACGTGATCTCCCAAGTGTATGTGTGAAGATTCCAAGAGCACATTTGCAAATGTTAGCCTAAAAAGTCAAAGTAAAAGAAATTAAAGCAATGTGGTTAAAACTTCCTCTTCAACTAGTTTGAGACAACCTCAGTAGACTGCAAAAGATTCCATGGGCAGTGTTAAAGCAATCAGGGTTAAAGCAAACCCAGAAACTATTTAGTTCGACAATATTTCCCAACCAACTTAATGGCTTTGTGTCTAGTGGATATTGGCTTTTGACATGAAGGCAGAGCACTCGCATTTGCTGAGCCAGTTTGTCATCCTCCTATATCGCGCTGGAGAATTTCAATTGGCACCACACGCTTCAGCACTGCCAAGTCCCACTTCTCTGGTGGCAGCAATGGACTTAAGGCTAATAAGCTCAAAAAGGCTGGAAAGAAGAGCAGTGACCATGATGTGTTTGAAACTATTGCATACAGTGATGCAAAATACTTGTCCCACTGCGTATAGAGAGAGGAGAACAAACGCTCACACATCAGAGCTACATGCATGCTACAAGCATGCATAATATGCATGGATGCTCCAAGGATCCAACTAAGTCAATTTGCTAAAATAAAGGGCTAGCATGCTTCCTCAGGAACACCCTGGGATTATTTTAGTGCACATACACGCTTTTGGGGGACATAACTGTCTTTCATTGCATCTTTGTACTACACTGAAGAGCCTCAATCTGGTCAATGACCCTTGGTAAAACTGCAATATATATATACAACTGCACCAAACAAATCATCACAATCTGCCCATTTTACATGTGAGAGATCAGTTAGCAGCAAAGAAAGAGGGAGTCAAATTCAAAATCTGCTTTTGGGACACCCTTTGGAGTCTCTGAATGAAGACCAGCGTACAGCTTCACACAAACCTTGGTAGTAAACAAAGGGCCTCCTTTGGTACTTTTCAAATCATGACTTAATTCAAAGCTTATTTCAAGAGAGCTGCAGCTAAGGAAGGAAATGCAGAAACAGATAAAGAGTGTTAATGGAAGAAATACAGCCTAAAATGGAATTTGAAGGAAAGGACCTCCTTCCTTCTCTCAGCTGCTGGGAAGGACCTTTGTTTAGAACTAAGTCCATGCAAACCACAATGGCTTTGCAGAGCTTCAGAGCTCCTAAAAAGGCAAGCAAGGCTGGAGGTACAAATCCACCAGAAAAAAAAAAAAATCTTCTGCATATCCTCTCTTCCTGTTCCATACTACAATTTGCAAGATTATTTTACATCCTCATTAATGCATATGCATGCGTAAATGCAATGTTTCAACCATTTGCTAAGTAGACTTGTGTTCTATTCCATCTCACAGGCTACACCTATGACCATTATAGCAGTGCTCCTTCTGAAAGCACAACATGTGACAAGACAAGGAAGTCCACGTTCTTTATCTTCTCTCATTCCAAACCAAAAAACTAGGATGGGTTTCTTTTAATCAGTGTATGGTATCATAGGTTTTGCAAACTGCAAAATATTTTGAGCATGAAACAGAAAGTACTAAGAGTTTCATGATGATTCTCAGCGTAGTCTCTGCAAGGGATTTTCTTGGATTTTTTTTTTTTTTGATGGAACCTCGTAAATTTTATCTAGGAGGTTCTTAATGTTTTCTGCATTTGTCAATGACTTCCTTAGATGTCATAGCCTAATCGGATCAGTAAACCCAGTAACTCCTACCTGTTACCATACATTCTGGCCTGCCTGGGGCTATATTGCACAGACTTCATAAATGCAATTTGTTGAGGAAACCTCAGAGTTACAACATAACCGCGCACCGCACACTCTCTCAGAAGCACTGGACTCACTGCACACACGCCGCCTGAGCACAAACACTAAGTCTAACATGTCGCTGGATCATCAGATTTACTACACATCTGCAGGCCACCTGTGCTGGGCATGTACAATGAGCTGAAAAGAAATAATATAAAGCCTATTTCTTAGCCCTTTAACCCATGGTTGTGATACTGTTGCCCACATAATCCTGCTTGGCAAATCTTATTTTCAACAGGCTGGGAAAGGGGGGAAAGCTTTGAGTGATAATACACTTTCTCTCGAGTGTAGTATAATATATTAACAGAAGACAAAAAAGAGATAAGAATTCATTAATGTTCCTCAAATGGAGGGCCTTTGTTTTTCACCAAAAAAATCACAATCTCAGAGTATGTTACAGAGGTGAAGCTACAGAGTGAGAAAAATACAAGGCTTACAAGATTCTGAAGCCAAGTTCATAAGCATAGGATATCCGTGCTTAGGAATTAAATTGCGAACGGCAGTTACATCCTGTCCAGTTTCAAATGAGAGCAGAGATGCCAGGTGTTGCTCATTCTGTCCTGAGTGGCTCCTGCCTGCAACTCACAGGGGCCAGTATACCTCGGGCTGCTGCTCAGAGTGCAGTGAGGAGACCACCCCATCCTCTTCCATTCATCAGGGAGCAGTGCTGCCTCCAAAAACTGGAGCTGCTGTGGGCCAAACCAGAGTCATTGAATGGTTTGAGTTGGAAGGAGTCTTAAAGACCATCGTTCCAACCCCTCTGCCATGGACAGGGACACTTCCCACTAGACCAGGTTGCTCAAAGCCCCATCCAGCCTGGCCTTGAACACTTCCAGGGATGGGGCATCCACAGCTTCTCTAGGCAACCTGTTCCAGTGCCTCACCACCCTCATAGTGAAAAATTTCTTCCTGATATCTAATCTAAATTTACCCTCTTTCAGTTTGAAGCCATTACCCATTGTCCTATCAGTACATGCCTTGGCTAACTCAATTGTAAACAAAATACACACTCACCCACCTAATTACGTCATCTCAGATACCTACTAGTGTACTTTCCTATCTGTTATAGCACCTATCAACTCTATGCCTATTTTTTTTTGCCACAGCATGACAGCTACCAGGAGTTATGTGGCTAGTTTTATGCAAAACTGACTGGGGAGACTGTGCCAACCATCAACCAGAGCCTCAAATCAGCTGCCGTCCACAAGCTGGCACATATGAAAACAGTTCCTGACAGGTAGACATAACAAACCTGAATATCAATTTGAAATCTTCCTGCTAAAGGGAATTCCTGTTTTTAAATACGTAAATTAATGGCCTAAATTTAGAAAATACTTTTACTACTGTCCCATGTTTCTGAAAAATCATGCCAGTTATTTAGACTTCACATTTAAACTAATTTCTTAAAATTCTTCTTAACTGAATATCTTTCTTCTTTTTGTTCTTTCTTAAGCATTAAGGGCATGAAGCAATTTTGAGAGCATGTATATATGGCCAAAAAGTAGTTCAGGGGTTCATTAGCAGATATGCACAGGTGTAGACCATACAATGGCTAAAGTTATATTTTTAAAGGGCAACATAGAGTGATTTTTTATTAGACTTTCTGAGGCTCACCCACCTTCTAAAAGTTCAAGTTTAAGTGACTGAGGAAGTGGTCTAGTCATATTTTTGGGAAGATTACAAAAACAACTGTGACTAAATTCCCAGAAGCTGTAACATGTATAAAGCTGGACTAGACAATGCCTTCTGAGCTCACAGCAACTGTTTATTTATTTGAAAGTCAAACCACCAGTGCAGCAACAAGCAAATGCTGTACATGTTTCAATGTTTAAGAGAATGACAAGTGGAAATAGAAAACCGGATTCAATGCATCACTTCCCAAGAGGCTCCTATGGCGCAGTGAGAAAAATCTTCAAAGTGTGGGCAAAAATCCTAGTTCTTGTGAAAGCTGCATTATAACTTCCCAGTCTACATCTATGCTGTACTTGCTCTGGTGGCTGCCAGGAGAGTACCTAAAAAGCAGTATTCCCAAAACCCTGCTCCCAGCTTTTTCTCAGGTTCTCGCAGGGTGCATGCTTTTCCCTTCTGAAGACAACGCCATGGCTTTTCAAGAAAGGGTGCTGGGTTGCTTGTCTACCTGAGGTCAGTGTTCTAGCACTGCCAGACACCAGCACAAAGCCACGCAAGAAAACAGTTCACTGGGCATGGAAAGGCAGAGCCCATCCAGACTTCAAGTAATCTAGCCCCAGCCAAGTCCAGGTGTGCTGGAGGCTTTTTCCATAAGCAAACCAGCCGGCTTGCTAAGAGATACCCCAACAGATAAGCAGTATACACAGGCTGCAGATTCGTTTTTTTATAAGCCTTGTCTTCAACCTTAAATACACTATCAAAAGACACTGCAGGCTTAAACTTAGTCTATTACACACATCTTTTGAAAATGTTATCTCCATTCAAAGAACATGTGGATGCAATTTGCAAATTGTTTTAGAACTAGAAAACCCTGAGAGGCTTATGGTGTAGGTGGTATTTTGTTCCCAGAAATTACTATAACTTACTTCAGGCATATCCTGAGACATAATAGCGGTCATGTTAAAATAAAATTGTTTTAGGTCCAAGAGACAAAGAAGTATTTTTTGTATGAAAAGTGCAAGATACCTTGACAATGCTGCTGAAAATAATAAAAAGAGGTTGAGTCCTAAATCCTCTGCTCAAGAGATGGTCCTTTACCTATCACTGAAATGTGAATGGAACTCAGACAGAATAGATTTTTTACAAGGCTGTTTTAGAAACCACAATTTAATAAAATAAAACAGAAAAATATTTTCCAGTACAAACTACCTGGAACATGCTCTGCAGAAGGCAGAGTATAATTATTCAGATACGTATTTGGCCAGTTTACAGAGCTAACACCCAGTGCCATGAAAAGAGCCATGGAATTTCAACAGAAGTTGTCAGACCTTGGTTTTAATACATGTTCCAAAGAGAGCTGCCCACTGCATGAATTACCCTCCCAGCACTTCCAAAGAGCTGAGGTGGCAGCCCCTTCTTTTCAAGGGGAAGGAGTAGGCGGCAACCTTGAGGACTGAAAAAAAAAAAAAAAAATTATAATTTTTAAGGGGAGAGGACCACCATGCCTCATGGTGAGTTGTCTTCACCTTGGTGTATTCTGGGTTCGTTCTATAGTAGTATCATAAAACAGAAGCTTCAAAACATATCAAGCTAATGTTCAGATTTTCTGCTGACAGTAAATGACAAAAATCACAGATGGTTCGTTCCCTCTCCTCTAATATTATACCACATGAGGATCTCAACAGGACACCACAGTGAAAAAACATCCAGATCCCAATGTTAATATTGCAGATTAACAATTTTAAAAACACAAAAAACAATCAAGTAAACTCAGTTTTCCATTTCCTGTGATTCTGTTTATTCCTTTCTTTTATCTTGGTTGCCTACCAGCCCTTTTAAAGGCTGACCTCTCTGCGCTCCCTCTTCTGGGGCTTCCTCTCCTGTACAGGTGAAGTGGCAACCTCCCTCACCCTCTCTACACACCACTGGGGGAGTCTCCTTTGGATTTGTCACACTCGTGCACCGTCTCACTGAATTTTCACGTCACCTCTTCCAGAGAATAATTTTCTAGTAGCTTTTACACTGGGCTAGTGCCAAGAGCTAGAGGAAAGCACGACGACTTCTCTCTCTTCTTCGTTTTCTTTGCCCTGTGTGAGTCAGTGGCATGGAGCAGGCAGCTGCAAAACTGGGTGAGGGACTACCGAGGATTTTGAATCGTTTGATAAATGAGACTTCTTCAATCAATGAAATTTTAAGAAAAACAGAATTTGGTTTTAAAATGGTATTCAATGTTCCCAAAAATACAACAATGACTATCTATCTCTCTCTGTTTTCAGAAAGTATATATGAATATATCAAATTAATCCAGAAATCAGGTAACTGAATAAATCTTTTTCATTATATGTTGAGGATATTAAACTTTTATTGCAGAAAATAATTCCATTAACTGCTCATCTATGGTAGTAATCATTTTCACAGCAGTGAATTTTTTGCACACGATTTAGAATATTGTCAGGCTAGAAACTCTGATAGCTGAAATACAAGGGTATACTTCCATTTTTAAAATTATAATTACATCATAAAACTTATTTCTACTCACTGATCAAGCTTTGGTTTAATGACATGCACATCTTCATCATAGCACCCTTAGTTTAACACACATTAAGTAATAAGAAAAGGGAAAGATACTTTTATCTATTAATTTCAGTAGGTTTTGGCTAGCCCTGCCTGTTTTTTGTAATTTTTGTCATGCTATTTAGTTTTATTCTTTTTTTATTATAATTTACATATTATTATGGTTTTTTCATTTTTATTTTCCCAGCTATTTTCTATCAGCTTGGAAGAACTGTGTTGATCAGAGTCCACCCAAATCATAGAAACCTATTTCTTGAGAACTGGTGTGGCAGTTTTTTATTATAGTCAAATATAGGGGTTCTATGTTAAATGGTTGTAGTGAATTTGTCCGAATGCCTGCTATACCTGCATAACAGTGTGGAAAAAAAGGGGGGGAAATGAAGATTTTTTTTGTTTGTTTCTTAGCAGGAACACCAGCAATGCGGGGATGAAAGGTTTATATCCTGTTGAATCCTAAATTGAAATGGCAACAACGAACTATACAGCACATAAAAAGTGTGACCCAATAGCCACTATAAAGCTCAAAAATCTCTTCCTAGACCACTTCACATTTCTAATATGTTTGTGAAGTTTATAAGAACTGTGACATTTGTACAGAAAATAAGGACTTCTCCTGAGCTGGAATCAGGATCAAAACCTCATTAAATACCATCTGATAATATCATAACTTTAGTTAGGTAAACTGATGAAAAGTCACCTCTTCTGTGAAGCAGCTCTATGAAACAACAGTTCTGTGCTCTCTATGAATTCAGTGTTGCTTTTAGCATTCGGTGTATCATTTAGACTAACAGGCAATTGAAAAATACTCTTTCCAAGGCCAACATTGCCCCCTTCTGCTGTAAAGGGGACAAGACATGTAACTTTCCAATTTCTAGAGTTTCTGGGTGGGTTGGCTTGTCAACACAGTACAGTGACAAACTGCCTATTTACCTTACTGTCTCCCTAACAAATACTTGGAGAGTAGTTATTTTCCAGTACTTGTTTCCCACTCTTTGAACTTCCCACTCAGAAATCTTAAAACAAAATTTCCTTCTCATAAACATTTGTTCCTTTTCCAAAACAAAGATATTCTCTGTCTTCAGAGACCAATTGCAGAGAAAATGGTTTCTCTTCCTACATTTTTCTATATATCTCTAAGGTCACTGGCAAATTACTTATGTAAAGATATTAAAGAAACAATGGGAATCCATGAAGGTGCTATTTGAACATGAGAAGAAAAATAGTCATGAAGCTTTTTGAGATTTCACAGTAGTAACAGAAAGGGCTGGCTATTTTGGATGTAATAATTTAATATAGCTAAAGTTATCATTTATAAGAGAAGTCCTGATTTCTTGTCTCTTTTGGTGTACACATAAAAAAGCTCAAAGTCCCCAATGTCAGGTATCATACCACAAAAAAATTGTCTGCGAATATTTCAAAATAATCAAAAATACATGTTCATGTAGTCTGGTGTAGTATGATAATAATAATAGTATTAGTAATAATAGTAATTATAATAATAATAATCATAGAATAGTTTGGGCTGGAAGGAACCTTTAAAGGTCATCTAGTCCAACCCCCCTGCAATGAGCAGGGACATCTTCAACTAGATCAGGTTGCTCAGAGCCCCGTCCAGCCTGACCTTGAATATTTGGCATCTACCACCACTCTGGACAACCTGGGCCAGTGTTTCACCACCTTCACTGTAAAAAATTTCTCCCTTATGTCTAGTCTGAATGTTCCTTGTTTTAGTTTAAAACCATTACCCCTTGTCCTGTCACAACAGGCCCTGCTTAAAAAGTCTATCCCCATCTTTTCTGTAACCCCCCTTTAAGTACTGAAAGGCTGCTATAAGGTCTCCTGGAGCCCTCTCTTCTCCAGGCTGAACAACCCCAGCTCCCTCAGGCTGTCTTCATAGGAGAGGTGCTCCAGCACCTTGATCATTTTCGTGGCCCTCCTCTAGACCAGCTCCAGCAGTTCCATGTCTTTCCTGTGCTGAGGACTTCAGCTCAGCAAGCCATTCTAATCCAGCTCTTTGCTGTGCCTCAAAATCACTATCATGTTTAAGATTATATAAGGCAATTAAGAACTTATTATGAAAGAGAACCAGGTGCTGAAGCCTTGTTATATGGGCATTGAGAAGACAGTTTTATAATTAAATGCTGCTTGTCCATTATCTATGAAGTGTCCACCCTGCTAAGGCTAAGACATCAGAACAGACACTAGCAAAATGTTTAAATACATGATACAAAAGTTCAAATGCATTCTGAAAAGGCAACATAAGTTATTCTTTGATTTTTTTTTCCTTTTTTTTTACTCTAATACTGAAGGCAGCTACATATTATTTTGTGATTTAAAGTTTTATAGGGGAAAAAATGCAAAATGCATCTCAAACAGCAAAGTAATTTGGTTTTAATATTAACAATATAAACAAAGGAGCTGGTTCTTTTGAATATAGGGCAAAAAGAGTTTAGCTGATAAGACCTTTATGGTAAAACTTTAATATACAAAGGCTTCTTATTGTGAGGTTATGAAGTGATATTACTTCATATGTTCATAATAATATACATTAATTTATTCAAAATAATCATAGAATCATAGAATGGTTTGGGTTGGAAGGGACCTTAAAGATTGCCTAGTTCCAACCCCCCTGCCATGGGCAGGGACACCTCCCACTAGAGAGATATTTAATATATTTAAAATGTCAATCTTCCTGACAACTTGTGTTCCACTTTCTTCCTGCAGATGCCAGAAAATCTGTGTGCAAGTGTCCTAAGAAAGGGACTCTATCTCTTTTAACACTGGAAATAAAAAAGAAAAACGCCAGGGTTCTTCTAGATCAACTAAATTGCTGAGGCAAGTTACAAGAGAGAAAATTCAATGAAAATTCAATCGAAAATCATTGGCTTTCTTCTAAGAAGAGGTTGTTGTAGCCATCAACTGAATGTTGCTGGGTTAGATTTAATAAAATTTGATCATGCTACTTGTGTGGATTTTAATTTAGATAGCAACAGTAGGTTTCTGCAGTTCTGATCTCAATTGTTTTAAACCTTCTGCATCTCTGATAATTTCAGTTGGTGTAGTTATTGATATACTTTCATCTGTGTAAGTAGAACTAGGATCAAAATGTTTTGCACCTGGAGTATCAGCCCACAGATACAGAATTAGATGCCATTTTATATTCATAATACATGGGAGAAATCTGAGTGTTTATAGCACTTCTAAAATTGGGGCATTCTCACATGCGTTCAAAATACAATCTAGAGTTGACTTGTGGTCACTTTCAAAATTAAAAAAATCCAGTACCTCACCTACAGTCCAATAGCAAATATTTTTCCTAAATCCACAAAGGGAAAGGGTTGAATATGCTTTTGATGTAAATAATATCTTCTTTCATTTTCCTTCTCTATATTTGGGCACCCTCAAGGATATGTGATGTTCACAGCATATTAACATTGACAATTTAGATGGATAAATTTGATCCAGCAAATAAGTACATGATGACATTTATTTGAGAGTATGATTTAATCCTGTTGCCTGAGTGATACCACAACGCGCCTAAATAATTATTCTTCTAATCTAAATAATTACAGCTCCCAGTCCACTCCTCCAATATTTCTCCTACTTAGTTTCCCGCTCTTTTGCTGCTTACATCCTCCACCATGTTGCTGAAATCTCTAAAGGCAGATGGTGGAACTGGAAGTCAAAGACCACTTTTAAATCACATGCCTATTACCAAGAAACTCTCACAGCCTTGTTACTAGCAGATGCAGAAGGCTGCCATTGCAAAATCATCCTGGATTTATGTAAGCATGAAATGAAACTCAAACTAAACTCGCTAATCCATAACCAAAAAAAACCCAGCTAATCACCTATTTTTAAATATGGATTCTAAATTTTGCATGTATATCTAGCAGATTCTGTAGTCAGCCAGGCTGAACATTTGTTTGCTGTGTCTCACTCACATTGCTTGCTTCTGCATAATTGCACAGCAATATACAGAAGATGAACATACATGACTTGAATGCAGCATAGAGCACCGAGTTAACAAAGCACAAGATTTTGTAAGCTCTTTCCTTAGACCCAGGTGTAGGTCAGAGTATCAGTTATGTTACTTGAAAATAACCATATCACTGAAGCTTCAAAGCATCAAGCAGAATATATCGTTTTAAAACAGAAACAGATCAAAATGCTGCACCTGATATAATCAATGAGTCGTAAAGAAGAAATGCCATGTGAAAAATAGAAATTGATTCTTTCAGTCAATTGAGAAGCAACGGGGGCAATGATGTGCACACTTAACCCTGTTCTTTCATTGGAGTATTGATGTATCCCTTTCATTTCAAGGGATTACTAGGATAAGATGCTATTATACGTCATATAATGTTACGATACGATCCCTAGGTTTTGTCCTCTGACAACACTAAGTGGTGCACCATATAACCTCAAGAGCTGAGGTGGACAGACCTGCACTAGTAAGTCGACAATTCAAAAAAGAGGAGACAATCAATGCTGGAAGGAAGTTAGGAAGGAAGAGAAATGAACATGTCCTGAACATGGATGTGCATCGCCTGTATGACTGCTGGAGCAGAGTACTGAGCCCAGGCCTCCCAGCCAGCCATTTGGGGTGTCCAGACAGCATCTCCTGAAACAATTGTTTTTTAATCTCTGAAACAAAACTCCCAGTCTGTGTGGGATTGAGAGAGAAGGGAGCAAGACTGTAACAAGCCCCAGCAGAATTCCAGCAGCTCTTTTCCATGTAGAATCGCATCCCCCACTTTGGAGCCCTGCTGCTGCTCCAGGAAGACTGCAGGGTGCCTGCCGCTCCATCAATGCTGAGACAGGCAAAGCGCCAAAGCATAACAGGGAGTCATTTTCTTCAAATTTCCTCTCTAAAATAAAAATAGACACTTTTTCTTGTACCAGCTTTCAGCAACCCGTCAACTTGCACAAGTTTCGAGAATCTGCAACTATCCTACTCTGCTCTCTTTGGCAGTGTATGTTAGTGTGCCCTATCTTTGCCTATCTGTTTGAACCTGAGGAAATCAAATCCCGGATTAATGGCTTTCTTGTACACCATCACAACAACAAGAAATAAAAGCTTGCATCAAGCTGAATTAATTATTTGATCTTTTACAATATTTAAACTGGTATTAATTCAGTTAATAAATATCAATATATTAAATTTCAGTACTAATGATAGCTATTATTAATAATTACATTGCATCGTATTTTATATTATAAAGTATAGTGATATGATTAATAAGTTTAATGAAATGAATATTAATATTACTTCTTGATTAAAGTAACGAGTTTTTTATGTTTTAAGTTTTTTTGAGTTACATATTTCAAAACTGTTCATTCTTTAATGTCATTGTTAATGTTATGGTACTGCATCCTGACATTGTTTAAATAGCCGAGCTAACTTTGCCACATACCACAAAAAAAGGCAAAAGAGAGCACTGCTCATCTTTTCATTTTCCTATGCGCCGGAAGTGTGATAGGAATAATTGAGAATTGGGCCCAAAATCTTCAGTGTCCATAGATGCCACGCGCAGACACTTTTACCACAAAGGCATTTTATACAAAATGACATTTGTTCTTAATAGGATTTCCACTGTTTGTTGAATTTGTCCCCAATGCCTTGCATGAATTACAATCTATAATTATTTTCCCTGCAGCCGATCAGACAGCCCAGAGAACATAGAGCATGTTTCCTGTGTCTTATTCAAGTACAGGTATAGCCAAAAGCAATCCCACTGGTGTTACAGCTCCACTCCACAGAGGAGGTTTCTACTCACTCCAGCAGCAGTTGGCACCCTGGCGACTGTTGCCTGTGTCCTGGTACACTAACACCCGCGGCACGGTCACACAGTGAGTGTCCAGGGAAAAGATTTGGTCCTGAGCAGTGATCTGAGGCCAAGAAGCCACCTCGCTGACACAGGAACAGGGATGTAAGGGTTCTAGCTCCCTGTGGCAGCCTTGTCCCCCGCAACAAAAAGCCTTAGCTGCAAGAACAAAAGAAGCAAGTGTCTTGCATCCTCTTCCTTGGCAGCTGTTGATGGTGGAGTTTCATTTACCAGAGGCTCCATCCACCCAAATGGGGATCTAAGGCAAATCATGTCTAAGGAAATATGGGCGATGGTTTGGTGGTTAGAGAGGCTGAGGAGTATCAGGGAGTGTGAGAGGGAGATCGACTGGTGGGCCCACTCCCTGCGAGCAGGGGAACAT
>JAOXNO010000013.1:104597200-104609899 GCA_028565335.1 Limnodromus scolopaceus | reverse complement strand
TGGTGTTGGGGGATATGGTGTAGGGGAGAACTTTGTAGAGTAGAGTTGATGGTTGGACTCGATGATCCCAAGGGTCTTTTCCAACCTAAATGATTCTATGATTCTATGATAAGCTTTCTCTGTACTTTGGTGTGTTTAGGTGTGCTCCCCATTCTGCTATCTACTCAAGATTCCTTCCAGAAGCATCATTCAGCATTCTTTTATGTCACCAATGCCAACTGACCCACAGGGCTTTAGCAGAGACGGCCTTTTCCTTGTGAAGCATTTGAATACAAAGTAAATGGCACAGCTCACAAAGGTTTACAAAAAGAGAGCTTGACAGAAACAACCAATAACAATTGCACATCCACCTATTGCTGTCAGCTTTCTCTTCTGCAAATTCAGCTAATTCTGGATGGTTCTGCCTGGCCATTGGACCCTGCTTCTCATGCACCTTCAACATCATTAGCTAGACTTCATGAAAGGAAATCCAGCACCAGATGCCCCTGCTTTATTTTATGGTCTAGATCAACCCTTCATCAGTTATTCAAGTTCAGCTCCCTCCTTATTACTACATTTAACCCAACCCATCAATTCAGCTCCTACTCTGGAGATGTTAAAGTTCACCTGGTCGTGTTTAAGAGTGAGACTGAACATGCAGTTAGTAAGTATTTCCATGCTTGGCTAAACCCAGTACAAATCATTACGTTCTCAGGTGACACATGGTCTTTAGTTATTATAGTTACTTGAGAAATACTCACACTTTGTTGTGAAGCTCCTTCATAGACTATTTGCATTTCATATATACATGCATAAATTTCTTTACACAGATATACATATAGGATTAACCTATATTGGACTTCTGACAATAAGCAGCCACTTCAGAATGACAGCGGATTCTGGGTGAATTGACCTCTTCCCCCTTATCTTAGGCATACTGTGACAGATCCAAAGAAGCCCTAACCCTTAACTTACACCACAATGGTGTCTAAGAAATATCATCTGCAGAATTTCTCCTTATCACAAGAGTTACCTTGCAAACGTGCTTGTCAAAAAGAAATGCAACCAATTTATTCATCTAAATAGACCAATTTCTAACTAACACAATTAAAAAGTGCAATATGGCGTTATACGGTGTACGTGTGTATATTTCTGAAAAAGGCTGCGTATTTTTGTTGTGCAGTAGCCACATAAGATATGCAATCAAAATGAGAAAAAGGTGTGAACATGAAGGGACATTCTGTAGATGTTTTGAAAATATCTCACAGATGGCACTTTCACTCTGTATTATAAATTCTTATGCATCAAAAGAAATAAGAGAGAAAGACAAGGATAGCATTGTAGTTTTGAAGAAAAGGGATTAATTTCTTGAGACAGAGGATAACCTCCAACTAAGAATCGGGTCTGTCTTGGGATTTCAACTAGGAAGACAGCACCCTCCAAAAGAAATGACTTCCCTTGCCATGCACAGCTTGCACTGGCAGGCATTGCGCTGGACTTAGTCACCATCCCATTGTAGAAAAATGCACATGTGTAGTCCTTCATTTTACAAAGGCTTTTCTCTAAGTTACTATTATTTATCAGAAGAAACCACTACTAACAGCATGTAAAGTGATTACTGCCAGTTAGGATAATGCAATTTTAGAGACTTCTTTTTTTTTTCAAAAAAAACACACGTGAAACAGTGTGATGGAAGCCAGAAGGCTTTGACAATCAGGATTCAAATTACACCCACTAAGCTTTACAATAGCCCAGTACAAGGGGCTTAAAAAAAGTCAGGATTTTTTTAAGTACTGATTTTGAGGTCTCTCCTAATTCCCACTATGGAAACCTATCCAATGCATGTGTGATAACATTCCAGGTTTACAGTGAGTGATACAACTTTATTCTTGAGACCTACAAGGCCAACACTAGTTTTATGGCTTTCCAAGCCTTCACATCTACTCCAGCCTCCCAAACCACTGCACACACACAACCTTCCAGGGCACTTTTGCTTTCCATATACTATTTTCTTTCCTCTTCCTTTGGCCCTGTGTTTTGTAGTAGTCATCTGGAGCCAAAGACTCTGATAGTCTCCTCCTTCATTCAGTATCCAAAATCCAATTGAGCAGCACTTTTTGACAACTAGCTTCTCTGTACTGATAACTTGCATATATCTCAGCTTCTTTAAAGGTACAGTTCTTCACAGGACAAAGTAAAGGGATAACTCAATGGAGCCTGGAGGAACAATATTGGACAAGAAGTTGAAAAAGAGTAGGCCTGTCTTTCATAAAAGAGCAGGAAAAAGCAGATTTTTCCCATGCTACTGAGTCTCTTGCAGATCTGGAACCTCTTATCTCTTACAGAAATAGTATCAGCTACTTCTTTCCCACAAGCATGACCAGACTCTCAAAATGATGGGGAAAGAAGCCAAAAGAGCTCTGGCTACCTCCTCTGGAGGCTATGGCCAGCTGTTTTTCACAGAAGGCAGGAGAGCTAGCAAATTAGAGCACTTTTCCCACATCAGCACTCCTAAAATTCCTGATGCCTGTAGTTTCCCATTCCAAAAGAGATCAACATAACTTTAATCAAAATTTTTGACTACAGGGATTATCAAATGCACAGTGTCTCCAGCTACAAAAAGAATTCTATCACAAATATCAGACCCTGTTTCAGGATCTCGTCTGGCCCCTGCATGCTGGCAGTTCAGGCACCATGAACAGTTATAAACTGGTTTGAACTTCAGATCTCACCCTCATGTCCAAGCATAGCCATGAGCAAACATCAATCAAGCCTGGCCAAAGCATGCTATCTGTTCAAGCAGTCTGGCAGCTTCATAACGAGTTCTAAGAGGCAGCAGTGGTAGAAAAGCCCTAGGACCCACCTCTGCCTATATAATCTAGGCAGCAGATGATGGACGCTTTGCCTTTTAATTGTGTTTTTAACAGCCTGATTTTACCTTGCTGCCACTCTTCCTAAAGAAAAAAACCAAAGATAGTAGTAATCAAAACTTTATTTTTTCAACCAATACTAATTAATAATAAAGAAAAGAAATACGTCATACAGACAGAGGGGATACTTTCCGCTTGAAGTGAAATATGCAATTATTTCACTAACATCACAGGAAGTTATTAAGCATTATCAAGGGAAACTAATTGTAGCCTGATGAATCTCTCAGAGTTTCTAGCACCCCCTTTTTTTTTTCCTTTCTGGCTATAGTGTTCACAATTAAAAATGTCTAAGACACCTTCCTATGTGGCTTTGCCATTCAGCACTATTAAAGACGAGGTCTGTGATAGCACAGTATGGCTGCAAGAGCCACAATGCAAGAAATAAAACAGTGAGTCCTGCCTATACAAGGCAAGTACCACACTTTTCACCCACCTTTCCCTGTCTGTACACACTGGTTTCAGAGTCTTGCTAAACTGATGACTTGCATAATCTAGGACAAGAGGACAGTGCTGAAATCTATGCACATCAAAAATCAAAGCATGTCCATTTAAGAGAAGAATGACTGATCTACATTTGCATTTAAATAACAAAGACTTCACTAAGGCCATTTAGGCAAGAATAAAGGTAAAATTTGTAGCAATGTCCTCCTGTAAGACCCAATCTAACTAATGTTCAGTTAAAACTATCTCAAGCTGGACCTGAAGTTGCTAATAACAGCCACTGGAGGGAAACTAATATACAGAAAGCAGAAGTCCATTGCTATACAGTCAGGCAGCTCTGTTTCCCCCTGCACGGCTTTTTGATATACCTTAAAATCAGATAGAAATTAGTGACACTGTCAGTTAAATCAGAGTGAAACTGAGGTATAAAAACCATCTTTAAGTGTAGAAATATGTATGGGGTTTTAATTCAATATTGATCACATTTATTATCCTTTGGGATTTAAATGCTTCTCTGAAGCTGCTTATGTGTAATTGGGTTTTCAGCCATTTTCTTTCTCTTTTCTAAATATGAAGTCCCTTTGTATATTCTTAACAATAATGTTCTGTGCATATTTTCACAGCTTCACGGTGTCTCTGCTACTGGCACATGAAAAATAAATATTATCTAATAGCCACATAAGTTTGTGTTAATGAACTTTAGCCATAGGCAGGCACCCATTCAAGAGAAACTGTGGTATTCAGGGATTCTACAGCACTTCTGTGTTGCAGAAGTATTTAATAATAAGTATGAAAATTTAACAAAAATCTTTAATAAAAAAGCCCCAAATATTTCCTCATCTCCCCATTGTAGCACCTGGGTAGAACCTCTTTAAAATAAGAACTTGGAATACTAAGGGCTTCATTCTAGCTTGCTATAAAGTACTAAGAACTGTCACAGGATTTTATTTGTGGGATATCTTCTGTAAGGCTGAAAACTTCTTCCTCATGAGAAATTGCAGGAATCTAATGCTAATGTCATCTAAAACTAAGCAATGCAGGGGACTGTATGTTGTCCTGAGGAACAACCAGGCATGCGCAGGGGATTAACAAGACAATATGACAAGTTAAAGCCTATTTTTAGTAGTACTTTGACTTTAAACATGTTTTTATTCTGGAGACCTGCCTGGTATTTCTATTCAAAGAAACAAATGAAGGCTCAAAAGAGTGAAAAGCAGAAGATGAGGAAAGCAGATGATCCTCTCTGTTTATATTCTGGGAGAAGAGGAAAGCTTGTATCAGTCTAGATTTTGGGTTTGGCATAAAGCTGATTGAGAGGGACAGTCTCTCCCCAGCAATGAGAAATGCAGAAGAGGCCGTGCTTCTTGAGGTATTCAAACTTCTCTGCTGTGTCAACATGAGAAGTGTGGGAAGGCTGCTGAGAATTCAGAATTCCTAATTTATTTCCTTGATAATGAATCAAGAAACGAAAGAGAGTAAGACAAGGGAAAAAAGGAATGGAAAACCCTCTTCCATGTTAATGCACAGGCCAATTAAACTAAATTAGTACTGGGAATCTAGAAAACACAGGACTAAGAAATTATTATAACGGTATAAAAATTGCTCTGGGGTTTCCACTGTTGAGGGGATTTCTCAGTAAAAAGAAATAATAATTAATTTTGTTTCCCATCAAAATCCACGAACATTTATCTCATCTTCAGTTAAAACTACTTCAATATTTTTAGCCTAAGACAAACATCATTTCAACATATTTTTACAAATGCTGTGCTTCACTTAATATTTCTTCCTGCTTTTTCTCCTTGATTTCTACAATAAGCATCGATTAATTATTTCCTACTTTAATTGGTTTCCCTAGCATAAGTTATTTCAGTCCTGTTAAGTGGTTAGTCTTGGAAGAAACTGTCAATCCTGATTTAGTCAAATTTAATTTTGGATTGAATATTCTGATTTTAACAATTCTGTCAGTTTTCACTGAAAAAAAATGCTTTGCAGAAAAGAACTATTTTATGAACCAAATTTTATCATCTATTCCTGCTGATACTGTTGTCCCCTCTTTTTCGTAGCTTCCAAAATGGATATTTAAACCATGATACCCAGAGTTCCCTTCCAACCAAGACTTTTCTATGATTCTATTATTCAGTGTATTGTTTAGGTTCCTTCTCAGTTGAAACGGAATGACTAATTTGTTTAGCATTAAAATGAAAGTTACATTTGTATAATGATCTCCCTTTATGCACTAGCTCATCTCAGTTGTCTGTTGTCTTGCTTTACTTTAGTTCATGCATTAAAGCACTAATCAAAAATACCTTCTAAAATAAAAGTGGTTTTTTCCCAATTATTCAGAAGGTTCCAGAAGTCCCTATAGCTAGCTGAGACTTCTTTTCCAGCTCTGCTGGCTGCTCACATCAAGAGCAGAGAGTCCCCAAAACAAACGGCTTAGTCTGGAGAAGTTGTTTGTGTGAAGTTGAAGACTGCGTCATGATGAATATTTATATGGGAATGAATTGAGGTTGCATAGATAAAGCACGCTTCCCTGACTTAAAAGAAATGTGGTATGTGATAGATACATACATTATTCACACGCAAAATAGGATCAGAGTCTTTTAATAGAAGTGTTCCTGAAGCCACGTCCTTTCCCTCCTCCTGGATCAGGTCTGTAACAAGTAGGACCGTTCCTTGTTGTAAAAGAAAGCTGTGATGGCTTTCTCCTCTGTGTTTCAGATTGTACAGGTTACAGCTTTTATAGTGTTACAATTTGGTCAGATTCGATCAGATTTCCTCAGAGCAAAAAACATATTCATAACACACAAAAAATATTACAACCCCCTGATTCAAACATGGCTCAGTGGGCTTTTTAATTAAATCTTTACAAAGATATTTAAAATAAATCTCTGGGAGCCTCATAAGTTTATTATTCAAGTTTCTTTAGAGGTAGCTACAAACTAAATGCTACCAAGAAATCAACAGTTATGCCTCTGACAATAGTGTCTTATGTTATCTGATAACACTGCATACAAAAACTTCAATTTGCTTTGCTTTTCTTCTACCCTTCCCTGGTTTATGCAGTCCACAGAAAACTACCTTATCCCACAATTCGCATTTTGATTCTCTTTCTAACTGTTTTCTTACTTCATTTGCTCAGAACCTAGTTTTCAAGCAAGCTGACCTACTTTATCTTATTTTGGTACTTGCAGTAAATTCCCTTAAGCTTGTCTACTACGACATAGCTTAAAATGTCTTCTCTATACTGGCAATCACGTCTCTTAAAGCAAAAAGATCTATCATGACTGATGCGAGAATGGTAAACTATTAGTCCTTCAGAAAATCTCCAAGATGTTTTTACATTGTAACAGTAAGTTTCTTATTAAACTCTTCATGGAAATGGCTGAGACATTTTAGAAGTTAAAACAAAAACATTCAGATCAAATCAGGCTTCAGCAGGTGAAATTTAGCCCAAATCCCATTTTGTACAGTTTTAAACGAAGAAAAATGAAGTCTAGTAATGGGATGTACAAGGCAAATTTAATACAGGTGGCCCTAATGGCCCCACTTTTAATAAACCTCAATCTTTTTCTTTTATCATTGGTAACAAACTAAAATTCTGCAAATTTGTTTACAGTATATATATGAAAGAAACTCTCCAAAAAGAAATGGTAAATTGGTTTACTGCTATGATGATTAGATAAGACAAGGCACAAAAAAATGCCATGGTGATGAGTGATAGATGACTTGATAAAATTAGATTTGCATAACTGTTGCCCTACAACTATTACATTTGTAGCTGAATTCTCACTATAAGCCTGATTTTGGTCCTACAAACAGTAAAAGTGGCACATATAATTTGTGGTGAAGATTGGAGATATTTTGTGAAAACAGAGGCATTTATTGTGTCTGTGTGTATTATAGAAACTAGAAGGGCTCACTACAGTCCAAAATAATTTGCCTATCTATTTTTTATTTATTGATCTATCCATGAAACAAAACAGAAACTTTAAAGAATTAGCTTAGAATAATTTATGGGATTCATGTACTGAGATTTCCATGGGTCTAGCCAGCACTAGGTGACTGCATCAATTTAGCAGTTAAAATTGGCTCCCTGAAACTACTAGTATTTTAAATACTAATATCAAAGTAAATTGTGAAGCTAATTTTTCCTCCTGGACTTCACAGCTCTGGAGATGATGTTGGGAAGGAGAGACTATAGAATGGAGAAGTTATAAATCCTGGGGTGTCCTGTAAAGAGCTTGGAGAGGAAAGGCAGCCAGTGCATTCACTCACAATACCATATTCATAACTTCGCATAGCTTTTCAGGTCACAAGGAAGGAAACTACACTGCAGGTTTAGGGTATCTCTCAAAGAGAAGACCAAAGGAAAAGATACAGTTTTCTTCTGGTCTTCTGTCTTTGGACTTCCTGAGATTTTCAGGAGGTCAGGAGACTCATCTAATCTCCACACATTTCACATAAAGAAGATTTGTTGGTGTAGCTGTGCTTACTGGTAGGCTTTCTATTGGCAACATAGATTCCAGCCTTTAGCAAGCAAAGCATATATCAAAGAACAGTATTTTCCTTTTCCCATGTACCAGCAATGTTACAGTAGGGCAGTAGAGTCACACTATGTAAACAGTTTAGCCCTTACTGTAAACCTTAAGAACAAAAATAATAATATACATCGCAGAAGAAGCAAGTAGGTTTTTGACAAGTACCTATCAAAAAAGATAAGAGATGTTCATCCTCTGATGGAAGCTGGGTACACCCTAGACCCTTTATCCATGAGGAAAATTAACCTCAATAGGAGTTTTGCAAATACCTAATGTTTGTCACAGCACGTTTCTCTGCATTTTTTACTTTTTTTTTTCTCCTATCATGTAGCTTTCCTCTTTAATAAACCCGAAAACCTTGCAACATTTTTCACTAATCATCACTGAGGTCCTGAAAAATCTTGAGAAAAAAATATCAAAATAATTTAGAAATAATATCCCAGTGCAGGCTCTGAATTTATAGTTTCTGAATTCATAGCACTATTCTGACCAAGATACAGAAAAACAATACAGCAAAACTGTAGTCAGAATACATATACAGTTGAGTGATATAGGGGCTAATCAGAGCAACAGGAAGATGAACACATGTCCAGCCCTAGGAGTGCTTCTCCTTGCCTTTATGATTCTTGCCTGATCAAACTTATTACAGACCTGTTTAACTGTGGTGTCTTTAATTCCCACACAGTAACACTTTCAGGACAACTGCAGTTAACACATGTGTTTGAGTTTGATCAAAACCACTCATCTGTTGGTTAAAACCTGTAACACCATATAAATCCCAAAAAGCTACATGGTATAGGATACTATAGTTAAATCAAAATTACTATAAAACCAGAAAAAGAATACAAATCATTTTCATATGAGTGTTCAAGAAATGCATAAATTTCACTCCTTTTTAAGAAACGGTAAAGATGTTTCTTCATAGGAATAATATTTATAGATTTACTTACTAGAATTTTATTACTCCCTGAAGTAAGTAGAGCCATCTTGTGGACACATCTAGATGCTGCATATGACTGGAAATCGCCTCTAATTAATTACTTCTTAGGTGGAACTATACATTGAAAGCAAGAAACAAAAAACAGTTTAAAGTTTTATATTTTGAGATCGGATCTAACTACATATATATATATTTTCATTAACTGTCCCCACAATTCAAAAAAGACAAGGACAGACTGGAGAGGGTCCAAAGTAGGGCCACGAAGTGGATCAAAGGGTTGGAAAACCTGCCTCATTATGAGATAGAAGGAGTTAGGTCTCTTCTCCCTGGAGAAGGATCAGGAGGGACCTGCTCTTCTCCCTAAAGAAGAGAGTGCTCAAGAGGGAGACCTCATCACAGTATTCCTGTACTTAAAGGGTGGCTACAAAGAGGATGGAGGATCTACAAGGAGCTACATGGAGAAGACAAGGGGCCATGAGTGCAAGTTGCACTAGGAGAGGTTTCATCTCAATATAAGAAAGATATTTTTCACAGTGAGAGCAATCATTCACTAGAACAACCTTCCCAGGAACATGGTAGAGTCCCCATCACTGGAGGTTTTCAATATGCAATTGGACAAAGGGCTGGATAATCTCATCTAGGCTACCTTTCCCACGAAAGGTTAGACCAGATGATCTTTCAAGGGATCCCTTTTGGGGTCCGTTCCCCTTAGAAGAGTACTGGACTGTTCTATGATTCTAATTTCAGTTAACATAATGAGAATCATAGGTAATTAGTACTACTGAAAAGCTAAGCCAGTGATTAAGCTCTGATTTGAATGACTAACCTTAGAAAATGCTGAACATTATTCCATGAAAGTTTCTCCAAAGAGTACTCAGATAGAAAACTGCATCATACTGACTTTCTCACTTTAAATTCTTGAAAATCCCAGTCCACGGTTATCTGGAAATAGTGATGATATATTCCTCTGGGGAAAGAAAGAGGCTGCTTATTGTTCTTTATTAGAAGTCATAAGGAAAAAAAGTAAGAATACTTTTCCCTCATGACCCAATTTGCTCTTGTAGGTCGCTGAACGGTGTTTCAGTGGACCAAACATACTTTGACATTTTATAAGGTAGAGTATCTATATCAGTATTTGGCTGCGTGGCCTGTTTTTCAGGGATGCTACCTATCCATAGCTGTTATTACATTGGCTGCTATTTCAAAACTATTTATAAAGCATGTCATTTTACAGTGCATATTCTGCCAGGTCTCCTCTGTAGCCCCGAATATATCACTCACTGATATAACACTGTTACTCACTGAGCATACACTGCACATGCCCAGGAGCATTTTATTGGGAGAAATTTTACCTGATCTGAACTAATTTGGCCAGATTACAGCACTTCTGTTTGGAAAGCAGCTAATGATTCTGAAAATGCTGTTGTATGCACCGAGCTCTAAGAATCACCCTCACAAAACTCAGTATGCACATTGCCATTTAGGTCCAAATATTAACCCCCGAACTTTCGCCATTACTTCAGACGGCTTTTTTGTGGTTTTATTGTATTGTTGGATGAGTAGCAAATTCTCCTATGTGATCTAGTTACGCTGACAAGTGACAGTTACGCTGACAGCCACTAATCCCAGGATCCCAGCTATTCAGTCCAGATCGAACATTTAGATTCTTCGTATCCAAATTCCTGTTTTCGGCTCAGAGCTGAAATCTTTCGCTCACAGCCCATAAAAGCCTTCAGCCAAGACACACCAGGGCTGCAGTCGTGGTGAAACATCCTCTGCTGTGATGTAACCGCTTGCATGTTTTGCAAGAAGATTGCAACCAGGATGCTGTATAATCGCATATTAAAACATACAATAGAAGCAACAGCTATTGGATGCTCTTCTTGGAGGTAAGGCATCTGTCCAAATACCTGGTAAGCGTTTTGAAGGGTATAAGAGAAAAATGTCTACAGTGTGCTGGATCCTGCTAAGATTTTCACTGGCAAAATTTCCTTTGTGTGGTGCAATCACAGGCAGTTGATGCTTTCAGTTAAAAGACATCTATTTATTTTATGCTAATATGGGGTGTTGGAGTTTTTTTTTTTTTCCAGTGAATCTTAAAACACAAGTCACTGGTTAGTAAATACATATTTTAGAGGATGCTTGTTAAATTGTTTGACACGAATAGATCTGTCACAAGAACAATTCTGTTTCCCATATCCAGGAACTAAAAACTGTGGAGAATTTGCTCTAATTCGTTCATTGTACAGAAGTATAGGAATTGTACCTCCTGCCACTTCTTTGTACAGCAGTATATAAATAGCGGTATCTATTAATATAATATTGGCCACTGGAAAAAAAATTGGGAGACAAAACCAATGACCTGGTACGCCATGGGTAACATTACAGAATCCAAAGAGATGCTGCATGAATAAAGAGATTCATGGATGCAGTTGATGTCACTGAAGTAAGGGACTCTACATGTGTACTCTGAAGTACCTGTCAATCATAATAGTGAACATATGACCTTTGTTTTAACATTTAGAGACAGAAATATATGTATGCTTCATCCAGCAGCCACGTGGCCCAAGAAAAAGACTTACAATTTTATGAAATATCATCGCAGAAAAACTGCCGAGACCATTGAAGGACTGGGGAGAATGGACCAAGCGGAAGGAGGGCCCCTTTGCGACACTTTCGGAGTGATGAGAATTTGTCCCAGGCTTCGGGGTGAGGAAGGCTGCCGCTGCCTTCCAAGCAGCTGACTTCCAGCCCCAGCCTTCCCTCGGCGGCCCACAGCAGGAGTACTACTGCTGCCAACGCCGACTCCTCCACAGAACATCGCCTCACTATTTTCTCCTACCCCCGGCACCCAAAGCCATCCTCCCACTGCTCCCTTAGTCAGCCCGTGGGCGAGGAGCCACCTGTGTGTGGAGGGGCTTGAAAAAACACGGGTTGTGGCTGTAAGGATAGCAGGGGCTGCCTCGGCCTCTCCCCCCTGAGGGGTCCCTCTCTGTGAGAGGGCCTCGGCCTTGGCTTCTCCTGCCCGTCCAGGGCTTAGGCCTCGGGGGGGCAGCCTGTTGTGCCAGGGGACACGAACCTGGGGCGCGGGGGGACAGCTCCCGGAGCTCCCTCAGGCCTTTCCGTGAGGGAGGAAAGAAGGAGGGCGGGTGGTGTAGGTGGCGGGGGCAGACCCTGGCCCCCCCGCCCCGGGGAGCGGGCAGGCGGCCATCGGGCAGGGTGGCGTGAGGGGACGGCGGGGCCGGTTCGAGGAAGGTGGGGGCTGCCGAACGCGTGTGTGTGTGTGTGTGCGCGCGCCTGTGTGGCGGGGCGGGCGGTGTGCCCCCGCCCTTCCCCCGCCGGCTGCCCGGCGCTGCGCGGTGGGCTGGCGCTGGGGTATTTACGGTAAGGTGGACCCGGCGGTGGCAGCTCCGGTTGTCAGGTGATCGGCGCTGAGGAGCCGTTGCCGCCGCCGCCCGGGGAAGGAAAATGCAAGATGGCCCAGCGGGGCCGTGAGGGGCTCCGCGGCGCCCCCTCCCCGCCCGCCGCCGCCACCTCCCCGGCGCGTAGGGCCGGCGGGAAGCGCTGAGGCCAACCCCGCCGCGCCAGAGCCCGTCCCCGGCGGGGGCACCGAGCCATGGGGCTCTGCTACAGCCTGCGCCCGCGGCTCTTCGGCGACGCCGGTGGCGGCGGCTCCATCTCCAGCACCGGCGCCGCCTCGGAGCCCGAAGCGCCGGCCGAGCCTCACGCCGCCCCGCAGCCGCAGCCCCTCGGCGCCCCGCTCCGGCCCGGCGGTAAGCCCGGCGGGGAGGCGGACGGGCCGCCGCGGCGGCTGCAGAACGGCGGCGGTAACCGGGCGGCCCCTGTGCGGCCGCCGCGGCCCCACGCC
>JAOXNO010000013.1:104568597-104591739 GCA_028565335.1 Limnodromus scolopaceus | reverse complement strand
CTCGATGATCTTTAAGGTCCCTTCCAACCCTAACGATTCTATGATTCTATATTGAAGTGTATATGCGCTCCTGGCAGATGAGGAAACCAGTAAGCTAAGTCATCAGGACATGTTGGAATTAGTTCTTATCTATTGGGGGTTTTTTAAGTGTACTGACAGCAAACCCTGATTTACAACACCTAGCTTTTCTTAATTCTGTAGAGTACCAGTTAATTGCAATTAGCCCATGTTTAGATTACTTCTGTTCTTTGATAAATTGTGCTTATTTTTTAATCACCTAATATTTAAGAAAAAAAGACTCTTTTTTTTTTTTATTCTATTCCATGTTACGTGTATCAGTGCTGGAAGGCTCTAACTGCTGTGCAAGGTTGGGTTCTGCGGCTGTTACTTATGCAATATGAACTTTCAGTTATTTGGCAAGTTCTGTACATCGTTATGTGTTCCACAAATGCTTATCATAACATAATGTCTTAATTAAGCAAGCTATGCTGATATTTTCGCTTTCATTTTAAGCTCCTGTTACCATTGTAGCTTCTTGACTGTGGAAATTTTAAAGAGTGTGTAGAACTTCTGGACTTGTACCTTTTTTTTCCCTTTCCCCATAACTGTTTCCCCGAGTTCAGAAGAAATACAGTTTGAAACTTTGTTCCCATGCTCATCTCATTCCACTGCCCAACCACATACTCCGCATTTCTTGCTTTGCCAGCCCTTTGGCATTCCTTAACTGAGTCTTACAAGATTTTTTTCAATCTCTGAGATAACTGTATAAATAACAGCTATATTGTGGGATTCTTTTTTTTTTTTCATTTTTGCATCTTTGACACAGTGAAATGATACAAATTTAGGGACATATTTACTGTTTTTTTTTTTTCCTAGTGTCATGGCTTCCTTCAACTTTCTTTTCAAGTCAGGTACCATTTGAACTGAGAAGTTAATTTTTAAAAAATTATTTCTTCTTTTCTTTTTAATCCAACAGTCTGGCTCAACTGGGTGGGAAACCTGCCCCCTCCTCTGCTTACGAAGTTTAATTTATTTGATAGCTTTTTCTAGAAACATTTTGCTTTTGCTGAATGATGAGGCAGTGGTTCTTTTCCACGGACTTCTGAATAGTAGTAGAGAAACAAAATGGTGTAAGATAAGAGCTGTCACTTACCCTCTGGTAGAAGGGATAGAAACTTCTGAGTTATGATTTTGCATTGGTGAAGTCTTGACCATACCTTTTGGTGTTTCCTTAAATTCTGTGTGGTTTGGATGTCCAGTAAGAGGCTTTTCTTAGAGTAGATGCTTGATGGGTCAAACAGATTAGTAAAACAAAGCATGGGGGAGATGTTACTCGGCCCGTTGACTGGTGCCATCATCCAAACGAAAGCTAATGCTGTCTTTCCCTGAAGATACAGTTGTATTTTTAGAGATGGAAAATGTATGTCAGTAGTTATTACTACGTTCTTAATAAAAACAGTCTTTCATAGATAGTTAAAATCCTTCAGTTATGTTTAAGATTTGCAACCTTGTGTGGTTGTCCAACCCTGTGAGGCATTTCTTGTGCTGCAGTCATCAACACGTCTTTCACTTTATGGGCAGAAGCTTTGTCTTACTGTTCCATTACTTACAACTGTCTGGTACAACCATTCACAACTATTTTTTTAATACATTTTTTTAATGTTTTCTTTTATGACTGATAATATCATAAATCAATAAGGCTGGGTGGTTTGTTTGCTTGCTTTTTAAATACCTGGGAGTACAGAGTCTGGAAGAAATGCAACCTTGTACCTTGCCTGTGCACATCGTATTTATGCCTTTTCCAAAAGTGGATGAGCACGTGAAATATATGCAATATTTCATGTTATCTCTGTAGCGCTGTATAGCTATATGTAAAACTCCCATGTCTCATCATTTGTCTGAAAATGAATATTGAATAAAGGTTTTAAGGACTTAAAGCCTCACTAGGTAAACTGTATTAAGAAGGAAGGACATGTTGTTAGGGACTAGAATAGATAAAAAGTTAAGAAAATATTTATTTTTTTCTTTGTTTGCATGCAGAGCATCAACAAATCTAAGAAAAACCCTGCCACTTAATGTTTGTAACATAAGGCATAACATCAATGACCTGTAGTGGAAGATCTTAACTGATAATATCTCTTTGAAGTCAAATTTGAATTGCTTCCTCATAATCTGGCATTTTACATTTGGTTATTTTTACAGTTAAGTTTGAAGAATCACTAATTTCACTTATGATTAAAGTAATGTTAAGTTTCAAGACTAATAAGTTATTCTTTCTCAAAATACCATTACTGTAGTAAGTAAAATCCAGGTCATATTTTTAAATTCTCAACTGTTACCTTAATTTTAGCCAGGAACTTACATCATGTGGGAAAAACAGGCATTTTGGAGCGTATAAAGCTGTTTGGAAGTAGAAAGTTGTTGTATAGTTTTGGGGTTTTCCCCCCAAATACTTAAAATAAACAAAAAGAAAAAGAATTGAAAAGTTTTTCATTTTCTCTGTTAGGCAATACAATTTTGACATTTCTTTTAAGAAGATTGCATTCCTATAAAGAGCAAAAAGGAAGCTCTTCTCAGCAATCAATTCAAGCAAATTGTCTAATTGTCTTAAGAAGCAGCAGAAAAGGAGAACATTCCCTCAGTGATTTGGGTTAGTGCATACAATGGAGATAAGTAGCAGGCTGGAAAATACCTGTAATAACAACCTGACAACAAATGGAGTCCACGCTCTCTACAGGTGTCTTTTCCTCACCCCCAATCCCTCCTTTTTAATTATTTGAAAATAAATATTTTTTGATGCATGTAGTGTACTTTGTATTTAATTTCTGTGGTATGTGAATTAGTGGATAGAAAGAGTTTTGCTTTTCCATCATGAAGAATGAAGGCTATGTTAAACTGCCCAAAGTGTGGATGAGCATGGGTCCTTATTCTTCTGTGCAAGTATAATTTATATTAAGCAACTTAATCTTCTTTTGAAAACTGGTGAATGTTGCTAGAGACATGACCAAATCTGTTATGCTACAATTCTCTTAATTATGGAGAATTAGTCATTCTTGATCTTGAAGCAAATGCAAAATGCATGGTATTATGCAGTGCCTTCATAATAATCATCTTTATTTTCTTGAATGCCTCACACATGGAGGACTAAGCTACAACAGAAGCAAGTTGCTTTTTTTGAGTGAGAGCACTCATTCATATTTCATATGCTTGAATTCATTTCATGTTGACTGAAGAATAGATTTCTATTTCAGATGATACTTTTTTCAGATAGAGATGTACACACATGGGTATGTGCATGCATACACAAAATCATGGAAGTTCTTATAAAACATGGTTGCGCCAGGGGAGGGTTATATTGGATATTAGGAAAAGTTTCTTCACTGAAAGGGTTATTAAGCATTGGAACAGGCTGCCCAGGGAACTGGTAGAGTCGCCATCCCTGGAGGTATTTAAAAGATGGGTAGACGTAGCTCTTAGGGAGATAGTTTAGTTGCAGTTTTTGTCAGTATCAGGTTGATGGCTGGACTAGATGATCTGAGAGGTCCCTTCCAACCTCATCTATTCTATGATTCTAGGGTAGATTGCCAGGAGGAATTTAGCTGAGTTAAATCAGCCTTCGGGAGCATGTGCTTGGACTGTATCCTGATGTATCTCATAGACTTAAAGCTTCATTAGAACAGGGCAAGTGTAATGGATTCTGTAACAAGATTGGTTCTTTTTCATCCTTTGACTCACTGGACATTTGAATTACAAAATAGACTTATGGTGTTATCTTCTGACTTTTCTGAGCTTGCTGTACTTGTCTAATTCACTCTCTAGGAGAGATATGAACAAGATACTAAGCGCTTCTAACGTGTACCAGCCTTTGCAAAGACAGACTTCTTTTTTTATATTCTAATGCAAACTATAAACCTAAGATGCAGAAGAATATAATAATTTGTATAAAGAACATATGCAGAAATAAAACAGTTCATAATCTGTGAAGGTATGGTTAAAGAGTGAGGTTTTTAATTTAAAAAAAAAAGTCTTTTTTTCCTTTCAAAATGGCAAAATGCTGTGGAAGGTATTTATGTCTTGTAACATGTCTGTTTTCCTCCAATCAGCTAATATTAAAAACTGAACAAAGAAAAAAAATGTCCTTGTGTGTACACAGTAAGCACAGCTGAAGCAGAAAAACTTTAGAAGCTTGTAGTATACTACAAGTAAACTACTGTTATGTGTGATGCTGTGCAACTTCACTTATAAACAAGCAGGAAAACTGCATTAAGGATTGGCTATAACTTAAGATGACTTTCAGGTCCTTTTATTCATTGGGTCTGCTGACTTGTGAGCATGGCTTAGTGCAGAACAGTAGCTGTTTGAACTGTTTTGCATTTAGCCCTTGAAAATATTTCAGTGAAGGAAAACAGATGGGAACTACAGGGCAATAATTCTGGTTCGGATTGAATAGTTGATCTTCCTTTGATTTAACATTCTGAAAGAAAAACATGAATCTCAAATTCTTCAGAGTATTTCCTCACACTTTTTTGGGGGGGAGGGGAAACACAAAAACCAACCAACCAGCAAACCACCCTTCTTTTCTGTAAATTCCAGTGGCTTTGGTTTGTTCAACAGAACTGAACTTCATATTGATCTGGATTGTCCCTAGAGATGAAATAGCAATGGGAGGGGAACACAAGTTTTTTGCACTAGAATAAAGACTGGTTAACAAACTGCATTTAAATAACTGTCATGCGTTGTTCCATTTAGTAAATACACTTTTCTTCTTACTTTTAAGAATATTTTACACATCCTTATACTTTCTGAGATGAAATGCTTTAGATCACTGAAGAATCAATTTCTGGAAAATGGAAGACTGATACAGAAGCAGTAGAGTTGTGCTTGATTTAGTGCTTCTTGATATCTTGCTTTCAGATCAGGAGCTGTAGCAATCCCTGTGATGCTCCTGTGGTTTTCTCGGTGCACACAGGGTGCATAAGGCTGTTGCTCCAAATTCCACTGTTGCTCCCTCAGGTTTTCTCATTCTACTCGACATGACGTGTGGATTCATCAACTTGTTTGTTCAATAACATCTTTTCAACTTGTTTATTTTGAAACAGTACAACAGGTGTGTTGTTTTCTTTGTTGTCTTTTAAAAGGGGAAATTACAGTAATATTTGAGGTGGCAACTATCACTCCTAGAGCCTTCTATCTCTGAGGTATAGAGATGAGGATGTTGACTGAGCAGAGAAGGGGAAAAAAAAGAACAAAAATGCCTACAGTGGTGTCTGGCTTGCGATGTGTAGAACTCCTTTCTGTCAGTGGATTCTGGTCCCAGGTGTATGTCAGCTATGTCTTTGAACTACCAGAGATGGAAGCAAAACAGCTTCATGGAAAAGCTGCAGAGGAGAGAATAGTTTCTTGATGCTTGAAGTTGCTCGTGATTTAGTGTAGAAAGGATCACTTGAAGAGTAATCCACTCCAAAGACCATCTGGCAATAGTACTTCTCTCATTAAAAAGGATTCACAGATCTGTGATCTGTCTGCCAGAGACTGAATAATACTTCCCAACATGTCAGGAAAAGTTAAAGCAATGCAGTAAAAGATCAAACAGCCTTTCAGATGACTGTGTTACAGAAGGGTTTTGGGGTGGGCAGAGGTGAGACAGGGCTATCTTTTGTTCTCCTTCATGCTATGCCCAGTACTATTGCTGGTGTTCCTGGGTCAGGAGTTTCAGAACAAGGAGATTGGGACTCTGCTCTAAATGAGAATGAGCGGGTGTTGTTCATTCAATGGCATAGCCTGCCGAGGTTCTTCAGTGACTGAGTGCAGGGCAAAACAAATGTGTAAGCTTCTCAAGCCTAAACAGCATAGCATCAGTACATCCTACTAAGTTGACTACCACTGAAATGTAATCTTTTCTTAATTGTAATACTTCTCTAAGATAAAATAGCTGAGAGAGTATAGGAGCAAAAGTTTTCTTCTGTTTTGAGGTTTTTTTGTCCTCCCCTCCTTTGACTTCCTATTTAAAGTTAATCCAGACCCTCCCTCTAATACCTCACTTTGTGTTTCTTTACAGGTCAAATAAAGTTATTTAAAAGTAAGATTTTCTGCCATTGGATATTTTTTTTCCCCCATGTATTCTATGTCCTGATACACATAGCAAAAGAGTAATTAGAAACTTACTTGAACTGGTTGTTTATGTGATGTGCAAAGAAATGCTAAATTAATCTCTTAATTCTATGTCAGAAAAAAACCAACAAACCAAACCAATTAGAAGAAACTACTGTGTACCAAATAAATATACAGCATCTTTTGAGTTCAGTCTTTTATCCCCCAACACAGTTCTCTCAAAGGTTAGATTGATAAAGACTTTAGTATTGGTAGATGGTTCATCAGCATGAGGTAAGCAACCAGACAATGGGGCAGATGTAAGGAATTTATGAATAAGTAGACTGAAAGTCCAAAAGTGACCAGTGAGATTTTTTCATTCAACTATCTATGTAACCACAAAATCATTTTACTTCCAAGTAGGCTCTGTGCTCTGAATTGTTAAGTTGCTTGAATTTTAACAAGAAATCTAAGGTAATCTTCATACAAGATATTGTTTGGGAGCTTTTTTCAGTTCTGAATAGGACACACTCTGTCCCAGTCACCAACTTCAGCTTCTACTTGGTTGGAATTCATACTACGCTTACTTTCTCTAGCTTGTTTGTAGCTGTAACTCACCTAGTTACTCCATTCCTTGAAAGAGAACAGGCTGGAAAATATTCCTTAAAATCTAACTTGATCTTCACATATTGCTCTTGTCTGAACTGTTTTTTCAACATCTCAGAAGTGGGCAATGCCTGCTTCTAATGGTGTTTTTGTTTGTATTTATTTTCTGGAGGAAGCATTGCTTTTATTTTTTGGTTTCATTTATCAGACAGTACAGAATTACTATATATCAGCTTCTGGAGATGTGACCTTGCAGTGGCTCGTTGAAGAGTATTATTTGCCTGTACCATGCTTATCAGAGAGCTACTGTTGTCCAACATCATTGCTCGTCCACACTTCAGTCTTTTGATAAGGTAACATTATTCAGTGTCGTCTCTAATCAGTGACTAAAAGTTTACTGATCCTGTGAGGACCTTACTAGCAATACTGAAAGTAGTTGATGATTCACAATTAGTTCTTGAAATCTGTCTATTAGCTGATTCCTGGTCCACTTAAAATGTGTTGTATTGATTGTTTGCAGAATAACATCAGGCATATGTGTGCTGCTTATTTATAATACCAAATGTCTTATATTGACATAAGACTTTAAGTTAATCAATTCTTTGTTATCAGTAGCCCTCAAATATTTATTTTTAATTAAGCAAATATCTTATTACTGATTCGTTGACCTTAAATGGTAGATACCAGTCCTGTGCTTGATGGAATGTGATTTTTTTTTTTTTTGTCAGTCTGCACGTAATCTAAATAACGGCATCTCATACCTGAAAACCTTTCTTTTCTGAGGCCCTGAGGTTATTTCATTGAGTAACAGTAAATGCAATTGACATACTTTATGCCATTATTTGTGGTGATTTGCAGGACCTGCTTGGATCCTTCCTGTAGGCAATTCTCCTGTAAATATTAAGAAAAGAACTGTTTCAATCACCTTGTGAAGAAAGAGGACATGAATCTCTGTTCAAAGAATTACTTGTGTTGACACACACAGTGTTATGTGCTGTTACTGTTTTAAGGTAAAGAACATAACATTTCTGGGTGAATGTTTTCATTAAACAGTGAGACTGGTTATCCACTTCTTGGTCTAGCATGGATTAGAAGAGCATGGTGCTATTATGATTTCTAACAAAACAAAATAATTTTATTAACTTGAGATATTTTGGAAACAGCAGTGTTTTGCTTGGTCCGTTCCATCTCTAGAGTATAGTCTGGTTTTAGGGTGGTTCAAACTGTCCTCTTCCCTCTCCTTTTCTTAAAAAGGAGACAAGCTTCTTATTTGAATTTATCCTTTCAACAAGCTGGGAATTCTTTGTCAAGATGAAATATTAAGCCAATTGAATATTTACTGCTGCCACAGACCCGAGCAGGAGAAAAAAAAAATCTCATGATGGTTTTTTTTTTTGTTTCTTTTATTTCTTACTAGCTGTGGTTGAAAAGTGTCTTTTGTGCTATGTTGCAGGCAGTTGCTTGGGCCTTTTATGAACACTGTCTTTCAAATCAGCTGACTCCTGTTACTGTTACTAAGTCTCTGTGAATGTGTTGGAATATTCTCATTCTTTAACTCATCCTGAAAGCACACTAATGATTATCTCAATCTATAAAATCAGTGACCTAGTCCATCATCCTGTCATCATACAGTCTTTTTTTTTCTTCTCAGGTGTATACATTTTTTCAGAGCATAGGATGCCTAGACCCCCATCCATAGTTGGCAATGTAGTTAACATTTCAAAGGGTAGCCCTTCCTCTGTGGGTGTTCTGATAAATGCTCTAGCTGGAGACAGGTCTTCTAGCATTTTAATTAGTCTCCACATAGGGAGCCTTCCTGTGGAGGAAACGTGCATTTTCTTTAAAAAGAGTTTCCAAAATAGATTGCGAACATAAACTGTGAAGGAGAAAAATAGCTTGAAATACAGGAGCAGTTGTGTTACTGATTCTGCTGTAGTAATTTACGTAAAGATCAGTTGTTAGTCAGTGTAAAGTGCAAGTATGTAAAAGACATGCTTACATTGAAAGCATAGTAAGTCTTGCTGTGGCTGCAAGAATCCCAGATGTGGACTTAACTCCGCAGTGTCATCAGTCTGGAATTTACTGCTAGACTTGGAAGAGGGAGCTGAGACCTAGAGACATGGCAGAAAAATGTTTTCATGAGTGTCATCTTTGAATGTCTCATTTTTCAGCTTTAGTATGGTACATGTCATCAGAAGCGCTTCAAAAGTACTGAGCGGTTTTGTCTTCCACCAACTTCAGCGGGAGTCAAATGGTCAGCATTGAGGAAGGCTTACATACAAAAGTGTTGTGTCTCATACTCTGAATATATCAGTTTCTTCCAGAAGGGTATTCTTTATTTTTGTTTCAGTGTTATTTTTGTCATTTTGTACCTGCTTCAGTCATTAAGTACGTATTTAAGGGATTTAAGATCATTCATTTAAAATAAGATAAATTTTTTTTAAGGCAGCTTTTATTCGGGGACTTGAAACTGAAAAGGCAATTTCTTTCATGTAGCCCATGAAATGGAGTATGCAACCCCTGACTTAACAGCAGGATGCTGAAGAAAATCATGTAGATTTCAGAATAGCAGACTTCTTAAAATATTGACAGAAACACTTATTTGCTTGGATTTTTTTTAAGTTTTTCCCTTCTGATCATGAATGTCCATTGGTATTCATCTTGGAAAACTTCAGGCTGAGAGGTTAAAAGCTAATAGAATCAGCTGAATTGTGTAGTATAATGAAAATCATTAGGAAGACTCAACTACAACAACTAGTAGGGTTTGATTCTGACTATAGTTAAACTGCCAAGTATACGTGCAAAGGTTAGGCATTTCCAACATGAAGGGTATCTGTTCCAGCCTTCAGTATATATGCTTTATATCAACATGTGTTACGGTGACTGATTACATGACTGTCTTTGCTTCCTTTCTACATTCCTTATAGGCCCATGCCCGCCTTACGTTATATACAGTATAGAATAAATAATAGCAAGTGCCGGCTGCATATCATCTTCATTTTTTTAATGTGGAATAATTCTTGCATCATATACTGAAGTCTTCAGCGTCTCGTGGATTTTTCTATGTGTGTACCATAGACATGTTTCTTGTTGTACAGATGGAAAATCTAGGTGGAAGTAGAACATAATCAAATATATATGGTCTACTTCTAAAATTATTTTAGAGAGCTGGCACAAGAAGCTACTACCTCTTGGTGTCCAAATTACTATGTTAATTTTTACTAGAATTTCTGGAAACTGTTTCTCAAACTAAATACTCTTGAGAACAGGGAAACTTAATGATATTGGGGCAGCTCTACACAGAACTCCTCTGATGGCCATGCATCCATGGTGTAAAAACTCAGCTGGGAAGAAACTGAACCTTCTGGTACCATTTCTATGTCCCAATGACATCTTAGTGATCTGGGCCTCTCAGATGCTGGTCAGACAAGTGCATTGTCACGACATCATGAGAAAATCTTCAAGTCTTAACAGTATACTGTTCCTGGGGTTCCTGTCTGTGATCCCCTGTTGCTAGGCCAGTGAAGAATGATGACTTTTAGCAGCTGTTGATACCCTTTTGCCTCCTTTCAGATAAGTATGAGGCGCAATATACTGGAGAGTGTTTTGGCAGCAACATGCCACATTGGAAAAACCGCCTCCTGTTGCAAAGGTT
The DNA here is from genome assembly GCA_028565335.1 of Limnodromus scolopaceus. Lineage (NCBI taxonomy): Eukaryota > Metazoa > Chordata > Aves > Charadriiformes > Scolopacidae > Limnodromus > Limnodromus scolopaceus. The sequence goes on along the minus strand of JAOXNO010000013.1, from coordinate 104,581,388 downwards.
ATCAGACTGCATTGCTACTGCTGATTTTGATAACTGAAAAGAATCCATCTGACCAGCTTTGGGAGCAAGAGGATAAGGAAAGAATAATGGGAGTCTCTTACTGCACCAAGCAAAAGGCTATAAGCCTAGACAGATGGAAAGTTGTATTCCTGTGAGGAGAAAACATTGTCCCTGTCCCTCACTGCTAATGCATGACAAGAATGCCTGGAAAAAAAATATATGAAGAAACAGCTTGTTCTTGCAGTCAGTAACCTGATTTACCCCAAGCTGAAGCATAGTGGTAGTTAATGAATTGGACGTTACCAGAATTTTCTTGTATGGTCAAGCGCCTTTGTAATGCGTACTGCTTTGGTTTACCACCTCAGGTGATAAAACTGTTTATGTAATGGTATAATTTTTAGTATAGAGCTTCTGTATAATTATTAGGTCTGCCATTTCTCCTTTAAAATCACACTTCACAAATGTTCTGTAAGTTGTATGAAGTTATTGAACATGTCATTAGTCGGCTTGATAACAATGGAGATTGGAAGTCCTGCATGCTTTAATTGGAACAAACCGGGATCCAAATCCAATCCAAAACACGATGCAATTTTATCTTATTATTTTAGATCCTGCATCTATTCTGTTGCTCAGGGCTTGTCTTGTATCTGTGGTACTGAGCCTGAACTATTAAATCCTGTGGGATGTTATCTAAGCTGAGGTCAGTGTTGGGTAAACCGTGTCAGTAATTCAGAAATAACTGAGTTGCAGAGCTGGTTTCTGACTGTTGTAACTTCTGGGTATTGCCCATTGCTCTAAAATGGCCAGAGGATTTATGAAGAAAGTTTAATGACTTGTCCACAAATATGGAATAAATTTAGGCAGAATTTGAGTGATTCTCTGAGTGGATGTGTAGTCAAAAGAAGCTGTGTCTTGACTGCAACTGGAGTGGAAGATCTGCATCAGTATATGTAAGGCACCACGTGTTTTCTGTGGTAGCATTCAAAGCTTTATCCTGTGTCCCCAGTTACCTGCTAGTTCAGGTGTAAAGAATGGTGCCACTGGATATGAAGGCATTTATGTGTGACCTGCTCTGCAATCAAACGTCCAGTGAAGCAAACATCTCTGTGGTAAAGAAAGCCTATGGTTCTTCTTCCTTAAAGAAAACTTTAACAGCCTGCTTGCTGTCCCAAATGTCTTTCTTTACACCAGTTTCAACCAGTTTATAAGTACCACTGCTGTTTGGTGTATCACCTTGATTTGTTCTTTACTCACTATTTGCTTTGCAGTGAACGAAGCTGGATTCTGTGGCTAGGCTTGTCCCACAGCATAATTAAAACTGTAAATGCTGTCTTTGCTGTTTTTTGAATTGGATATAATCTTGAAAAGAAAACTTTATTTTTGTGTTAATTTTGTTTTAAAGGTATTTGTCAAAGTTTATTACAGCTTGCGATATACTTTTCTTCTGTTTCCCGCACCACCTTCCTCCCCCTGAAGCTTCCACATCTGGGTTGAAGTGTATATCCTTCTGTATTGATTGTGATATTATATTAGATGCTTGTGTAGCAGATAACAGCCATGCAATTCTATTATTTCCTTTCTGTCTCACCGTTTCCCAACTTGTCCATTTTTTAGCAACCCCTCATATGCAGAATCTACTCTGGTTAAAGATCGATATGGAAGTCATTGAGAGCTTTAAAACCAGTTCATGTACCCTTTGCATTTTCTACCACTGCCGTTCCTGAAGCCATATGGGAAGGAAGGAAGATTGGTGACTGTCCTTGACTTACTAAATCATTTCCACCTTCTGGTGGAAATGGTTCAGATTCAAATGGTGACAGTATCCAAAGTTATTCAGGTCTGTAACTGCCTTACCCTGTCTTTTGTAAAGTAGTAAGTCTGACCGACTTTGTCTTCTTAGACAAGACTGGTATTAATTCAAAGTGCATCTGATTCCTCTTTTGCGAACTGTGCACCTTTATTTCTTGAGCCTTCCTCCAACTTTTGGGTTGCTGTATGCATCAGATGTATAGGTTAGACCACCTTTACTCATCTAGAAAATTAGTTGATCAAGCAAACAAACCCTTCTGTTGGCTAGAGTGTGAGCTTCCCTTCTGACACCTTGATCTGAACCTTATACCATTACAAGCCATGGAATTCACTGAAGGAATTATTCGTGCTTTAGAGATGGAGAGGTTCCCATCTGTTGAACTTTATTTTGCAATAAATCTCTTGGCCAAGATGTGGTAGATGTGATGCTAAAATCACGTCTATTCTTTTTATCGTGATGTAACCCCAGCGAGCAACTAGGACTATGCAGCAACTCGCTCACTCTACCCCTGTCCCTGGTAGGGTAGGAAGAAGAGGGAGAAAAGGAGGCAAAAAACCGTTCATGGTTTGAGACAAAGACAGTTTAATAGAACAGTAATGGAAGAGGAAAATTATAATAACAATAATGGTAAAACAGTGTACAAAATAGTGATACAACATGAATTGTTCTCACAATGATGGGTTGCCCAGCCCATCCTGAGCAGTGATCACAGATTCCTGTCTATTTATATACTGAGCATGACATCCATGACATAGAATACTTCTTTGGCCAGCTTGTCCTGTCTGTGCTCCTTATCAGCTTCTATGGGAAGCTGAAAAAATCCTTGACTGAGGTAAACATTACTTAGCAACAACTAAAACAATATGTGTTATCACATTCTTCTTATATTAAATCCAAACCACAGCAGCTACTAGAAGGAAAATTGACTCTGTCCCAGCTGAAACCAGGACGCTTTTCAAGACACATGACTTCATATTCATCATGTGCTATGCCTGTCATTGCCCTGGCAGAAAAGGAGGAAGAACAGAAGTTTGGTGCTTTCTGGTCTGACTGGTGTGTGCATTCAGTGGATTTTCTCCCATTAATTGTTCATCAAGCTATGAAACAATCCCGTCAGTGTTCAATGTGCACACCCTCTTCTGGGTGTGGAGCTCACCTAAGCAATTTTGCTATGCAGAGATTATAATCTTGGGAAGAACTGAAGCTTCACACCAGCTTCCTTAGCCATTCAAAGGCTATGCAAAACATTGTGACCTGCCACTGGAGATCTGTTCATCAAAGTTATGATGGATGTATCAACTATGATGTGTGACAACCACAAGACAGCAGGTGCAAACTCAAATCTCCTTTGCCAGGGAGCGATTCTCCTTTGTGATCAGTTTCCAGAAAACTCAGCAGTTTGTTCTGTTCTGGGGTCTTGAAATGTCAGTGGAAGAACTGAGCAGAGCTTTGTGTCTTATCTTCTGATGGGCTGATCTTCTGAATTAAGTACATTTTAAGAAGCAGTAAAATTGTTCATTTTATAATTATCTCTTCTGTCCAACTTCTTACCATCCCTGAAATCTCTTACCACTTACAAGTAGAAAGAGCAGCTAATTAGCAGAAAGACAAGTTACTTAGTAGTATGTGTAGATCAACTGGACATCTTCTGCCTCTAAACCTTCTGTCCACCTTCTCCTCTACTTCGTATACTATTACCTCTCTTAGTCATTGTTTTCCCCTGTCTGCACATTTGATTTGCAGTGTTACTGGATTTACTCTTCTGTATATACCCATGTGCTGAGCTTGAGGAAGGCTCAAATACAAGTGTTCCTATAGGCTCCTGCTCTTTGTTTTTGAGCGATATAATGTGTGCGTTTACAGTAATGGTGTGCATATTAACTGCAGACATCAGTCATTTGAAACTCATTAGTAATGAGTAAGTAATAAACTCACAGGTCTTCAGTGAGATGAGGGTGTTCCTAAGTTCATGAAATCTCCCAAAAGAGTTTCTTTAAACATGATTTTAGCTTGTATTTTGAGACAACTCAAACTAAACAAGTGATGTCAAGTTTTAAGAGAAAAAGTAAAGCTGAGAAAGCTTTCAGTTTTCCGATGCAGAAGGGATAGCATATTATACCTGATACTTGGATTAGGAAGGTTCAAATACAAATATTTAAGGGGATGCGGTATCTCCCTAAAGATGTTGGGAAAGGAGCGATCCACCTTGGTGTTTTTATGACTGCATTAATATTGTCATTGCAAGTTGTTGGCTTCTCAGGGGTTGATACATCCTTGACTACTACAGTTTTGTGTATATCAACTTACAAACACTATAAATAATGTTCTTATGTAGGTTTAGTCTTCTATGAAAAGCTGTTTAAGGCTATTCTTTTCTAGGGTAGGAAAATTGTAGTTGAATAATTCAATAAAAGTCTATCCATCCCAACAATCCATAAAATTACCAGTCCATTGTTCTTCTGATTTTAAAAAAGTAAACTGTGATTTTCCTGTAACATTTGAGAAACTGCCAAATTAACCACTTGAGACTTTTTTTTTTTTTTTTGAAATTAGTAAATAGATTTGTTCATCAAAACAGCAAGCATGACATTTTAATGGTATGGTGTTAATGAAGTGGTGCTGCTGTCGCCAGTGATACTGGACTCTTTACCAAAATTTGCATGGTTGTGTGACTTACGTACACCACTGAGATGATTAGAAGGGGGCCTTTTTCAGTAAAACTTGGATGCATAAATAGTGTGTAAATACAGCAGGAGGAGTGAGAGCTGTGTAGAATCTCAGCTGTAGACTTGGTTTAGGACATCTTAGCCAGTTTAGAGAGTTTTCCCACTTGATTTGTCACTGACTTCTCCCCATTTACACCCTTTTAAGCCTTTCAGAGGGGACTAGGAGCCATAGTCTTGAATGGGGTAAGAAACACAGAAGTGGGACTGACTAGAGAAAGGTTTGCAATTGAATGTTATTCTTCACCATGGGTTCTTATTGATGAATTTATGTATTCATTGCATTACGTCTTTAATCCTCATGGTGGCAGCAAATACTAAGAGAGAAGTAGCTGATCTAGTGCATATGACCTGTATTTTAATTACAGTTGAAAAGAACATGCTCATATTTATATTTTTAGCTTTTGTTTCCAGTGGGGCAGCACAAAAACATAAGGTCAACTTGAGCTGCAAAACTTCGTCATCTGTGACTTCAGTTTGAAGGAACTGCTGAGAGCCATTTAGTTGGGAAAAATATTTCCTCTTCTCCCCACCCCCATGCCAGCAGGTAAAGGCAGCATGAGTGAAGGTCCTCAACTGTTGAGAAAACTCACATGGCAGGGTTAGAGTTTCAGTTGTCTGAAATGTCCAAAATCTTGTCCAGAAACTAGTTGTTGAATTTTTTGGTGACCGCAGCACAGGTACCAGGACTCTGCTGTTCTAGGCACTGCACTACCATAGGCTTTCCTAAAGACAACAATCTGCATACAAAGTCATGGTCTGTCTGATGGATGCCAGTTAGAAGCAGAGATGGTATCGGCCTGAATGATTGATAGTGGCATAATTGTTGTCAAGTCTGTAGTGTCGGGGCCTGGAATCCAGTGAAACCTCTCAACACAAGGCAAGGAAAGCAATACTGAATGTTAGTAATAAGGTACTGATAACCAAATAACTGAAAAGAGAAATCACTAAAATCACTAATACATTATAAAGTTGGCTGCAGATTTAATACTGTGCCAGTTAAAGAAGGGAGCTAGAACCACTTTGAAGTATCTGAAAGAGCCTTTTCCGAAGTAGCGTCGCTTGGTTTGGTTATGGGCAGTCAAATTTCTTTCCCGTTTGTTCATGTGAGTGAACAGTTATTTCAGGGTAGTAGTGTTGGTTTGTAAACCAGGACAGGGATGGATTCACTTCACGTCATCTCCCTGACCTCAGAATCATACATCAGTTTCTTGAGATCTTCTTCCCCCCTGCCCAAAGTTGTCTGTTGTTTTTTCTGTCTTCTGTGTTTCATTGACGTACTGTGAAGATCTCATCATATATCAAACTATTAAAGCTGAAGCCAATACTATTCAAGTTCATAAAATACCAAGATGAGGGAAATAAGATAGGAAAGCAAAGAGCAGTTCATTCGGAAAACAGGTAAATACAATCTGTGCACAGATTTTGCAGGACTGCTTCTGGTATCTGAGCTTAATTTGTTTAAAACTAGTTCAGGTGCCCTCACTCAGGTAAGGATGAGAATGCAGTTGGTCTCTGCACTATGTTCCAGTTAGAAGACTCAAGAAGTGGAAAATGGGTAAGAAATATTTATATGAGGCTATTTCCTGTATCTCAAAAGTGGGCTAAAAGGCCAATTTAATGGCTCTACTCTGCCAAACTAGTTATAGGACCAGGATAAATTGTTACTGTATGGAAAACAAGAAGAGGATTTTTCACTTCCCATTCTGTAAATAGCATTAAAATGCTACATACGAATAAAAATAGGAATAAAAAAATGGGAAAAAGAACTATATGTTCTCCGTATTCACATTGGTCTTATAAAGAGCATGTATCAAGCCCAACGTAACTAAAACAAAGAACGTTCTTTCTGACATGAGGTAACTCGTATATGAGCTTAAGCTGATGTATCCTGAAGAATACATCCTCATGTGTGCGGCTTTTCTTTGTAGTTGTCTAAGTTTAAGATCTAAACCAGCAATTTGCCAGAAAATCATGGTGCTAGGTCTTAAAACTGCAGTGTTATTCAACAGTTGGCAGATCTCCTTTCCTTTCTCATAATACTTATTTTGCCTTCTTGCCACTGTCTCATCCAAGGAAATTTTGAAGCTCAATAAACCTTGTTTTATGTTGTTAAATGTGGTAGATTTATGAACTTCCATTCCCCAAATCACTACTTGTATTATAAGTGTTAATGATGGGATTGCCCTTTCATGTAAATATAAATATAGTACAGTCTGCAGACCTTCACTGCTGAAAAAGCGCTATTTGATGCGGTGTGGTTATGGAACAGAGTACGTATAAAGTCCTCCTTCCTTCTTTGTGACTGAGATGGATATTCTTTTCCTTTGTTCATCCTGTTAATTACACAGTGTAAAGCAAGCTTGTGGGAAGAGAACTTACATTAGACCAGTCGGTACAGTTGGAAGTGGGCAAACTGTTGGGTACATAAGGTTTTGTGTATTTTATGGTCAGAGCATCACTTTCATTCTACAACCCGATGTATTGCAAAAGCCGAACCGCTTTTAACAGAATGCAAGAGCATAGCTGGTTTTTTTCTGCGTAATCAGGAAAGGCAGAATTGTTTGATTATTTGGGATTTTTTTTTTCCTTTGTGTACGTTGGTTGTTCTGCTGAAAGTTTTGAAAAGATAGGGTTGTCCTACCTGCAGGGCAACCTAAATTTGCATTCAAGAACGGATCTGGTAATAGAAAATGCCCTGTGCAAGGACTATCTGACATGCAGTGTCCTAGACTGAAAATTCAGAGGGGAAATGGCCAAGATGTAGGAATTCAGGAATTCAATTAGTTCTTGAATTCTGGGAGAATTAAATTCTCCGTGAAGCACCTTGGTACGTACGCTGTCGTGTGTTACTTTTTGTGAAGAAGAGCTACTGCTTTGTAGCTGGGCCAGCACCCTATGCATTTATCATTTTATCAAATACAAGGGCTTTTAATACATCGTTGGTGTTGCACACAAAATGTGAAAGGTGCAGAAAATAAGATATAATTGTTGCAGTCGCTTATAGGTGCTTGTTTCTGTATAGTCTTTGGAAACTATATGGTTTCTGCAGAGAACTGATGGACAATAGCACTTCAGTCTTTTATATGAAATTACATGCTTGTGTTGACTAGCTTACAGCAAAATGTGGCTTTATTGCCCTTTGACAGTTTTTATTTAAGGCTGTGCAACATACACAACTGCTGGTTGACAGATGACACTAATTCACGGTGTTTGTAACACAGATCATGTAAGAAATAATTCCATAGTTCAGTAGGTGTATACTACACAAAGAGTAACTGCTGCAGAAACAGACTGGTTGCTTCATCTGTTACATATTTTGCATTTAAAACTTTGTGGTTTTCAAACCACAGTGTTTCAGTGGTATTGGCAAGATTCAAAGACTAATATTGCGTATGGGTGGAGTCAAAAAGATTTCTGTACAAAATGTTGGCAACTGAGGCTGGCAAGATTTGCTTTCCAGACTTAGCAAGCAAATCCATATAAATTGGCATACGATATTATGTCTTCCATCACTTACGCAGAATATGTTACCAGAGAGTTAAGGGCAAATCCAGAGGTTCCTCGCTTCATTACCGTACAGTAAAACGAATATGGGCACTTTTTACTTTAATGAATCTAGCTGTGTCCAGAAATAAGTATTTGATCCTGTTATCCTTTTCTATACTGTGTTGCACTGAGAGGGAATCTGTTGAACTTCCTTCTGCTGTTCAGCTACGGAGCTTTGTGGAATAAAGATCCTTCTAAACTACACATTCACACTGTGTCCTTCACTGAGTAAAAAATGTTTATATATAGCCATTTGACAGTATTTAAAGTCTACCTAAAGTTTTGTATCACTTACTTAGGCTTTCCCTTTGGAGAGAATGAGTTTATGAGTAAGTAAACAAAGCTTTAGGTCTATTTTGAAATCTTTTTGCAAACACACAGTCTTTTGTGTCTTTAAGATTCTTTGAAGCATAAGTCAGGACCTTAGTGCAAGAAATTAAAGTATTTTTATTAGCTGGGAGTGGTCTCGATTCAGAGCTGGAGTAGTTTTTTTGTCTATGATACTGATAAATTCTGTTTGTATATGCATAAATTATATATATGTGTGTGTACACACATGGGATATAGTAAATGAATTTCTGTTTAAAAGTGTAACCAAATTCTCAAAAGGCTATCTATCTGCATCATTTATAAAGTACAAAAAAATACAGAGTAATATTAAGAAATCTGTTTTAGGTTATCTGTGTCACAGTCACTGAGCTCATGTCCTTTCCCCTTCCTTTTTGTTAATCATTCCCTCATGAGCTCCAGTCATCCATTTGGTTCCAGAAGGGATTGGTCATTTCTCCCTGCATTTAAATGCTGGATCTATAAACCACGATTCTTTTAACATGTCTGTCTCGCATCTAGATTTTTGAGACTTTGTTCTGTGTAGAAGGAAGAGGATCATTAACCCCTGACTGTAGAGTCTTTCTAAGGCACGGTGTAATATGTTAAAAAGAAAAAAAAAATCTTGGAGAATGTTTTTTTAAAACTGTGAACATACCTAGAAGTCTGCTTGTGTCTTTTCTGGATTGGAGAGGTCACAACAGCGGCCATTTACAGCCCTCTTCTCCCATGTCAGTCTGTTGGGTTTTTTTTTTAACAATCAACACGCATCGTCTTGTTTTCTTTTTTTATTCTTTTTCAGTTTTCCCGCAGAGGATCTTCTCAACTCCAGACTGTGCTTTCTAATTTTTTTCAGAACGGTGCCTTTTGCAAATCCATGTTGTGCTTTGCTGGAGGTAGAGCAGGGGTTTAATGAACTCTGCGGCTTCCTGAGCACTCCTTCACCTGTGTTTGAATATTTGTATTTAGTAAGCCATTACTGGTCTTGTGAACAGACTGCAGCATGAGAGCATAAGAGGCTGTTAGCTAGATGAGTAGAATCAGCTACACAGAATGATTTCAGTAATCCCTCTAAATTTACAGAAGCTTTACCTTTTAGGGGTTTATATGCACTGTTCCTAAAAATGTTGTGTTTTGGTGTTTTTCAGTTATGATGGTACTAAAGCAGTCAGTCTGGCTGTATTTCTCGTTAATGTTGAGTCATATATTTTAATAATAGCTGTTTGTTTAGCATTTCCCAGGAATTTGCACTTTCTAAAGAAAGCGTGAGGTAGGTGAATTAATTTTTAATTTGATTATGTGGCTATAAACCTCAGATAAATTTGTTAAATAAACTGTACGTGTTCCGAAAGTGCTATATTTTTATTATGTAATCATGAAGTTGCTATTAGTGCTTGCTATAAAAAGGTATTTTTAAAGAGTTGGTGTCTGTAGAATGTACATTCAAATAAATACATGAAAAGCACGGGAGGTGGGGTTTGGAAAAATGTGAAACTCAATGAAGAAGTGGTACCATTTTAATTTTTCTAGGTGAATTTTTCACAAAATGCCTCCCTTTTTTCCTTTTTTTTTTTCACCTCCACTCTCTTCCCCTCTCCCCAATATTATAACACATGCATTTCAACTTTTTTTGGATCCTTATAATTTGTGAACACTTGCACAATTCACACTTCCCACACTTGTCAATCTTCAGTAAAAACGCCTTCGTAAGGTAGATATTATACAATTTGAAACACAAAATCCCCTTTACAATTATTTGTTATAGCTGTCTTCAGCTTCATCGGGGTAGCAGCAGTGAAATATTTCCCACTTAATGATTTCTCGGTGTGGGGCTGTAGCAGTAACAAAATCCCTAAGGCCAGGTTTAGCGTGGATGGCTGGGACTGGGGAAGGTGGGGAAGAGCAAGATGTCCAAGGAGTACCTGGGGTTGTAGGAGATGGCAGCCTTTCTTCGGTTGGTTGATTGGGTGGTTCTTTTTTTGTTCCTGAAGGACCCAGCATTCTCAGTAAACAAAATGATGGCAGAGGAGACGGTGAACTGAGAGCAACGTAGGTAGGATTAAAAGCAGAAAAAAGCCAGTCTTGCCTTTTTCCCAAGGTTTTGCTAAGTATGTGCTTTGTTCCTATTTCTTTGCATAATGAGAAGGAGGTGAACCATATCTGGAAAAGTCTTTTCTGCCTAAAAATGATTTTTTTTAAAAATTCTGGTTGGCAAGCCTTGAATTCACTGTAGTTGATAGAAAACATCTTCACTAGTGTTGGTAAAGTGAGCTATTTTTCTGCTACAGCCTGGGCCTTTTCTTGTGCTTGCTAGAAATGTGACACTCATTCTAATGACGTGACTAAGTGAACTAATCTCTTTAATCAACTAGTCGGATGAAATCCTGCCTACTTAGGACCTTTGGGAGAATAGTATGTGCTGCAGCCTGTTTGTGAGCATGCAGAAAGATGTGATTTATAATGCTTTTCTTCATTAAAATCCATGCCAGCAAATGCAGATGGTGTTACCCAACTTCTTCCTCCTGTCATACACAGCTGAGCAGGGTGTGTTTTTAGTAACAGGGGTAGTGTTTTAACCAGCACTGTGGGAATTCAGACTGTAGATCAGTTTCCCTTCCAGACTTAATGACAGTTAAATGCACTTTCCTGAAATCTTAGTGGTGTCTTATCACAGCTGCAGGGTGTTGTGATTTTTTTTTTAATTTTTTTTTTCACACCCCCTTCTTTTAAATATACTCCTGTACCATCTTACCTCCCTATCTCTGCTAATACAGCCCACCTCAGGTATATAAAAAGGGATTTCCAGAACCAGGTTTCATTTGTATCTCTAGGATCTTCTGGCATTCACTGCTGCAAGAGAACTGGCGTGATGATTCTTAGTGAGCTTAAAGGCAGTCTTGCAGCTGAAGGATAAATAGGTCTATTATAATAATGGCTTAAATATTGCAAGAAGGCCCTGGAATCATTTTATGTTCTGGAGTGCCCAGCACCAGTGATGCAAAACTGAAGGCTTAAGGATTGCAACAGCCTTGGTGGGAATAGTATGTATGGGTATGTATTAAGAGGATTTATAAAAGGTCATGGGAGACCTGAGGCAGCCCATCAAACAGCAGAGAACGAGCACTGCTAAGAACCACCCTGCCCCCACCCTGTGAAAACTGCCTTAGCTTTCTTAACTGCTCTACCTTCTACCCCAAGTTTCCTGAGAAAATTCAAGATGGGCTGTTAGCAGTGAAGTTGTACTCATGTTTTGGTAATTAATAACTCTTGACTGTATGTAAGTGCCTGGGGGAGGAAAAAAAAGAAAACCCCAAAAATCCAGCACTAAGTCATCTGTATCAGGATTTCATAAATGTTTTTTTTGTGAGGCGCCTCACTGTCAGGAGGGCTGGGCATCAAAATTGCCTGTAAGAAAGGCAGTGGCCGGAGACTGGCTGTTGCCTGTGCTAAGCCATGTACCAGCTAGAAAACTAGCTTACATTGTGCTACATGGCTTTTACCATGGTTTGGGAATACTGGTCTGTAATTAAGCTTTAATGTTTTACTGAAACAAAGACATTCTGGCCACTCGAGGATATTTCAGTTCTGCCACAAATTAGTATTGTAACTTCTAATGAATGGCTGTGCATTTGCCGAATATGTGAAACTGGGGTGGTAGCCTTCCATGAATTACATGAGAGATGTTATTGGCACTGTTACTGAATTCAAGTTTTGAAAATAAGTCTAGGAGCCCTGTCCAGTTAGCAGCATGGTGGTAAATTTTCTGTTTATGAGGGATGCTTAGAATCATAGAATAGAATCATAGAATAGTAGGACCTCTTTAAGTACTGAATGGCCACTGTAAGGTCTCCCTGGAGCCTTCAGTTCTCCAGGCTGAACAACCCCAATCCTCTCAGCCTGCCCTCATAGGAGAGGTGTTCCACCCCTCTCATTTTTTTTGTGGCCCTCCACTGGACTTACTTCAACAGATCCATGTCTTTCTGGTGCTGAGGGCTCCAGAGCTGGAAGCAGTACTCCAGGTAGGATCTCACAAGAGCAGAGTGGAGGGGCAGAGTCACCACCCTGATCTGTTCACCATGCTTCTTTTGATGCAAACCAGGTTACAGTTGGCCTTCTGGGCTGTGAGCACACATTGTTGGCTCATTTCTAGCTTTCCATCCACCAGTACCCCCAAGTCCTTCTCAGCAGTGCTGCTGTCAATCTCTTCACCCCCCAGTCTGTATTGATACCAGGGGTTCCCCCAACCCAGGTGTAGGACCCTGCATTTGGCTTCAATAGGTCCACATGGGCCCACTTCTCAAGCTTGTCCAGGTCCCTCTGGATGGCATCCTGTCCCTCCGGTGTGTCAGCAGCACCACGCAGCTTGGTGTCATCCACAAACT
>JAOXNO010000013.1:104543321-104568497 GCA_028565335.1 Limnodromus scolopaceus | reverse complement strand
GTCCAGGTCCCTCTGGATGGCATCCTGTCCCTCCGGTGTGTCAGCAGCACCACGCAGCTTGGTGTCATCCACAAACTTGCTGAGGGTGCACTTGATCCCACTGTCTATGTCATTGATGAAGATATTGAACAATACTAGTCCCAGTATGGACCCCTGATGGACACCACCTGTCACTGATCTCCATCTGGACATTGAGCCATTGATCACTACCCTCTGGATGCAGCCATCCAACCAATTCCTCCTGCACCAAACAGTCAATCCCTCAAATTCGTATCTCTCCAGTTTAGAGAGAATGATGTTGTGAGAGACTCTTTCAAAGGTCTTACAGAAGTCCGGATAGCTGACATCCGTAGCTCATGTTTTGTCCACTGATGTAGTCACTCCATTATAGAAGGCCAATAGGTTGATCAGGCAGGACTTGCCCTTGGTGAAGCCATGCTGCCTGTCTCAAATCACCTCCCTGTCCTACATATGCCTTAGCATAGCTTCTAGGAGGATCTGTTTCATGATCTTCCCAGGCACAGAGGTGACAGATCAGTAGTTCCCTTTCTACCCCTTTTAAAAATGGGTGCAATGTTTCCCTTTTTCTGATCACCATGGACTTCACCTGACTGCCTTGGCTTTTTAAATGCCACGGAGAGTGTCTTTTGCAACTATATGAGCCAATTCTTTCAGGTCTCTAGGATGCATCCTGTCAGGTCCCCTAGACTTCTGTGGGTTCAGGTTCCAGTTCTTCAGGTGGTCACTAACCTGATCTTCTCTTACAGTGGGAGGGACGTTTCTCCCCCCATCTACTCAAGCAGTGTGGGAAGAGAGGCTGCCAGTGAAGACTGAGGCAAAACAGTTGTTGAGTACCTCAGCCTTCTCTTCGTCTGTAGTTACCAGTTTGCCAGTCTGCTTCTCGCATACTAATCTTTTACCGTATTTTGAAAAAGCAACTGAAAATCTCTCATGGAAATAGAATGAAAATTAATATTACGATAGCAGGGCTTTGCTTTTTTGGGGGAAATGGTGTGTTTGCAGGGCCCTCTGTAAATATGTAATATGTCAAATGCTATGTTTTTGTCCGTTTTTAAATGTATGTTACAGGTTTTGTCTAGTATGCTTTTTCAATAGGAAAGGAAATTATCTTTGGTATACATTTCTACTGTGAGAGGTCCATCTTCTTCATCTTACAGAGTGTCACTTAAAAAAGTAATAATTTATATAAAGAATAAATAATTTCAAACTTCATGGTCATGTTTTGCAAGGGAGAAGTTGGTAATAGTTCTCCAAGTTAATAACTGGGGTTAATGTGTGTTTTTTAATGAGACAGATTTATTTTTGTCAGAGCCAAAGTTCTTTCTTGCTTAGACTGTGAATTCCATAAGGGAATAGTAAGGAGTTAAGAAGGAAACATGATGAAATGTTGGTCTTTGCATCCAAAAGAGGATTTGAGTCATGAACTCCTGAACTTGTGATCCTCAATTACTTATCCTGGGTGCGGGAAATCTGTTCTGCTTTAATGTTTTTATTAATGTGACTTGGAATGAACTCAAGCATTCTTTTCTCTTAAAATGTGTTTAAAGAAAATAACTCTGGATTAAAAAATACTAGATCTTTTAATTTTTAATCTGTTTTTTTTTTTTAATGTAGTCAGTTTCTAACAAAAAAAGAAGAGTTCTTAGAGAGGATTGGTTGTGGTTTTACAGGGTACGGTGAACCTTAAACAGCAGTACACTGAAAACTGATGGCCAAATATCTTATTTATTAGGTATACCTATTATATTTCTATATATATACCTATATATATATACCTGTTATACCTTGCTTCTCCTGGGAACACCTGGAAGGCTCAGTGCAAGGGTTGGCCAGTGGTTGCATTAACCAATCCTCTGCAGTTCTAGCAAACCATCCAAACACACAACCATTTTTTAACAGATTTCCTACAAAAAGTAGGTTTTTCCTTTATTTTATTCCTAATGTATCTTCTCTTTTAGCAAAAAACTTGGAAAAATCAGGCTCGTGTTTTGTGTTCCTAGATGTCTTTCTGCTGTTTTCATATATTGTGCCACGTTTGCCTTTGTTGTTTGAAACATGGGCAATTTCTGTGAAGTGAAGAGGTGAATTGTAGGAGAAGCAGGGCAGGTATGTTCATGCAGCTGCAAATTAGCTCCCACTTAAGAGAACTGATTTTTAGGTCTCAGGATTCAGTGCTTCTTTAGTAACATGTGAACTCACATGAGGATGGAAGAAAGCAAATGAAAATGAGTGCTGGAGCAATATACTTTAGTATCGTTGAAAGTTAACTCCTGACCTAGCAATGCACCCATTTTTAAAATCTTGTTTTTCAAATGATAAATCAAGCTGTTGTAAAAGCCAAATATATTTTTGGTGTGCTGTGGCTCAAGATCTGCTTTAAGTTAAGGTTACTTAACTTGTCATTCTGAATGCTTGTGTAATGTTTCATTAAGTGTTTTAGAATTCACAAAGCATCACATACGCTTGCTTTACAGAGCTGTGGAAATCTCTGTAGGAAAATAAGTGAAGAGAGAAGGGGAAAAGAAATTTTCAGATCCTGGGATCTGACCTGATATGACCGATTGATAGTTCCATGCTATCAATTAGGTTGCAGTTTGGGTTTGCAAGGCAGATCATTGGATTTATTCTGTGGACTGGGAATCTCAAGTTTTTGTGTCTAGGATATCAAAGAACTCTTGGGTTTAGATTCATTGTTTCATAATATTAATGCAGTAGATTTGCATGTATTTTAGCAAATATCATTGGTCTGAAAGCTATTTTTGTCAAATGTTGGAAATGTGTTTTAACAATTCCCAAAGATTGCTTTAGAAGAAGTTTATATAGGCTGTCATAACTCACATGTCAGTTAACAACTTAAAATCCTTGAAGTCTTTCTTTAATAATTTTTGCATGAAGAACTTAACTTTCATGAGCAGAAATAAGTAAAATTGTTCTCACCTGAAATGTTAAATGAACATAAGCACGAGGAACACCTCCCTGAGAGGCAGCACATCTCTGCCAGAAGAATGGCGGTGTGCTGCTGTGAATGCTCAGGGCAGTGATAAGCTCTTCCGAACTCATTTTCATATTTGTAAATTGAAGTTAATGACACTTCCTCACTTTTTCTAAAGCAGAAGTGAAGTGTTAGGTCATTCATAATGTTGTGAGCACAGAACAGATGCTCACTTAAAATATGTAAAACTGTTCTTTGTTTTCCTGGTTGATCTCTGTAAGGGCACCTGTTTTATTTCTTGGGATAAGCAGCCTGTGGCCTGCAGGCCTGATGGTGAATCAACTCTTGGCTGCCCTTTGAACAGGAAGCTCCTTACAAGCTCTCTAAATTGCTCCGATTCAGGCAGTCTGTTCCTCAGGCATCGTCTTTTGTGGGGGATCATTGGCATGAGCCAAGGCTGATTTAGGACAAGCTCTTCTCTGACTTTAGATGCAAGTGTGTGCACAGATTTCACAGGTGAAAGGTGATGAACATACACAGTAATCCTAGTTACATGGTGAAGAAAGATGTTATATGACCTTCCTGGCTGGAAGGCTGGGATACCGTGCTACGAAACAGTGCTTTGAAGGCTGAATTGTGGTTCTGAGGCTTCTTAGAGCACTCATCACCACCACGTATGTGTATTTCACAAGTACCGATAAACTGATGTGCGTAATGCCTAATTGAGGTGAAATTTTAGTAGCAGAGGCACCTGGAGCTGGTCTCAAAACCTTTAAAAAAAATCTGTTCTCTAATTATGAACTGTTTGTTGTTTATCTGGGGTTTGGGTTTTTTTCTGGGGTGGGTGTATTTATCTAGTTTAGGGCACCTAAGACTCATTTTCATGCTTTCTCGTAAGCACTCTGGGTTTTATGTTACACTTTATGTATTGAGCACATGATACCAGTATATTAATGATGTGGGTGCCAAGTCCAGCATCCGGAAAGGAAAAAAAAGAAAAAAAAAGGTGAGATGAATGCTTGGTTTAAACTGCTTGCTTAAATAACTGCTTGCTTAAATTCACAGTGAAGTCCTGTGAAATTAGAAGAGCGAATGTTTTTTATATTCTGTTTTGTCTTTAAGAAATGTTCAATTGCTTTCACGACTTTTGCAGTTCACGAACTCATTCACTACAGCTTTGCAAGAGAGGAGTCAAGAGTCCTAGAAATAAGTATCCCTTGCAGTGTAACACTTGTTCATTCCCAGAGGAAGTCAGTTTTGTGTGTAGCATGAGGAAGGAATCCTGCTGGGAGAAACTGTGTTGTCACTTAATTGGAGATTGCATCATGAAACCAATTCATGAGGGATGATGGTACAGAGGGAATTACAGTCGCACAGGTATCCTTAGTGTAGAAGATTGCTTCGCTTCTGCATCTTACTAGTTCTTGTGTGTGGCTTGCCGAATGTTTTCTTGTTGGTGGTGTTCCTATGTTTGTTTTTAAAATAAGCTTATGAGGCACACTAGTTTATCTTGCATCAGCTTGACATGAGCCATCAGAAAGGTTCTGGATCTACTGTGCATCCCATGCACACTTGAACATCTAAGATGATGTTGATCAAAGCTCCTTTCCCAGTTTAACTGTGTTTCGATCTGATTTCTTTCCCATCCTGATTTCAAGTGCAGTCATGTCAGTGTGACCAAAATGCATTTTATTTCCACTTCTCTAACCTCTGTCACCATTGCAGTATCTGGATGCTAAAAATTAGTTCATTCTCACAGGACATCTCTGAGATAGCACTGAACACTTATCAAGACACTTTTCAGTCTGAAGCCCATAGTTTGTCATATTTGTTTCCGCTCACTTTTTCAGTCTCAGTCCCCTTCCAGAAATAGTTTCTTTTTCTTTGACCAAGTTCTCAGGTGGCAGACATCATGCCAAGCTGATCTGTCTTCCACAGTTACCAGTTCTAGGTTCCCCCCACTCTGTTCAACTAGTCTGAAGTTCCAGTTGACTTCTCTTTAGCAGATCCTGATCCTGTTCTGCATTATGACAATACCACTTCTAACTCCATGGTGCTTGAACCTTGCACAGGAGACACTGGGAGCATATCTCTGTTCCAGACTTTCCTGGTCCCAAATCAAGGGCAACTGCAGTTTTGGGAACAAAGAATTTCTTGTGGGTTGAAGCATTCCAGCTAGGGAAAGCAGGCATGTACCAAGCAGGTGCAACATTCTTCTCCTCCTTGACTCCACTTCCAAAAAGAAAAGGCATGGAAAAATAACTAATTCTGGCAGATTTTCACCTGGATAGCAGCTAGGTCCTATTATTTTAAAGTTTACGTTGCCCTCCAGACTTCCAAATCTTGACTCAGAGCATGTGGATGCTCAGACCTGGTTATGTGATGTTTGTGAGCTTTTTGTTTGTTTTTAAGGAGATAGCATCAGAATGCATTAAACCAGGCAGAGTAATATATTTTCCTCTTTGTTCACAGAAATTAACTGTTTTGGCTAAATTTTCCAAAAAGTTCAGTCTGACATGACTCCCAGCACAGAAAATTTCTGCACAGCGGCTAACATTTGGCAAAGTCACAGGCAGTTGAAAGCAGGGCCTTATAATGAAAGTTGTCAGACAATCTTATTAATGGGTAAGCTTGGAAGCACTGCTGCTGATCCATCTAGGCAGCTTTTTTTCTTTGAGGCGCCCAGGTGTTTTCTTTTCTGCCCCAAAGGCTGGATTTTACTCTGAACCAGTATGATTCCAGAAAATAAATAAAAAAACTGTGGTGATTAAGTAGGTTTTCTTCTGTATGAGAAGAAAGGTACAGGGTATAAGAAACTGTCGCAATGCTGCTACTGTACCTTTTACTCTAAATGTGAACCTAATGTCTACCTGTCCCCCAGAATTCAAGGCTGCAAATAAGTTAATCCAAGTTTGTGCTATTAACAAGTTGGAAAAAAAAAAAAGGGAGTTTGGGTTTACTATAGATTTAGCATTAATTAATGCACTGGTAGAGAAAGCTGCAGCATAGGTAAGGAGTATCCTCTGTCTCCCCTGGAGTACACACTGCCAGTTGACTATCAAAGGAAGAATCTTAAGGAAATGTTGCTAGCCACTTTCATGTTGTGGAAGTCTTCAGTTTTTGTAAACGTACACTTCCTCCTATGAACTAACATTTTTGTAGTCAATTAAAAGGTAATTATTTAAACCACTGTTTACTGTCATCTTTGATTTTGGACAAGTACACCTCTAGTTTATCATGCTGGTATACCTTATATTTAAGAGTCATGAGATGTAGTGTTGATTAATTTGTTTATTTTTAATGAAGGCACAAGTACAATTGGGTTTTTTTTTTAATCAATCATACACAAACACATGAATGGAACAATAAATGCTTTTCTATAAAGCTTAGGTAGCTATTAATTCGTGATAGTGACTGAATTGCACAGTTACATAGCTTATGTATTAATATGAGATGTTTAATTTGTTGGTTTACTTATTTATTTATTAAAAGCCTCAGCATTAGTAAGATTTTGTTGATAGACTGTCAAAATTATAGGAGTTACGGTAAAATGTCTACTATTAAAGCAGTTCACTGGCATTTTCAAACTGTTTTTTATAGTTTGGTGATGGATGTGTTTCATGCGGTACTGTTAGGAAGTCTGGATTAAAAGGGAGAGACTGTATTTGGGCTGAGATGTCAGCTGTAACTTTTCAATGATGCTGGCAGGTTGCGTATCTTCCTTAGTCTAGAAACTATGGTCTGAGCTGTTTTAAACCAGGAAAGTCAATGGATAACCAAGCACACAGCTTCCTGCCTGCAGGGAAATTTGGTCTTGGAAAACTTCAGGTGTTTGTCATTATTTAAAATAATAAGGATAATAATAAACTTGAACCTGAGCTTACATCCATCAAAGCAAAAGAAAGATCAGGTTTGTTGTTGGAGAAATGTAGATTAGGCTTATGATGATGAGCTGTCTTGATTAACTGTTGAAAAGTTCCATTTTGTTGATATAGTTCATATATTGTTACGAAATTCAGAGTATGCTATGCAAAGACATTTGATTTGCCATGGTTGTACTTAGGGCAAAATAAGGTGTACCTTAAAATGATAAAAATAGGAGGTTAGAGAAGACCTTTCAGATAGATGTTTCCCTGATAAAGAGAGATATTTAAGCTAGACCTGACAGGCATATATCCACCTTGTTCTTGAAAATTCTCCAGTATTAAAGATTTTGTGATCTCTTGAATTAACCTGTTTCAGTGTTTATTTGATTCTTATAATTAAGCCTTTTCCTGGTATCAAACTGAACTCTCTCTTGCTACAAATTAAGCTGAGTATTTCCTGTTCTCTCTAACTGAGCTGATCAGTATCTTTGCAATAGTCTCCTGCATCTTAAAAAGCATTTCATATTTTGCTCAGGTTAATCTCTTCTATGTTAAACAGGATTCTGTCAGTCTTCACGGGTGAGGTCTTCCATACATCCTACAGTTTTGGATGTCGATTCCAGTATTGATTTGGGAAAATCCCATCAGTTCTTATAAGTAATTCCTGTAAAGTACCTGCATTCCTGCAAAGTGTAAAAGAATCTGGACTCTACCTAATAATTGAATTTTCTCCTTTCTGCTGAAAATCTGTATTCAACAATCAGGTTTAAAACGTTGTAGTAACAGGTTGGGTAGTGACCAATTAATAACACAACCACTTCAGTATTTCCTAGATCATCCAAATGCTATGTAAACAATGGTTTGACCTCTTGATGTTGTGGCTCTTAATTTTTGACTTGTATGTTAGAGAAACTGTACGTAGGCTGGTCACAAGTAAATGCAGGATAAAACAGAAAGCTTCTTATCCACCTGAACACTGGTAATTGGAATGGCCTTCCAGGTCACTGTGAGATTGAATTACTTTACATTGTTAAGCTTGCACAAACACTTTATGATGGATTAGGAAATTTCTAGCAGAAAAAAAAAAAACGTATCTGTGATACAGATCCTTATCTATGTTGACATATCCAATGAATTTTGAAAGGCAGCAAGACTGTTAATTTGTCTACTTTATATTCTTTATATTTATCTGACATTAATTCAGTCTCCATATTCCTGACTGTGGAGGGGATGGGGGGAACTTCTCTTTCCCCGTTTTCATTACTCTTACTGCATAAGTGGAGTTCAGTAGTTTTGTCTTCTAAAGAAGTATTCATGATTATGCAGAAGATTCACTTACAGACAAAATATAAGTGTCCAATATGCTGCCGTTTGTGGTTTATTGCCTTACTCTAGGTCCCCAGCTGGTGTGTTCTGCTTGCAAGTTCACTAACACATTTCCTGCCGTTGCAGGAACCTCAGCCACTAGCAATGCCCTTGACCTTGCCATTCTTCCTGGAACAATTTAGAGTTACGACTTTTGCTCTTTTCTGACATACTCACATAGATCAGCATGTCATGTTTATGGCCTGTGGAGCGGAGCAAGCACTGCTAGCGTACTCTGGACTCTACTGAACTAGTTGCCTATTGAATGATTGCGTTTGCGTGAGCTGGTAACTTCATTCATGCCTTGCAGTCCTCTGCTCCTTGAGGCAGTGTCAGATTCTGTCTAACCTCCCATTTTGAATTGTCCCTGCAGGTGGGTTTATCTGGATTTTTGTTTTCTTTTGCAGCTGTGCCTTTTTTTTTCCTTTCCTAGGGGCTACTTCTTTATTCACTTATTATGTGTCCATGTCTTGAAAATTTACTTATTCAGAACGTTTTTGATACACCCCTGGTTCATGCCAGCACAAAGAAAAAAAGAAAAAAGAAACAAAAAAAACCCCCAAAAACCACTTAAGAATTTGAAAATTTCGATGTTCTTTTAATGTTCTAACTGAAATGGAAATAGTCCACAAGATTTAAGCACAAGCAAGATGGAAGTCGTCTTCTTTAACCTGAGCAATGACTTCCTTTACGGATGGACTTCTTTCACAAAAGAATACTCAGGAGCCTATCCAAAGCTGCTCCTTGACACTTCTTAGAAACTCAATTCTTCCCTTCTTCATATTCCATATTTTTCTCTCCAACTGGTGGTGGACAGCACTGAATTGTCATTCAGAGGACTGAAGTTCAGAGTCTGCTTCAGATACCAACTTAGATAAAAACATAGTATGGCCCTTCTATGGCAGGGCCAGATCTTGAGATCCTGAGCATGAGAAATGGTCAGGTATATGTGCTGTAGCTTTAGGCATTTTATGCAGAAGACTGCATACTTGTCTTCTGACCTTTTGCCTTCAGCCACGTATTAATAGACTTTATTTACATAGCACACTTTTAGAAAGCACGTATTCTAAATTACTGTGGAAGGTCTTACTGATTTTCAAAAAAAAAAAAAAAAAGCAGGAGTCATTAAGCCTGTAGGTCCACTTGTATGTAGTGCTCTAATCTTACATGCTGTGAAACAATAAATGGGTGTTTTTACTGCAAATGGATCTGTGCTGCCCTTGCATAATGCTAATATGTTGCCCAGAAGTCTAACCTTATTTAAATTTTTGTATTTTTTCTCTTTCCAGCAATGTCACCCACTTTCAAAATGAATACTGATTCTAGGTTAAAAAGATAACATTAATATTTGGATACCTGAATGTAATATGAACTGTAGTTTCTAGTAAGATGTAATATATGAATTTATACAAGAAAGTGTGGCACTCCAGTTTTAGACTGAAATAAATTAAAAAGTAAAATCAAATCCAGAATAGGCTGTTCTTAGTTACACCTTTGAAATTTCAGTTCAGACTGTGTTTACAGTGTTAATGTCTGTCTGTCTTGAAGGGGCCAGCAGACTTTGACAGGCCTCTGTCCTCGCTTGCTGTAAGTCATTTGGAAGATCATGTGGCTTTAGAGGAGATGGGTTTTTTTGTGGTTTTTTTTTAATTTGGGCAAAAACACTAAACGTGTTTTTGTCTATTTTTAAAAGAAGCTATAATTGTGTCAAAAATACCACAATGAGGAAATATTGAGTATGTATTATAGGTTTTTTATGTATTCAACATATGGTAAAAAGGGAGCCTGAAAAGATTTATACAAGGACATACTAAATTAGTACAGAAACATGCTAAACTCCTTAAAATGGATAACACTAAAAGTCCTTTCTAGTTATGTTTCCAAACCACAATGAATAACTTGGTGAATAATACATTTTGCTTGAACCAAACTCTGAAGCAAAATAAGTATGCCAGAACTCTAGAAAATGAGCTCCTCGGCAAGCCTAGTAAGTGTAGACTTACTATTCATCATGTAACTTACCTGTTCTTACAACCTTTTAAAATTAAAATCGATAAAGAAATCAGAAGTATCAAGGCATATATAGCAAAATATGCATCTATAATGTTTGGATTATTAGAAAACAGCCTTTTGTCTGTGTGTCTGTCCAAAGAAGTTACTTTTCAATGGAACAAATTATTCTGAGAGAATTAAAATTGGCAGTCAGTTTTAAGTATTTCACAGTTTTCATTTTTAAATACAGGTTTATCATAATACCAAATATTTAAAATCTAAGAAATTACTAATCAAAACTAGGAATAAAGAAATCAAACTCTGTTAGAGTAAGAAATCTTAGTACTATTTTCTAAGTTACTTTCCATTTGTGAGGTTAAACGCGTTTAAGCTCTTTTCAGAAGCATTATTTAGAGCTCCCGCAGTCTCCATAACTGTTTTGTTATGGCATCACAATCTAACAGACTTGAGGAGTTCTTTTCGTGTCCACACCAGACTTAATCTTCAAAATGTACTCATATCATGTTGTGTAGATATTTGATATTCAAAAAAATGACAGCAAACGGTCTAGAAAATGAAAAACTAGAATATTAAATACAGTGAAATTTGTACTGAAGACCACCTGTGGCAGATGGTTGAACAAGTACTTCAGCAAGACAAGCAAAAGAAATTAGTAAAACATTGCATAGATGTCAGTCTCAAGAAAAACTACTGTAAATGTATTAAATTAACAGAACTAGTTTTACAGAATTAGTGATAAAATCATAAATTAAAGATATTAACAATGCCTGATTTTAGGCTTTTTAAATATGATAGAACTGTCTCAACCATAAACCAGCAGCTTCTAGGAAACAGCCACAGCAGGTGCCTCAAAGCAGTAAATGTTTCAGTAATATAAGTTTAATTTTCCTGTGTCCCTCTTTCCCGGTGTGCACTGCCCCAGGAGAAACGTCACTCTTTCCTGCCAAGAGAAGGAATGTGGGGAGATTCACCACATGCACTGGCTGCCAGAACAGTCCTGCCAACTGGTTTGAGCTTGGGACCTTTTCTCGGTCAAACTGTGTATATAATTTGATTTCCTGTTACTGTAATCAATAGATGTGTGACCTTTTTTATTACAGTGTGTTCCCTAACCTGTTTTAAGCAGCGTGCTGTCTGTGTTACAACACAAGCAAAATCACCCTCAATACTTTTGGCTCCAAAAAGAAAATGCTCTTAAGGAAATTCTTCTCTCAGTAATGCCCTTGGATGAAACATTCTGATGCTGGGGGTTTTCTTCTCATCTGTGTTTTCCCATCGTAGATCTTTTGAACAGATGGCTTCAGTTTTATGAAATGTGCAGCAATACCTTCCATTAGATTCTGTGGACTAATAATTTTGTGTTTATATTTTGTAAGGTGCTTACTGTGCTACTTTTACCTGTATGAGGCATCATGTTTCCTTTTTTGAGGAAGTTTTGCTTGGATCCGAGGCTTAAACTCTCCAGGATGACTTTTTGCTTTACTGTCATTGGCATGCACTTTTTTTTTTCTTGATTTCACTTGGTGTATCTTTATGAATCTCAGTTGTTTGTGTTAGTGCCTGGAAGTTTCGTTTAAGGTCTGGAACTGTGTCGTAACTTGCATTATAGGAGTGTGCATAACAAAAAAAATGATGGCTGTACCTGGTTTTATAATGTGTCTCAAAGAAAGATGAAGCCATATCACGAAGCATGCGGCTGCTGTAGTAGAATCCTTTAAATGTTTCCTCTCTTCCTTTGTTTTTTTTAGTGCGTGGTAGGAGAGGTTTATTCATTGTAGGGGGAAGGTTGGGTACTGTATGGGCTGGCCTGCAAAAAAGCAGTGTTAGGATTTTAAGTTTAAACTGTACCTTTATGTTTTCTAAACTTATTTTATTAAAAACATTTTGGTATAGTATGGAATGGATTCGCGTTTCTTCCTTAGAGGTTTGCTAAATATGGCTTACAATAATGCACTTTATGTAACTCTCCTCTAAAATAAAAATTATGTTTATGAATGAGAAAAGTATCCCATCTTCAAACATGCTGTAACTTTTTCAAATAGCTAAGAATAGATTTTGGCAGCTGCTGATCCTCTGAGGGGTTCTAAATCACTTCAGGGATAATGTGAAGCCCTGTTCACTGTAGCAGACATTTCATCTGTCCTCTGCATGTGTTCTGGGGCTGGATGGTCAGGCAGCAGTTCCTTTCTCTGCAATTGAAGGCTTTGCTGTGTAATTATGTTAACGTGCCTGGTATTGTCATCTTTCTCTAACTCTTCCCCATGTAGAAATTATGCCTTTGGGCTAAAGGATGGATGAGGAATTTCCAGACCGAGTTTGCCTAGATGCTGCTGTCAACAGCAACAGCTGTACATTTGTGCCCGGCTTTGACACCATTTTCAGGCATAAAGCAGGTTCTACGCTTCCCTTAAGGATTTACAAACTTTTGGAAGCTTGTCCAAGCTATTGTACAGTACCTCTAATCAGGCTGCCATAAACTGAAAAATCCCAGGCATTTCTGTGCATGGGTGTAGATCAGCTGTGCGGTACAGCTGCAGTAAGACCGGCAGAGGAGGAAAGGCCACGTGCATTTATTTTTGTCCAGGAAATCCCGGGCTAAAATGGTAGCCCGGCATACTCATGCAACCTCCTCAGTATCCCATTCATCTCCCTGAGTGCCCATTTCAGCATCTGGAGCCCTGTGCTTCCCCACCTCTTGACTTCTCCAGATCTGTACTCCAGCCCGTGCTCTGTCCTGTGTGCATCTAACCTCGTGCTCTCTCCCTTCCAGCTGCAGCTCCCACTCTTTCCAAAGCAAACCACAGTCCCCTGCCCCTCTTTCCCTTTCCCACTCCCATCTAATGCACGCCAGCCCAGCACACGCCTGCTCTGCTCTCCTTCTGCACTACCAGTGTGCAAACAGGGCCCCGACGCAGTTCCCCAGCTGGCTTGCAATGCAGCCCCGTGCCCTGTAGCACTGCCTCTACCTCACGGCAGCTTCCTCCTGCCCGCCGAGTCAGAAATGCGGATCCCAAGTGGGTTGGTTCACCGCGGCCAGGCGGCTGTGGGCAGCCCCCTGGACATGGGGCAGCTTCTCAGAGGAGGAAGTTTTGGTTGGCCAAATAATGATTGTTATCTGGCTGTTCCTGTAAAAGGCTGAGCCCAGGAGGGTTGGCACCGGCTCGGTGCCCGTACTGCTGGCACGGGACAGGTAGAGGAGCGCAGGGCACCTCCAAAGAGCCCTCTCGGGCAGCAGCGTGATGAGATCTTAAAACATTGTGGAAAATGAGAGTATTTGGTGCTAGATGGAAAAGGATTACATTAAGCTAACTTTACATCACCTGCTAAATTGTTTAAATTGTGGAGAAGTGTGTTTATTTCTCTTTTTCTTTGTGGAAAGTGGGAAACGTAGCTCATATAGCAAATGTACTGTTCATTACCTTTTTGTATTCTTTTGGTTTTTGTTTCCCTGTCTTTTACAACAAATATTTGGCAAATATGTATCAAGACGTCACTGTGTCACCCTGTTTTGCTCACTCTGTAGTTCAGCATGAAGTGATCCATGTACCTGGAAGGAAATTGACTTTAAAAAAAAAAAACCAACAACAAAACAAACAAAAAAAACCACCAAAAAAACCCCCACATTGAAAATTGACATTTGAAATATACCATGAAAGCAGGTGCCAGGCGTTTAACTGGAATGAGATTAATTTTGGTGAGTGGGGAAACCCTCAGGAAGTTGGTTGGCTGAGGCCTGGGTTTGAAGATTGCTTTGTCTGCTCTAACCATGACAAGAAGTAAACCTTCTTTCTTCATCTTTAAAGAAAGCCAAAGAGATAAGTGCTCTCAAATGCTTTCTGCCAGTAGAATAAAATTAAATTAAGCAAATAGTAGAATAATATTTTTACATGGTAAAATTGTTCTTGGTGCGCCCTGCAGTCTGTCACTTTGTCACCCTTCCTTCTACCACTTCCCAATGTTTTCTTTCCACATCCTCCAAATAACATGCCTTTTTAAATTTTCCAGTCCATTAACTTCAAATGAATAAAAGACAGTGAATGAATTTCCTGAAGATAATCTTAGGATGGAGAAACACACTTTCATTGAAATATTTCAAGAAATACTCTGTCCTCCAAGTGAAAATCCGTGAGAAAAGTTTTGTGTGAAGGCTGTAATATTAGAGACGTTTTTAATATAATTTCTTAAATAAGACATGTATTTTTTCACTAAATAAAATTATTCTCAAAAGTGTTCTAAAGCTCCAAGGGCCTTAGATCAAGTATTTGCTCATTCAAGTCTGAAAACAGCCCTAAAATAGAGTTCAAACTCCATATTTAAATTTAAAAATGCTAAATTGGGTAACTTCTTTTTATAGAAGATATGAACCTCCACAGTACCTACAGCTTAAGTTAAACCTTGCCCTTTTTATTGCAGTTAGAGCTGCCCTTACCTGACCGTGGTCTAACCATGTTAATATAGTAAGCCAAACCTAAAAATATTGGAAAGAGAAGGTAGTTTGGCATGCTTTATGCTTCACGTGGCTTGTTATATTTATTAACTATATATATAGTTTCTAAATTAGTAGGAAAATGTGGAAAGCAAAGCTTAAGCAGACCTAAATTCTTTGGAGGTGGGATTCCGAGGAGAAACAGATACTCTTCAAATCTCTGTCCATAAAAATAAATATTCATTAAACATGCAGAAGTGAGACACAGTTTACCCATATGTCTACTCTGTCGAGTTTCGTGAGACTCTTTGTGCCTGGATTTTCCACGTTGGCACGTAAGCTAATAAAACTGATGTTCTTGTATGTTTAGGCTTGGGTTTCTCCTTGCCTGGGAAGTGGAGGAGTTATTATTAGCTATTACTACTAAAATGAAATGTGATTTCAGGCTATATCAAATGTGTGACTGTCTTCCTGCTGCATTGCATAAGAGTCCGAAACATAGGCAGGACTCAGAACCTGCTGCTGTGGAGGTTGCCAGATGTTTGTCGTTTGCCAAATTTTAAACAATTACAAAATTTCTACCATATCTTCAGAGCACAGCTTCCTTCCCTGCCCCCTCGGCCAGCTTTCCCGCCCTCCCTCCTCCCCTTCCCTTGGCTTTGCTTGTAGCTGTGAGCGCTCGTAGTTCCTGCAGATCAGGCACCGGTTTCTGCTGACTATGTACATTTATTTATGTTAAGGCATTTTGCAATATTAGGTCTACTAATGGAAGCCAGGGAAGGGTGTTTTTTTTAAAGAATTTAACTAAAGCTTCTGAGAGAGAGAGGGAGAAATAATTTGGACCTTGAATATGAGTGAAATCGATGTGTAACAATTTAATACAAAGTTCACAGCTCTTGATAATGAGTTGACATACAACATTTTAGATCGTGGTAACTTAAGTGTTTTTTTGAGGCACAATTCAAGTTCAGCTGTGCTTTTTTCAAGAACTTGTGAAACAATTTCAGATCACCATGGTTCTGGTGATATACAATGCAAGAAATGTCACACTGTGTGTAAGGTGCATAACCTTTCTTGAGGTTTTATATGCATTTACATTTTTTCATGAATGAAATTTTTAAGGTTTAATTAGAGCTTATACTCAGGGAACAGGTTTCTAATCTGTAGTCTTACAAAGCCGGGAAGTGGTTGTATAGTACAGGAATTAATGGTTGCTAATTTTGTTGGCAAATTTACAGTATTTTAGTAATAGAGCAAATATTTAGATGCTATTTCTAAAATCAAAACCAACCAAGCAGGTATTCAACCAGCCTCTTTTTATCTAAGCATTGCTGTTTCTCAAATCAGACATCCATCAAATAGCAAATTTACAATGGGATCTAGAGATGAGGATAGGCTCCAGTTCTCCAAAACAATGTTCACATACTTGAAATAAGAGAAGCTGTTTTGTCTATCCACAGTCTTCCTCTTGTCCACCTCTTTGTTCATATTATTTAACCAGGAACTTGCTTTGTAGCCTTTTCCTTGTTGCTGTCCTTGTATTGTACGGGTGCAATTTCACACGGCTTTTGTGAAGATGAAGCAGAACTCATAGAAAACAGTGTTTAACTTTGCCCTGAATGAAGCTGAAAGCAACTGGCTTGCTCACTGAGAGGAGTTAGATGACCTACAGAAAAGTTGATACACCAATCTTCAATTACAGTTTTAGATCTTCCCTGTCTACACAAAGGACCAAAATAAGATTGTTCTGGCATCTTTTTTGGTTTTGTAATTCTTATTTATTACTGCTTTGTTTAGCAGAGTCCATAGTTACCATTTGAGTATAGTTCTTGCAGTTTTATAGTCATCAACGATGACCAAAGGCTGTTTTGTCTTGGGACAACAAATTAAACATTTCCTGAAAAAAAAAAAAAGGAAGAGTATGCACAAATTGCAAGCTACTGTACTTCAGACTTTCTAGGTGTGCAGTTGTTTATCAATTATGTTCTGGTTTTGGCAGCCATGAATTGTAGATATTCTCAGAAGCTGAGCTTTTGCTGTGACCTGAAAGCACCTTGTGGGAGGTACTGGTATCTGATTCCACTTTGCACTGGCTGGTTTAGACCATTTTCTTCCTATTCTAGCACCTTTGACTGTCAAATAAATTGGATGATTTTAGTACATTGCCCTCCCATTAAACCTTTGTATTTATCCTAAGGTATTATATACTATCAACTAAGATTTTTTTTTTTTATTTTTATTGTAAGTTCTTGATATAGAGTTTATATGTATCTTCTTTGTAAGATATGTCTATGTCTTCTAGTAGCCATTTTGAAACAAGCTTTGAGGCCCATATGAGGAATATCCCAGTGAGTTCTAGCTAAAGGGTTTCATAATAATCTCCCAAAAGTTAGCTTTGAAACAAAATTTGGTATTATTGGCTTTTAAGAGTTAGGCTTGCTTGCAGCTGATGTGTCTTTAGTGTCTTCTCTGTGACCAAGTACTGTACCTTGAGATCTCCTGAGAAACTGTTTCCTAGAGCCTGACTCGTCTTGGCTGTGTGCTTGGGCAACAGAAAATTCTCTTCTCCAAGATGCCTCTGAAGTATTCTCGGTGTGGTGAGGTGGCAGTTGCTAACCCTCGGTATAGCAAGTCTTCTTTCATCTTCTTAACAACTTATTTTGTGGCAACTATCAATTACCATGCAGTTGATCTTTTACTTCAAGAACATCAGTGTATTCACTGAGAGCAGTGCTTTCTTAGGCAGAGGAACTCTAAAAACAAACAAACAAACAAAAAGAAAACCAATTTTTGGTTTTCCTCTCAAGTGTTGACTTGTTGTTATGATACAAAAGCAGAAAGCCAGAACAGGTAAAGGCAAGGTATTTGGGGATCTTAAACAGGTATATTTTTCTGAAGCTATATTAAAATGCTGTACTAATTACACACATTACTTGGGGTTGAGTGTTCATATGTTTTGCCTTTCTCTTGGAAGCTAACCAAAGAGGTTGAGGATTTAAAGATTTATAAAAAGTCCTTTCCAATTAATTTTTAATAATTATGTTCACTACAGTGTAACTATTTTTTTTAAAATGAAAATGTACACCTTATTAAAATAATCAACTCTGATCACTTGAGCAAACATTCGAAGAAATCTTAGACTGAATAAATTAGTAATATTTAAGTATTATTCTATTTCTTTAAAGTGAAGGGTTTTCACGCATTTAGTGTTGTGAAATTAGTAAGTGTGTAGTTCTCTAGTGACTACCTAAACAATCCTTTTTGTGTATTGCTTTTAATGTAAATTATTCATTCTTTAGCATTCGTAATGCATATTTGGAGCCTTGCCACCACAGATTCAGGCTTCTGTGGTAGATCCTGTCACTTTTTAAGTGAGTCTGCACTAGCCCTGGCACAGATGCCCACGGGACTCGGTTTTAGCTCACAGGCCACGGAATGACACAGTGACTGTGGCTTGAGGAGTGCAGCGCTACGTGTTTATGGCATAGTACCAATAGCTGTGCACAAATGAGAAATTCTTAATTTAACAGTTCCTCTAATTTTGGTGTGTATAAAGGTTAAAATAACATGCACATTATGATTATTATTAATCCAGAGACTGTAAACGTGGTCTCTTAGTAACCCACCGGTAGCAGGGAAGAAGCTCGGAGTAGAGCCACTTCAAAAATACGCTGGTTGCCCGAGTTGAACTCCTGTTGACATTTAAATAGGGTGTCATGTTCCACAACAGATGAGAAACAATGCTTGGCAAGAAGACCATTTCAAGAAGTGTACAGGAAAATGGGTCTACTTTCTCTTTTCCCAGTGGTGGAAGAGCTATTTTGGTGCTGGAAACTGTTCCTGTGTGAAGCGTATGGGAAAGAAATAACAAACATATGCTGAACCTGGAGAAGGTAAAAAAAAATACTTCAAGAGGCTAGCACTGAAGAACCTTAGGACCATGCTTTTACCTGGTGAAACTAAAAGCTGACAGTAAGTCAAGAAGCAGCTTTGGAGGAGAGTAGTAGCTAAAATCTTTAAAAGGCTGAACTTGAGGAAAGAACGCACTTGGAGGAAGTAGGAACATTAAAAGTAGTAGCTGGACTCACTGTTGCTTCTGCACAAGTGCTGGTGGTATTCCACGGCCAAATCACTGGCAATGGTAGAAATAGCAGGGGTTAATCGTTA
Source organism: Limnodromus scolopaceus (assembly GCA_028565335.1). Lineage (NCBI taxonomy): Eukaryota > Metazoa > Chordata > Aves > Charadriiformes > Scolopacidae > Limnodromus > Limnodromus scolopaceus. The sequence goes on along the minus strand of JAOXNO010000013.1, from coordinate 104,549,707 downwards.
ACTGGTTTGCTATTTGCCTGGTTTTAACACACTGCTGCCAGAGCAGTGAAGTATATTATGAACGGTTTAAGAAGGCAAATATTTGTAATATCTTTACTGCTGGCCCAACTATATGTATAGCTATTCTATTACCTGCATGTGGGACACGACACTTTAAAATTATATAATTAGCCTATCACTTTAAGTAATAGCTTGAGATGCAAACTGCGTCTTTATTTAGATTACCTTAGATAGTCAAGAGAGTAACTTAATTTTCAAAACACACTATTTTCTAAATATATAAGTAGTAAAAGTAAAATCTTAAGCATGTTGTGGTCAATAGAAGCTTTTCTTTGACTTGAGGTATACTTCATAGTTATTTAAGCATAAGACAAATCTAAGCAAGCTAAGGGAAGGGTTGACTGGAGACCTCATTTTCTATCTTTTCTTGACAAGAATACTTGCTCTGCTTGTTCTTCCAAACTCTTCCCGCAATGTATGAGAGCAGAATTGTCAGAGTCAGAAAAAGCTTACTGAGAGTTGTGAGAGATAAGAGTAAGAATTCAGTCTTCAATGACATAAGAATTTTTTTTTACTGGTAAGATGTATCATGTAGTAATTCGTTCCTTTATCTTTTAAATGTATGCAACTTCATGCTGAGGAGGGCGGGAAACTGATGTTCAGATGGTTAGTCCGTACCATGGTAGGGCATCTCTTGGAACAACAACAGTGTGTACCAGCTAAGGATGATTTCTTTCAGGAGGAATCAATCTGAACTTGTCACAGAAATTGGAGTATTCTAGCTGTCTGAGTTCTACTTAATAATCATATTCATCTATTTTTAACAAGACTTAATAAACTTTACCATGAACAGATAGAACAGAAATCTGTGGGGCATCCAAGAGCAGGGCTGTAGGTGAAGCAATACATACACTCTCAAAATTGCCAGGTTGTGAAAATATACCTTCTAGGCCTGTGGTAAGAGAGACCTTTTTCACACTGATGCTTTTAAAAGCTGCCTGATCTGAGGTTATTTCCACTATCAGTGAGTATCTTTTTTTACAGAAATCTAGCTTCAGGCTGCATTTTCTGCACATCCTCTCTATATATCGAGTGTTACTTAAAGTGTTGACAAGCATATTGATTTAATTTTCAATTCTTATCATTCATTTTCATAGCAGTTTCTAACCTCAAAAGAAAAACTCCTTTTGAAAATGTATTTTTCATATTTTCTCAGCCCTGAATAAGGGGTAATGTTAGGATAAAAAGGAGGAGATTATGCAAAACAAGTTCAGCAACTTGAAATCCCTGTGTTGTGAGGGTTTGCTTGGTTTGTTTTGAAAGCCAGTCCAATCAAATTAAAAGCAGACAAAACTAAATTTGGTTCAAAGTTGGCTCACCTCAGATTTCAGCAGGAGCTGTGAAAGCCAAGTTTAAATTGGGACAGGAAGGGAGGGAATGTGGTCAATAGCCTTAAAGTTGAGCATTTTAAATAGGAAATCTGTTTATGCCTCCAGTAGCACTTGCTGTTCTGATTTGTTTAGAAAAGCTGAAACAATTCAGAACAGTGCAGTTGCTTGAAGCTTTTTCTGGCTTGTATTGAGCTAAACTTTGTCAGAAATTTAAGCTCATCTCCAAGCTTTGATGCATCCAGTTAAGCGGTGCAGGTGATTCCAATCTTGACTTAAAGCACCATCTTGCCATTACTTTCTTCACATTTTCATTGTTTTCCAATATTGAGCAAAGCATTAATATTTCCTAGTCTTAAGAATACATTGTATAACTTATTCCATATGCTTTTCTAAGAGAAGTTCTGATTGTATCACAAATATTAAAATACTGTTTCAAGACAAAATTAATGAGTGTAATATGGGATCACACAAATTAAGAGTCACAAGAGGTTTTTTGGAGGGAAATACATTGATATTGCTCACTGCTGAAATGTGGCAGGGTTAGTTTGGCTTATTTTTAATAGGAGAAGAAGAAGAGTGAGTGCTTTTGCAGAGAGATGAAAACTCTAAGGAGAATATAATTTGCTAGATGAAGATTTTTGTTGGTGATGAGCAGCCTCTGCCTCCCAAAATCTGCATGGAATTTTCTATAGGCAGGGTTGTTTCATTATTTATGATATTTCTTTTCACTCTTTAGCTTTATCTACTTCTCCTTCCCTCACCCTTAGTTCTGTCCCCTCTCCCAACCCCCGACTCCAAAGGGCCAAGGTTTTCAACAGGACAGTTGTCACAGCACTCTCCTGAAGCACTGAACCACTAGTGACTTAAAGCATTATCTTAGCTGATCCACTAATGGTCCTAGCTGGATAGTTCAATGATTTATAGAATACATTGTATTTATCTGTACAATTTATATAATTTGTGCAATACATTAAATTTATGTAATTCATGCAAATAGTGGGGACAGGAATTCTATTCAAATTACTGCATTAGAAATTCAGGGGCTGCTGGTGTGGAAGAAAACAACCACATCCTTTTCTCAAATAGCTAAATTCTAAATCTGCAACAAACAAATTTGGCAGAAAGAATACATGCATATGCAATTGGAATTGATACGGTCTGTAATTTAGATCATACCAAGTTGTCTTTCATACAGTTACTACACATTACAGTTTCTACATGTGATGCCGCTACGTGTGAATTCAAATCACATCTTGCATCTTTGAGGTCAGTTTGCCAATTACTGCTTTAGATACCTTTAACATAATCAACTCTCAAGACTTGGCACCTCTTCAAATCTGGCAGCAGTAACAAGAAGATGTGCTACGTGTTAGGAGGCTTAGCCCAAAATTTGCAGTCCAGATGTGGCACATTCAGAGGATTCGTGATGATAGTTCATGATCTTCCAGAGTGGTGAGTTTTACAAAATCTAGTGAGAAATGTGTGACATCCTTACAGATTGCCGTCTCTGCTCTGTCCCTAATTAGTGCTAGCAGCAGTGTGGACATCTTTGTGGGAACACTGCAGCTGCCCTCCAGCTCTACTGAATGGTGCAGGGAACAACTGGAGTAAGTTGGCAGAGCTGGAACTGTAATGTGATGCAGAAAAGATCATGCACATGTTATGAAAAAGATATGATTTCATAAATCCCTGTCAGTAGTGAAGGGGAGGTGATCGTGGTTTGTAGGCTTAATGAGACATTAGTGAAAAGTGTATTGTTGGTGGCATAAGAGTGAAGAAACTGTGAAATTTGGCTGGTATTTCATTCTACAGGGAAGAACACGGTACAGCATTTAAATTTGCAGTCCCTGAGTACCAGGACTCTACCGCCAGGATTTTCTTTAGGTTTGCCCTCAATCACAAAACACACATTGGTCAGGGAAAAGGTTAAAACTACATAAAGTATCACAGCTTTTCTAAAGAATAGCTAAATCCTTTATGCTTCCTCTCCTCACCACAGTCACCAGCCCTGCTTCCTTTCCTGGTTTTACCAGTAACAAAGAGCATGACACTCACGTTTTAAGAGCAGGGAGATGGTCTTAAAGAAACATAAAGGAAAGGGTTACTCCAATTCTGCATTCAAAGGAAGGGAATGTGGAGCTGACAAGCATTCCTCCCACTAATTTCCCTCTTCTGTCAAATACCTGTATTATTTTCTTTGTCATCTGGATTCTCTGTATGTGGATCAGGATCTTCTTCTCTCTTCTCCTTTCCTCCCCCCCAACTGTGCTAAATTTTACTGCTGCTGAGCATTGCCCTTTTATTCCCATCATCTTTCACTATAGCTTCAATCCCATTTTCTTATTAGCTCTTTTCTTCATTCTGTAATTTTCTTAGCCCTGCAAGCATGTGTTCATATATGGAGTTTGTTTTCTTTTCGAAAAGAAACTTCTTGTACTTCTTTTCAAGAGTAGAGTATAAAAAAATTCTGAAGAATCAAACTGCTAACATATCTTCAAAATAAAAAAAAAAGTCTACAAATGCCACTTGTAGCATTTTTCTTGCTGTTTTTCAAATTTCTGCCAGTTATTTTGCACAAACTAATAATGATTGAGCACAATTCAAATTCAGCGCTTAGCCCATCTCTTCCATCCACTCTGCTCAAGCAAAAACTGATAAGCTAGAAATCCATTTGGATATATAGTTTTTGCAGATGCATGTCTCGTGAGAATAAAGCTGGTACCTGGGCTAACATTTGGACTCTAAATCTTGTTTTCTTTTAGCTTTTTAGACTGTGCAGTGAGTGCCATAGTCTAAATGCAGGGGAAAGTGTTGAGACAGAGAATATTTTCACAGTCTGATCCATGCTTTGATCTGTCACCTTCATCCTGCAGAAAAAAGAATAGTGACATTTAGAAGAGTTAAATTTGGGAGGGGAAAGAAAAAGCTGTATCTTAGAATTACATATGTATTTAATTACAGATGCTTGAGTTAGGAACATTAATGTTACCAGTTTCCTCTCCCCCCCCGCCCCAGTCCCCAGTGAATGTGCCAAACTTTAGGGCAATCCAAAAAAATATATATTTTGTTTTGTTTTCTGATCGATTGGAAAACTACCCTTTCACATAGAGGGTGTTATCTGTTTACATATCACAGCAGAAATTTGACTTTGTGGAGATACTGAGGCTGCAGTTTTTCCATTTTGGGGGGTTGGCAGCTGCTAAGTGTATAAAAACATTCCAAGTTCTGACCAAGAACAATCTCTGAAGTTTCACTTTGTGTAAGAGATGATGATTTTGATGATTAGTGATGATTTTTTTCTTTCTGCTCAAGCAATTCACGTCAAACCTTACAGCTCATAAAAATCCTTTGTCAACAGACAGGCCCCAGAATGGCTTGACTGGCTGAGCTGGTCTGCTCCTCTGGAAGAGGTAAGCACTCATCTTGGCGGCACGGTTTCTGCAAAGGGAAATAGTGTCTCGCTCATCTCCTAGAATTCTTTGAAAGTGTTTGGAGAGTAGTGGAGCAGAGACAATTAACAGCCAATTTCTTCTCATTTAAAAGGCCTTTTGCGAGTTTTATCAGAGGGGTCAACTAAGGAACTGAAACGGTCAGAGGGAGAGTGGTGGAGTATTCTCGTGGTACTAATGTTTTGTCTGTATCTCAGTTTTAACAAGGGATTTATGAGAAAGTTTTAAGTCTTTATATATCTGTCAGTAGGCAAAGGAGATATTTTGGCTACTCAAATCAAGAAAAGGCAGAGGAACTTGGAAAGGGACCAAGCTAGGGGAACGAGCTGGAAGATTTCTGCATTTGTGTCATCAGAGAGCCTATAATTTTGGCACAGTTACAGAAAACAGGGATTTCTTTTTTGCATTTCAGGCATGAAGTTGTATACTTGCATTTAAAAGGAAAAAAAGATAAGGACCAGTTATTTTTTTTTAATTTCCAAAAGCAGTTAAAATACCTGTAATCACATTTTAAGCTCTCCTCACAAGAACTCCATTTGCTTTTTACAGTTGTTCATGGGTTTGCTTTGAGCAAATCTCAGGCTTGTCTATGCTGATCTTAATTTGAACAATTTTAATTTTGGTATGTGTGGCAGATTTCAGCTGCTCTCTCACAATAGTCTTCACATTGCTACTTCTCCCTGTTCAGCATCTCACTTGTGCTTCTTCCCCAATTAATGCAGTTCCGAGTATTCAGGTGCATATTCCGTTAGTCTCTGTTCCTCTTGTTGCGTTGCATTAAACCTCCCTCCATCTCACTCTCACCTCAGTCTCAGTTATCTACTTCTCTTATCTACTAAAGTTTTTTTGGAATTAAATTTTTGCTTGAAATGCTTAAATAGTTTTGTTAACAGTTGCCTTCATACCTGTGCTCTTGAGTAATATGCGAGCTAGACCTGAAGCAAGAATCAGTAAATATATTAGAGATGTCTCTTAAAATGCCAGTAGCTTAGAATTCAGTACATACGCATCCATAGGTTTAAAGAGAAAATTTGGAAACTTCCTTCCATGTCAGTACTAGACATTCTAGAGGTGGCATTTGTATAGGCTATTTTGAGAGAGGGGTTCAAAGGAATATGGAAATTAAATATTAATGAAATCAGGAGGTATCTAGGAAAAATTCTGCCACCTCCAACCTCAGTGGTTGTCAGGTATTCTTCAGAATTAAGAAAAAATTTGGTGGCTGATGAATGATTTAATTTTTAAAAAATTATGAAAGCTTGATTGATTGTAATGTTCGTTGTCTACTTATGACCTAATTTACCGTTCCTGTTTTCTAATTCAGATCTTTAGAATTTACTAAGTACTGCAAATAGAGATTCAAAATAAATTTGTAGGTGGCTAGTTATGTGTTAAAAAGAAAGTGGAAAGGGAGATGCACTTCATATTTGTGTATTAACGAGTAGGTGATTATATTAACTTGTCTTCCTCAGGTCTGCATGAGTTTCTTCATATGCTGCCTTAGGTCAGCACTGGCCCATCAGTTCTTTCCCCTTCTGCAATCTCA
>JAOXNO010000013.1:104523903-104543221 GCA_028565335.1 Limnodromus scolopaceus | reverse complement strand
CAGGTCTGCATGAGTTTCTTCATATGCTGCCTTAGGTCAGCACTGGCCCATCAGTTCTTTCCCCTTCTGCAATCTCACGCCCTGTTGCTTGGGAGGAAGTCACCTGGAGCAGCAGATCCCAACCCATTTTGTAGCTGAATAGTGCTTGAAAAAATCACCGTGTTTGTTCATTTGGAGCATTTAGGCTTTTTTAATCACAGAAGATCTACTTTGCAGAATGAAAGAAGAGCTGACTAAATTAAAAATAAATAAGTGAACCAAATTTAGCGTCTTAAAGGGAAGTCTGTACCTACTTCTCATCCCCGAATTTGCCAAATCACTGGCATCATTGGAGACTCAAGTGCTACTGAAGATAAAGGATGAATTCTAAGATGTGCAGCATGTTGGTAGGAACATTTTGATGCCAAATATACTGGGCAGGAAACGGATCTGAGAGGTGGATGGGTTGATGTGAGGGTCAGAGGACTTCTGTGCAAAGCCGTATAAACTGGAAATGGAGCTACAGTAGCTGGGGGGTGGGGTGGATGGGAAGTACCCTCCTAAGGGTATCTAAGGGTATATGTATGTATGTGGCTGCAATGGTGACTCATTAAGGATAATGGGGACACTTAGCAGTTTAGTTGTGCTATAATGCATGTATGGTTAGGTAGGGAGCTACTGTTTTCTGTAAGTTCAGACACACTGAGATTTAGTGAGTGAGGTCTGTATTTGTGGAAGTCATTGTCTTAAGGTTAAATACCTCAGCTTATTCACACCAGAACTTCAGCTGCCATCACTGTTTTGTCTAGATGACCATACTGAACTAGTACTAACGGAATGTTCAGCATCAAGTCCTCCAAAGTCTTGTAGTTTTTGAAGCAGACTGTTGAGTTCTTCCTCAGAGCGTGATCTCCTCCTGCACCGTGAAAGCCTGCTTGCTTGAAAATAGTTTGAATGTGTAAATATAGCTCCAAGATGTTCACTTAATCCTCACACTGTACAGTGTTCTTCAACCTTATAGCACATTTTGCATCCACCTTGCACTAAACCCAGTAGCTAAATCCCCCAAACTAATTGTTTATAATTTTTCCCTTTCACTTGTGCAGAGAGCTTAGGGAGCAACTGTTGTGGAAACCAATCTTTTTTTTTTTTTTTTGCAATTGAGAACCCACAATGGACAGCACTAATTGCTTATCGCTACCTTAGAGCAATGATTTGCTGCTCTCCAGTTCTTTGCATGGTATTCAGCTTTTCTATTATAACTGAAGAAGTTGCTTCTAAACAGGGAAAAAAATTAAACAAGGAAACAAAAAAATTGCATGCAGCTTGAGTTCCCATTTTTTTTACATGATCTACAGTTTGAAGCCCCTTCCGTGTGTTTTGCAGAAACCACACTGCTCTGAAGGGTGATGCCCATCTTCCAGATGGAGCAGGCCACATGTCCTCAAGCCCATGTGGAAGAATCTCATGCATTATAATCCCTCCCCATCAAATGCCCAGGCACGTGTGTTCTGTGGCCAAAATGCAGGCTCCTGCATCACCATGCTGGATATGCTTTTGGTCCTGTGAAGGAAACATATGTAACAGCTTGCTGTCCTGTGACTGGAGCGTTCCAAACATATGGTAGGAACATCTGGTTTTGGACCCGTAATGCATGTGGCAGCAGAGGCACCACGGAGGAAGAAGGGAGAGGATTGCATGGAGGGAACACTGGAACAGGTCCTCCCTGGCCCACTTCTTCCTCCCACAGAGGGGAAGAGAGGGTAAAGGAGTGCTTCCAAGCTGATGCTTTCTGATGTCTTGAATGTGGCTTTTACAGGAGACACCCCTTTGCTGTGCTTTGCCTGTGATTCGGCAACCATACTCATATTAATGAGTATGGCTTCACTGAAGCCTTTATTTCTTAGACAGCTTTAGAGATGCCTGATGTTATCCTAGTCTGAAGGCCCCTGTTAGTTTTTATCAGAATTACTGCTTTTAAAGATTAATAAGTGCTGTTTTATTGATTTGTAGCATAATTGTTGATGACATTTTGGGACTTATTTATTTGGAGGTTTTTTGTCTTGCTGCTGTTCTGGGGCTTGAAACTGTAAAGAATGACACAGCTAGTGATCTGCAATAAAATTCAGGTCTTTCTTTCCTTCTTTAGAGAAATGAATTATAAATGTCCTTGTTGCCAAGCACTTGATAACTATATAAGTGGGAGAACCTCTCAGTGATATACCTTAATAGCAGAATTAATGATGTTTGAACCTAAGTCTGTTTGTTGAGACTTCATTAGCTTTTCAGCTGAGAAAGCAAGTGGTGGAAAATGCACTCCTAACACGAGTTGTGCACTGGGGCACACGAGGAGGCAAGCAGCCGGCGGAGTCCCTCGTAGCACTTTTCTCACTATTAAACTGCTGTTGTTTCTTTTGTGAGTTGCATATATTGTGGTTTCCTTTCACCTTTTAGTTTATGTCTGGGCTGGATATATTTGTTGTTTTAAAGTCTTCATATGTGTGTTTATGTCCCCGAAAAGTGTTTGCATGTGTGCCTGTATACGTACACCACTTTTTTTCAGGTTTCTGTAATGTGTTTTCATGACTGAAGATCAAACACGTGAGCTATTTTTACGCAGTGATGAGTCCTTAGACAGTCCTGTTTAGGCTTTGGTTTTGTTTTGATTTTGATTTCAAACTCTCTTCTTCCGAAACAATGAAATGTGACTGACATGGAAGCGTGCTAACCATTTCACTGTGTTGATGAAGGGTAATCCCTATATTAAATGTCCCAATCTCCTACAGCGAAGTTTTTCAGTTTCTTAGGACAAGAGGATCTTATTATAATCATAAGGGTGGAATCCAGTACTATGTATTACAGTACTGGATTTTATTTGCAGAAAAGCCCCCTTTTAATGAGAGTAAATTCCTAGTGCTAAGAGCCAAAAATCATGTTTTACTGTTTATTTTATACTATTTGGCATGTCCTCAGACAATTTGTTTGTTGTGCTGGATCATCACGGGGTCTGTTAGATCATCTAATTGAAAAAAAGGGAGTTTGTTGTCCTGGAACATCTCCAGAAGTTGTTTGTTCCACAGCCAAGTCCCTCCTATGCTCTAACTCTGAGGTCATCTGCATAAGTCACGTTTTATTATGTGTAATTTATTTCCCTGTTACATGCTAGGAACCTAAACATTTTTAATTAAATATATGGCAGAAAGTATATTTTGAAAGTAACAATGTAAATACGTCTCTAAGCTTAGTCACCTGGCCTTCAGCCTTAGGTTGAAGGTTACTCATTCTGTAGACCAACAGAAATGCACTGATTATTATTGCTTATGATAACTACGTCTACTTCTAAGATATAGATAAGGTACTGAATGATAGGGAAGTGGTTTTTTTTTTTTTTAAATTGATATGTATTTCTGTGGGAAAAAAAAATAGCATGCTTTGCTTTTCATGTTTTCATATCTGATTTCTCAGGAACAGTAGTTGTTGAGGAGATATCTGACAACATGCCCTGTCTAGTAACATTAGACTTGCCCGGTATATTTTTGCTTCTGTTCATAATGTCCCAAGTTCTTTCTACAGCAGCTTTAATCAACTTTTTTTTGGAAAAGTATATTTGGGGGTAGCGTATATCTGTTTTTCTTTTATTCAAGAGCATTCAAAATGTAACCTGCTTCTTAAAAGGGGCACTGAGAAATGGAGTTGTTCTTTAGGATTTTATATACTGATCTATGAACATATTTTTTTCAGGAAACAGAAGTCTTACTTATTGCCTCTTTTGGCTGAGAGAGATTTTTATGCCCCATAAATCAGGAAGGAGAGTTTCAAAGGGCTAGTTCCTATCTTTAGGTAATTACATATTCAGTGCAATCTTCTGAAACATGTATCATCTGTGTCAAAAAGGAAACCAGACTGCTGCTGACAGCTCTTATCTCATGAACATGAAAATTGGGAGGGAGGGGGGTTTTAAAGTTTATATTGTTCTTTTATGATGGTTATGAGTTCTCATACAGCTGTGTAAAATCATCTATATGATTTCTTGCAAAACTGGTGCTGCTGGCATTGATTGTCACAGTGGATGGCAGGTATTAAAGAGGCCCCAAGTAAGAAAGTGGGAAGAGCAGAGCTTTTTTCCAAAAAAAAAAAAAAAGGGATAAATTTGTCAAAGAAGGCATCTATAAGAATTAGAGGATGTAATCCTTCATAAAATGATAGGTTATTCCTGACAATTAGACTTGGAAAGCAAGTAAAGGAGATCAGGATGCAGAAAGAAAAGGGAAAGAAAGGGTATTCCTTAATGTGCTTACTTCCTTTACTGAATATAGCTATCTAGATAAAAATGTCAGTGGTATTATGGAGTAATTGTAGACCAGGATGTATTCAGTTTGCTCCAGCTGCTTGACCTTGCCCAGCCGTTGACTGAAATGAAACAAGCCACATTGTGATCAGCACTTTCTCTGGGCTGCCGTGGAAAGTTATATGAATGCCCATCGGTGTCGCTATCGGTTTTGTGGGCTGTTGTACTGTGTGCTGCAGATTTTTCAAGCTCAAAGGAAAACTGTGCTGTGTGCCCAGCTCTGCCGTGCCTCTCAGAACGTGTGGGTATGCACACTGGAGTAATTCATATTTGGGCCGTCACAACCGGTCTCGCTAAATTTTGCTGACTTTGAATAGCTTGAACCTAGGTTTTCTGCCATTTTTATGTAGAAAATAGAGATCCTTCTCTTTGTGCCACCCTCTTCGCCCCCAGAAAGGGAATATCAAAGAGTAAGGTCTGTCTGCCACACTGCAACTGCATGTCAAAACCCACCATAATTGCGAGTGGATTCCAATAACTCAAACGTATTAACAGATTTTGTGAATGTAACACCTTAATTTTGAGTTTGATAGCGCTTCCCTGCATGTTATCATAGGCCTCATAGGCCTGAGTGCTCTTTAAAGGTGTATCTGTCTTCTTGCTTGCAGGATTTTTGAGGACTTGTATGTCTGCTCTATAAGTGGGTCTGCGTGCAGACAACTTTTTAAATACAAGTTATGGAGGTTGGGATCAACAGTGCGGAAGACATCAAAAAGTAGCTGGGAAAATAAATATAACAGAAATGCAAAATAAAATGGGGGGGCAGAGCTGTATAATGGCAGCTTGGCTTTTGTCGTAAGAAATTGTATTTGGTCATGGAGAAAGCAAAATACACATGCCCAAAAATTGAAAGTGGAAAGTATTCCGTGCACAGTCAGTTAAGAAACCTGTGCTGGAAAAAGAAACTTGTATTGAGTGATTATTGAGAGAGAATTAAAATTTTGTTTTCATCAAGACAAATTTATGTGGAAGTCGTATAGGAGAGAAAGATGTAGGTCAAGACTCTGGCTTGGGTTGGTGTCAGAGGTCAGAAGAGACATTGTGGACTATGAATGAATTGAAAAATATTGCCAGAGGAGTATCCAAAAACAATTGCTGGGCTCCACGGGATCCTCATACACATAACAAATTTGGCTTCCCTGGTACTGGATCACTGTGAAAACTGAAGGCCTTGTGGTATCTGTCAATACATTTTGTTGATCATTTTTAGCATATGACTTAGGGATTTCAAACACAATGCCACCTATAAGAAGTTGCTCAAAAGTGACTAGAATTCAGGGTTTGGTTCTTACAAAGTTCTGTAAAATTCTTGAATATATATTTTAGGAAGAATACTGAAAAAAGCTTTATCTGAAAATGCCCTGCTGTAGATGAGAAGTACCTACAGGCATATGAATATCCCATCAATTGACTGCTGTTTCCTGATTTGTTCTGAGCAACTAATTACCATATTTTAATGGCCCCATACTTATTTTAAAGTGAAACCTGATCGAAAATACTCAGCAGTTACTGAGAAAATACAGTGATCATGTTGAAATATTTTAATTGTTTATTTTCCAGCATTTCAGATACTCAGGTGAGTGCCTTTCAGGTGCTTTGATAATGTACATTGTAACTTAATTGCAGCACTCTACAATGATCTTTTTAAAATTTCAAATGGATGTTTATCTAAAATTGTTTAGCTTAGGCATATGCACTATCTTGTTCACTTTCTAGAAACATGTACAGATTTTTAATGCAATGTCTTGCATTTTGATGAAAGATCCATTCATTTAGAGAAAAAATGTCTTAACTATGAACAAGCAATCTGTATAGGCCTTGGGTCCTAAGGCAATGTCTGGTACATTCATTAGACTTCACAAAAATTTAACCAGTGAAGGTACTCTGTCAGCATTAGAGTAGTCCATGATAAAGTTGATGGATCAGTTATCACTCTTACTTTAAACAAAGTCTCATGAACATTGCCAAGCTCCTAGAAGAGATGGTAACCAGTAGCAGGCTGCTGTCATCATGAAAACACTTTTTTGATCTACAGCACGTCCCTGAGTTTCCCTCCTAAAAAGTAGTGCTGCATTTTTGTGGTGGATGAGTTGTCCTGCTGCACCACTGGTGCCCAGGTGAAGAACAAGAGGACTAAATCTGAGGTTTTTTTAGAATCGTAGAATGGTTTAGTTTAGAAGGGACCTTAAAGACCACCTAGTTCCAATGCCCTGCCACAGGCAGGAACACTTCCACTAGACCAGGTTGCTCAAAACCCCATCCAGCCTCATCTTGAACGCTTCCAGGAAAGGGGCCTCCTTCCTGGAGGAGGGCAACTTGCCTGGGCAACCTGTTCCACTGTCTCACCACCCTCATAGTGAAGAATTTCTCCCTAATATCTAATCTAAATCTACTCTTTTCCAGTTTGAAGCCACCACCCCTTGTCCTGTCACTACATGCCCTTGTAAAAAGAAGTCACTCTCTTGTAGGCCCCCTTCAGACACTGGAAAGGTGCTCTAAAGTCTCTCTGGAGCCTTGTTTTCTCCAGGCTGAACAGCCCTAACTCTCTCAGCCCGTCTTCATAGCAGAGGTGCTCCAGCACCCTGATCATCTTCATGGCCCTCTCTGACTCATTCCGACAGGTCCATGTCCTTCTTGTGTTGGGGGCTCCAGAGACCAGTCCAGGTTAGTCCAAAGAACTGTGTTCAGTTTAGCTTTCTGATGAACTAACTTTTGAAGGCTCAGTTTTCATCTGATCTTTTAATTTTTTTAATGTAAAACTCACAAGGTAATTATTTCTGACCTCACATACGGTTTATGCCACCAATGTGATGGAGAAACATACACTCACACATGGGACAGGCACGTGGACAGAGGAAAGGTTTATTATTGGTGGGGTTTACTTTTGGGAGAGAGAGGAAGTGAAGGGTTTGACAGAAAGAAAGAATAATCCTGAAAGTATAGGAAACATCCCCATAAAAGTTAAATTCATACCAAAAGACAGAAAATTCTGGTGTGTATGTGTGTTGTCAGTACCAAACCGATGACAGACCTGTTACCTTAGAGTTTTACTGACATAATTCTACATGGAGAAAGGGGAAGTTGTTATCTGCTGCTTGCTTTTCATTTTTATTTTAAGGGAAATTCAGGATTACCTGAGTGCGTTGATAGGCAAATGCTAATTTTCATATGTATTGGCATCAGTGCACGTATGGCATTTTATTCAAATTGCACTAACTTGTAGTTGCGGTAGAATCTGGGAGGCAGGGATTGTGTCAGACTCTTAAAGGTCAAGATGCCAGCTTTTGAAAAAAAATAATGTATTGTCATGATCCCTGTTGTGAAGAGATACAGCGTAGTTTACAGGCTAAGCGTTTTTCTTCCAGTGGCTCCCTACACCTTTGTGAAGCATCACTGAAGCCAGGGTTGTTTCATGAGACTTGGGCGATATGAGTTGCTTGCCCACGTGAAATTTCTCATTGCCTGAGGTCATTGGATGGCTTATTGACCAATTTGAACAGCATCATACTGAAAGAACTGTTCCTTTTTAAGTCTTTAATGACTGAAGAAAAGCATTAAAATGTACTAAGATTAACTTCTTTTCCTATGAAAAATGTGGACTCGTTAATACCACTAAAAATGATTGATCATGAGCAGAGGCGCTAAATTGCATGCAAAAGCTCTTCTCGTAGTAAAACTTGCAGGTCACTAGCTCTGCGCCTTTACTTTCCAAGTTATTTACCCATCACTGAGAATACACTAATTTTGGCTTGCTGCCATGCAATGCAGTTGCGCAGCTGTATTTCCTGCTAGTAAACTTTATTTCCATTTCACAGTGATTCCTGATCACTGATTATTAGATCTCTAGATGAACTCATCTTGAATCCATTTATAGTCTATGAAGAGAAATAGGCATTTCAAGGGTGGAATTTATTCAATAGTAATATAATAATTTTTCTAATTCTTAGGTTTTAAACATCTGTGTTAGAATGAGATACATTGCACCCCACATTTGATTTATTATATTAGCTTGACATCTGGTAAGAAACTCAACTGTAGAAATCAGCATTTAGCCAGATGAATTGTGTTATAAGATTCAGTTCTTTTGACTGCAGTTAGTTAAAATTGTTATTGATGACAGAGTTTTGCATAATGCATACAATTTTAACCCTTAGCAGAGGTAACTGTGTCTTTACTATTGTTGTGGTTTTGACAGGACAACTATGCACAATTATAGCAGATTTTCTCTGTGGCCCGTGTCAGAGCTTTCTCTTCTTATCACTGATATGATATTAACCCCCAAAATGTTCAAGCGAGAAGATTCCAAGCATAAGATGGGAATATGTGATAATAATGTGCAAATCTGGGGCAGTGTTTTCATATGACAAGTAAAAAAAATAAAATAAAATAAAAAAAACCACCATAGTGTACATTTGGAATAGAGCAAGCTATAAAAAAAAATATGTTATTCTGGTATTCCGTATAGGTAATACAGAATGGATTTGCTTAGCTTATAAGTAATCCAAGTGCTTCCAGAGTATTGGTCAGTGTGAAGAATGACTTTTTTTAGTTGTCATGATTTTGATAACAATTAGAACAGTCATCTTCTATGATCTAGTTCTTAAAATCTTATAGTATAATTCAAAACCAAAAAAAAAGCCCCTTACTTAATAGGTATGTAGTATCTGCCTTTTTATGTCTATCAATATTTTGAATTTTTGAAGCACAGCCTATCCATTCAATATATTAAAAAAAAGGCATGGAAAAGAAGGTTTACTACACATTCAAGGAGTTCTTGGCAACAACATGCCATAAATGTAAACTCCAACATTATGCAATGTAAGTTGTATGCTAACACTAATTCAGATTTCCGTAGGCAATTGGAATTACTAACAGTCCACAGGAAGGCAAACATTAAATTTGGCACTATTGGAACAGTTTTGCCACAGCATCATTTTTTTGTGTTAATCATTGGTTGTGTGTTCTCTACAGTTTGTAGAAGACAGTCCCCACCTCACATTGTAAATCGCATAAAATTTTGGAGACAACATATGGAAGGTAACCAAGTTAAACTTGAAAATGTAGGCACTTGACTGAGTGGCATCTTTTTCTCATTTCTAGAAACCTTCTTGCAGAGCACACAGAGAAATAACCTGGCTGTTCAGAGAGCTGTAAATAGAGAAGGTAACTTGGGCTGGGGAAGCAGTATGGTAAAGGCATGAAGGGAGCCTGAGGAGATTCACAGATTAGCAGGGAGGCTATTGTTTGCTGACACAATAGAAGGAACAGGCTCCAAAAGGTGTGTGGACGCCTGCCATCTTCTGCCTCCTTTCCCTCCACCAGACGGGACTTCCACGGCAGAAACAGCAGCTCACTGCGATGAGGTGGAAGCCTGAGGAAAGGGACCTCTCCGTCCCTGGGTCCCCTCTCTCCCCTCAGGCGGCTGTGTTGCTCTCTGAGCCGGACTGGTTTGGGTATTGCTGTTATCTTCTGCAGTCATGCTCTTACAGAGAAAGGCTCTTCTGGTGGCTCAAAACTCTGATTTTTTTTTTTTTTTTTTCCTGTCTCATTTACACATCTTCTTGCATCTCAAGACATAATTATTAAATCAGGTGAAACAGTTGGGATTGTATTATATTAATTTTTCTCTAGTCAAGGGAACACTCTCTTGTACTTCTCTGGAAAGCAACAGTATGCCTTTGATTTCTGTCAGCCAAAACCAGTGGCCCTAACCCATGGGCTTGCATAAAACATTGTTCTCAATGGCCCTTGCAGTGTGCTTGCTGTGGTAGAAACCTTGCAGCCCTTGTGGCCCAGGGTGACAAGGCAAACCACAGCATGCTACATGCTTCACTTGGTCATTACAGGCAACTACAGGGATCCCTGGTCTGATAAATCCCACTCCTCCTAGTCTCCTTCTCTGATACCAGCTGTCCTTTCTTACCATCTTCATCCCTCTCCTCAGTACCTGTGCCAACTTGTGATCGTTTCTCTTGAATGGAGGTGGGTGATGTTGATCACGTTTTCCATGAATTCCTGTGAGTATAATGTTAATACTTTTCCCTATCTGAGGAATACTTTATTTGATATGTTCTTGGCCTCCATTTGTTGAGGAGTTTGGGTTTTTTTTCCTTCTGTTTTGCTTTGTGTTGTTTTCATGGTGTTGGGGTATAACCCCAGCTGGTAACTAGGACCATGCAGCTGCTCGCTCACCTCTCCTTCCCCCCATATGGGTGGGGAGAAGAGGGAGAAAAGGAGGGGAAAGGGAAAAGGAAAAAACAAACAAACTTGTAGGCTTAGATAAAGAAAGTTAAATAGAACAATAACAGAAAAGGAAAATAACAATAACAAGTAACACAAGTCAACTTACTACAACAATAATAAGTGACACAAGTCACTCTCACCTCTTACTCTGACAGCTCATGGTCATTCTGAGGTGAAATATATCCAGAAATTAAGCTTTCAAAGGGGAGGACTCTATGATGGTATACGCATGCAGAGGAGCTGCATCTGAGATGCACAAGCAACTCAAATTTGGGCATTTGCTATCTTTTTCATCATTTGCTTTTGCAGCCTCAATAAAATTATGTAAAAATGAATGACATAGAATAAGCTTCTGGCATGTATTATTGCCTTTTACAAATATAATTCTTGAATCTCTCTGAATGTACAGCTTGTCTATTCCCAAACACACTGTAAATTGTTGTGTGGACCACAAGCATTTGAATGGTACAGACAAGTTTTAACCTAGCTTAGTGTAAGTCATTTACATGCTCAGACAGAGCATCCTTGTGTGTATTCTTCCAAGCTCTCTTCTTTGTATACAGTGTTATGCTGGTTTGTATTTCTGGTAAATGTTTTGCAGCGCTAACCTATTAATAGCTGGTTTTCCCTACATGAGCAGGCAGCATCCTAAGCTGTCTAAAGGTTAAGAACAGATTTGTCAATGAAAATTTATAGTGTTTATTTTTATTTAAATCAAGTGTTCTCAATTAGTGTCCATGTAAAAGAACTGTGTAAAAGAATACAATAGTCATGATGTATCTTACGATCCTTTAGTGGCAGATTATGATCATATCTTTATTAGTGGTAGTAATTGTGATGACAGTGTTGCTGACAGGTTAAGCCATTTCTTACGACAATAGCTTTTGTGCTGTTGCATCAGGATCAGAAAAGCAGTTCCTGAAGATTTGCATATTATGAAGAATAGGCTGCAAAGACATGGAAGCACAATCTTGTCATTGTGGTTAGCGATGTGGGTGGCAGATTGCTGTAACGGATTCTGAGCAGGAAGAGCTTGCGTATGGGTAGGTTTAAAGGCCTTTAAATATTTTTAGGATTGGTGGGCAAAATGGTTGGGTAGGTGAGTGCTGTTTTAAGTTGTTAAATACTCCAAGCAGCTGTAAGCTTCTTGAAACCCTCTCAATGTTTTAAAATGTATAGTGCAGTATGTGAAGAGCTGCGTTAGGTGAGATACTGCTGGATTAGACCACTTTTGCATTTGTGCTATTGCTAACCTCAGAACTGCTGTGATAGTTCTGCATAGCATTGCACTGTGCCATTTGGACATTAGCTAAGATTTAAAATTTCAAGGAGGTTGCAAGGCATTAAGCTAGAATGGCTCTCCTTTAAAAAAAAAATATTACCTGTAACTACGCAGATTGGTGTGGAAACATGACACCATTGTTGATCTAGCTGGACCTTTAAACCCAGAGAAAATGTTGCCATATTTTGGGAAGTTTTCTCACATTATGCGTTTTTATTTTAAAAACAAGCTTTTTCTTTCCCAAAATATGTGAGAAAATACAGATTTCTCAGTAACTTAGTATTTTTAAGTGATTTGTACCAAAATGTCTGCAAGTTCTCTGGACTTTTCAGCCTTTGCTCCTTCTCCTTTGTGCACACACCAATGCTTTTATTGCTTTTCATCCCAAGTGAAATGATCCTGTGAGATTTCATCCACACTCTTGATCCTTAGGATAAATTAAACAAATATTTATATATAAATATAATAATAAATATAAATAAATATAATACTCAAAAAAATCTAGCCTGTGTTACACAAACAGGCCAGTGGGCGCTGGAAAAATCTTCTGCTTTTTAGTAAAAGTAGGTTCAATAAAACCACATGGGTTTGAATTTCATTAACTTGTGCTATGAAGTTCTATAAGAACAGCATTGTAATTTTGAGACGAGCAGAGGATTACCCAGAGAAATTGTGGATGCCCCTTCCCTAGAAGCATTCAAGTCCAGGCTGGATGGGGATTTGAGCAACCTATTCTAGTGGGAGGTGTCCATGCCCACGTCAGGGAGATTGGAACGAGATGATCTTTAAGGTCCCTTCCAACCCAAACCATTCTATGAGTATGTGAATCAGAGAATAAAAGAAAAAGAGACTAGAGTAAGTAGACTTATTTCCCAGGAAATGGTCACACTATGTTTACAATTGTTTTTCCCCTCTCCCACGTAGGTATGCAGACAGAATAGTCATCTGTACAAGTAATCTATCTGCTTAGTCTTCATATCTACTGTTTTATCTGTCCAGAGAAATAAATAAATTCCTGTCATGAAAGCACAGAAGTTTAGTTGCAACGTAAACCTGGTTTTAGAAAGGACCAGGTCAACAAGTCATCTCTCTTCAATTATGAGCAGCTATGTGATAGCTATTTAGTCCAAAAGATAACTGCTTTGCACATATATACCACAAAAATACCCATAGGATACTTAAGATCTGTGCCACAAAAGGCCAAGCTGAATGTGACTCAACAAGTATTTGTTACAAGCAGATGTATAGGTTAAGAAAAGAGAAATGGATGAGGAAAAAAACGCTGTGTGGTTGGTTATTCAGTAAGTGTTGATGTTTTATCTGGGTTCGCTAGTCCAGACTTATGCAGTCAAGCAAAAGGTGTATTTCTGCAATAAATATTATTGATTAAAATTAGGGTGTGAGAGTGTGTGAGGCTACACACATATTGGCAACATTGTGTCCTGAAGCCAATTTTTACTGATTACTATTGTGTGTACTTACATGTTGGTATCCTTAAACAGGGTTAGGAAACAGATTTACTTGCTGTGAATTTACTAGTGCTTCTGGGTACTGGAATTGTATTAACATGCACTCACTGAATGCAGTTATAGAATTCCTTTATTCATGTTAAGGTAGTTGTATGTAAGGATCGTGTTTATTTGTAAAAATTTTCTGTTGAGGGACACCATTGACCATTACTGCAGACACTCAGAGGGTGATTTTGAGTTTGAATGCCAATAACTTAACTATGTAGAGATTTCCTTTTTTTTTTTGAAAATCAGCCATTTGCTGGGATAGCTAAACTTTAATTCCTCAAGCAGAGGAGTTAAACAATGGTGAAAAAACTAGAGTACCTCTACATTTATCACCCCTCTGTCTTGATGTACAAGCAGAAGTAAATCACGGACCAGATGTGTTTGTGGTGAATGCAGAGACAACCCAGCTCAGCAGAATGTTGTCTAATGACTAGGGGTGGGGGCGGGCATGCTGGGGCTGTGAGAGTTTTGCTGAGACGTGCACCTCAGAGTTAAAGGTGAGGTTAAGGCACACCTCACATATGTTCCCTGTCTCACAAGTTTTATTTTCACTGGTTTCTTATTCCTGTCCAAGCAGGGAGATCCTGGTAGTTGACCTGAGCTTTTACTATTAAATGCAAAATTCTGTATGACATACAAAACCCTTTATAAACTGCAGATAAATGAATTGGCTTCACTGTTACAGCTGTGCAAGATGTTGGTCAGCATGTCATAGAGAATCCAGGACATCTCTCCTGTGTAGATTTCCCCCCCCTGTTATTTTAAATAGCAACTCCATCTATAATTCTAGCTGACTTCTTTATTTATTGATGAATTCACTTCTATGTTAGGGTGATATTAGCATGTTTTGCCTGGCTTTATTTAATTCTATTTAATCTAGAGGACTCTCCTAAACAACTAATTAGAACTAATTTTCCATTGCCTTAAAACATGAATGTATTACTTTGTTTATTGAATTTAAGGGGGTGGGAGTAACGAGGAGGGGGTTGTGCATGGCATGCCCAGCCAAGTGAAACTCCTTATAAATTGGGAAACTCAGAAAAAGTGCCTCCTGTTTTGCTAACAGTGTAACATATCCCATAACAGAGTCTGGCAAATGAGAGGTTGTCCTTTTGATTATTGCAACAGCATCTGTGTCACTTTGTTTAACAGTGTTATTTGATTGTAATGTGTAAGAATATTTAAACCATCTGAGGTTATTTGGTCTTTTAAACTCTATTAGGACCTTGCTGGATTTATGTTAGTTTCAATCGGCAACTTCTGCCTTTGGTACTGACAGAGGGACGTATGTGCAATGCTGCCATGCAAGCCTCCCTTCATAGAAAGGGATTTCTAGTCAGAAAAGACAAGTAATAGACATGTGAATTAACTTACCAGTGAGGAACTACATGGAAACCCTGAGCTGATGGGGATGGCTAGAGCAGAAATTCCCCTTTCCCTCTACTTCCTTGCAGGACATGGATGAGGAATGACTAGCTTGGATAGGGAATAACAAGCTTGACTGAAAGAGGATTGTCTTCTCTCTTTAACACAGTGATACTGCAAATCTGCTTTTCACCTGATGCTTTTCTGCACAGACTTCCCGGGAGCATCTGGCTCCTTCTTGGAGCTAATCCTCCCCATCACAACTGCTTTCTCAGGGCAAAAGGTTATCACTGTCAATTCTGTGGGCTGCTCCCTGCAGTTCATCTCTGGAAAACTTTTCTTTCTCTTCAGACCCTATTACATTTAGTCCAGTCTTCTACCATGTCACTTCACCTGTTTTCTCCCTGTCACTGCTTGCCTGTGCCTCACAAAGATGGGATGGGTTGTGGTTTGTGGGAGAGGAGCAGATGAAGGGTAAGTTGGCTTGACCAGGTGAGTTACATGATGACAGCTGCCAAGTGAAGGAATGTGGCATGGGAATGGGGACAGCAAACTGGGTCAGGAAGCCGGGGAGCTACTCGGAGCATTGCCGTGCCCCTCAGCATCGCCTGACCCTCTCCTGCATCAGTGAGTTTGTCCTTAATCCATGGACGTGAAGTTGATTCAGGCTCAGTTCTGCAGTCACTGTGGAAATGCATACCTCACCTTCTCTGGCATCTATCCCATCCCGCTTCTGAAAACAGAAGAGCTCCTCTCAAAATTCTTTTAATGACTTTTTTGAGGTCACAGGTTTAAACAAAAGAATAAAGGTTAGATTTTTTAGCATGACATTCAGTTCTCAGCAAAGCATGTGCTGTGTATTTTCTAGACCCTTAGTCAGTATTTTTAATACAGTCAGAGTTGTAATTTTTTTGGTTCCTGGTTCGTGTTTCTTATAAAAATCCAAATGTAGCCTTCCAGAGAGCGTGTACTTTTGTGTTAATATTTGACATCTGCAGGGAGACAAACTTACCAAGAATTTATTACCAGAGAGAAAGAATTATTTTTCTTGAATGCCTATCCAAATGACGATTTATTTTTCTCTTTTCAAACCATGGTTTGACAATGAGGTGAGGTAAAAAACATGGGTACTACTGAGTTGTATATCCTGATGTGCAGCAACGGGCTACATGAAAAAGAGAAGTCAATGAGGAGAAGCAGGTCAGGTCACTGCAGTGTTACCCACCTCGAGCAGTGTGCATACTTGAGGATGGTGATAGCAGAGAGTTCAGAGACCCCTGTGAAAGCTGAGGCAGGAAGAGTGGCAAGCAGGAAGAAGAATCTCTTTTCCAGTTGTTAGCTCCCCCCTAAGCTGTTGTTTACATCCGTCTTTCCATTTGCTCTTTTTTTTTCAGAAAGAGAACTAAAGCCTCGGTGGAGGCTGTGTAAAGAGAAAATGGATCTGCAAAGGGTCTGCAAGGTTTCTGTAGAGAAACTTTCTCTACCTAATGTTTTCAAGAAAAAGCCATGCATCAGTCCTGTTCTGGATTAGAGAGGCAAGGAGCAACTAGGTCTCATGAGCTGTGTCTGTAGGAGCTCCCCGTTAATTCTCACTGGGTTTTGGTCCCTCTGTAGCCCAAACAGAATGGGCATGAGAAACAAGACTGTGACTTGTGGCAGGGGTGGCCACCTCGCATGGCTGTTTCCTTGAACTTAGCTTCAGCTGGGTTGTCAATTCTCTTCCATTCAGGAATGCAAATATGGCCTCACAGAAATGGCTTGGGCTCCCCAACATTCAGCCTGAAGCTCACAAACAAATGCAACCTGAGGTGGGAACTCGCAAAGGGAACCAGGAAATAAAGGGTCTCTGGTTTCCCTCCAGGAGGGCCTATGCTGTGTTGCCTGGTTTCACAATGGGAAAACACCAAGTTTGAGCACAAAGCAGGAGATGAATCTTTTTTTTGCACACACATACCCACTCAGTGTGTATTTATATTTATATGTGTGCATATATAAATATACGTATGTATACAGAAGTTGCATGGTCTGATGGAGCATAAGCAATGTGAAATACCTCGTTTTCAGCAGGGTCAGGAACTTGAGGAGGATTCCATGTTGGCTGCCTGGGAAGAGAGGGGAAGAGCAGGAAGAATCTCCTTTCCTTTGCCCAGGACTTTATTTTTATTCACATGGGCAATTTGTACTAGAAGCTGGTTTGGTAAAGCAGCATTGCTGAGACCTTTTATAGAGGCAGGTATTTGGATTAAGGTCACAGTTTAGGTTCATCTGTGTGCAGAGGAGACATATATTCATATGATAGCTGTGATTTCTCTCTGGGGAAAAAAAATATGCTGTGTCCAAAAGGGGTGAAAGCTTCTCTTGTGTTTATTATTGCTTCTAGGATTTTGTAGTTTCAACTGTGTCAGGGTAAGTGCTGTATTTGGGAAAAACAAAGGGAGGGTTGGGAATATAATTACAGCCAAAAGTTCTTTCTGGGCACAGGTTGCTTGCGCGTGTCATTCTTGAACTGAGTGATCTTTTCTCAGGAGGAAGAGACCCAAAAGGGTCATGAGGTTTTTCAAGGGGGAGAGAGGAAATGAGAAACACTTTCCCTCTTTTGGAGAAAGGTAAAAGCAGGATATACCAGGATCCTGTCAAATCCTATTTATTGGCACTGAGCCTTTTCAAAGCTGGGAACAAAACTGCACCAAAAATCCCAACATTAGTAAATGCAGGAAAAAAACTGCTGAGGAGTGGAGGGGAAGAAACCAGGCAGATTTAGCTCCTGGGACCGACTGACACTAGCCAGATTTGGGGCCTAGATCCCAAACTGAGGTATTTACATAGGAAATAAATATGGCTACACATATCTTGTGCATCATAAATTGTGGCTTCTGACAATAAGGAACTATGAAAATCCAGACCCAGTTAGTGATTTCTAGCCAAGCCTGTTCAGTTTTGAGCCCTCATAGGGCTGCAGCAGAGAGCAAATGTGACTGTTCTTCATGAAAACCATTCATCGTGTATCTCGTGTCTGACAGCCTCCAAAAACAGCAGTCACCCTGAATTACACTTCCAAACCTCAGGTGGTTTTTGCCCCTGCAGACAGGAAATAGGATAAAGCACCCTGTCCTAAAAAACGCAGTTCAGTAGTGCTTAGAAATGTATATTTCGGCCTGGCAGATCTTGTCAATTTCTATCTGTAGTGTGTCTGCTCTCTCCCCCCACCCCCCCTCCGCCTACATAGGAAGATAAAACAGCTTCCAGAGTCTAGATCAAGCAGTACCATAAAAATGCGTTTCTGGCACTTGAATTCAACAGTCTCCTCCTAAAAGCTCCACGTACGCAACCACAGGTGGAGCAGTACCTGTTTCTTTTCTGGATCCTGCCCTTTTCACCTTCCTGTGGTGTGCACTTAGAGTAGACAGTACCAGTTCCTCTTCCTCCATCCAGCACTTACCACCTGAGTGAGAGACCAATTGAGAAAACCTATATCCTTCTCTTTATAAAATCTAGTTTATTTTTGCTAGGTGCATCTCAACATTTCTTAGATAAAAATGCTTTTATTGAAGTTGGTGGCAATCTCGCTTTGATTTTAGTCAGGACCAGGATCTCACACACATACGTAGCTGTCAAAATACTAATTTTTCGATGATCTGTCTTCAAAAGTTGGGAGGGGATAATAGTATTTGGAGATAAAGGCTGAAAATATTTTGGGATTTCAGAGGTGTCCTGTCCATCCTTCTTTTAGTGCTTTTGTGCCTCAATGAATCGGGGTGATGTTTGAGTAGCGTGGCGGGTGGTTTCCATGCGGTGGACATCTGGGAAGAGCCCGATGCCGCACTGCTGCTCTGCTTGTGCGCCGAGATGCCGGTTTGCAAGGCAAGAGGTTTGAAGCGAGAAGGAACACCTATAACGTGATGTTTCATTTCAGGACCTGAAATGGAGGCAAATGAAGGAACAAACACATGGTTTCGCGTCGAGATTTGGTGGTGGTGGTGGTGGTATTAGCATGTGTGTTACCATGTTTGGATTACACTTCATTGTGAGCTGCTGGGACAGCTTCATTTTCTTGTTCAGCTGGTGTAGTTTGGAATGTTCGAGGGGCAGAAAAATGCCTGTGCGCCGCTGTGACAACTTGTGGAAGGGGGCACTTGGCAAGCCAACTCATGGTGTCGGTGGGTATGTGTGCGTGTCGTCTAGGTGTACATACGTTTGCCCACATCGTGGGGGGCAGCGTGTCCTCCCCGCAGAGCCTGGCGGCTTTCCCGCCCGGTGGCACCCACAGGCTTCTTCCCTGAGGCCAGTCGGGATGGCCGCCATCACCTGTGGCAGCCTGGGATTTCAGACTCAGGAGTGCCAAACCTCCCTCTGCTCGCAGCCGGGCTCTTCCAGTACCGCCGAGGAATGCGGGGAAAGATCGGGAAAAAACCCAAAGCCCTTCCATCCCAGGGCGCCGCGTCCCCCGCCGCAAGGCCGCAGGGCCGGGGTGGATGGAAGGCGGCCGGGCCCAGAGGCCGCGGGTCCCGCCGAGGCGGTGCCAGATCCAGGTTTTCGCGGCAGCAGCGCTGCCGGGGCGCCAGGGCCGAGGCTGCCGGGCGGCGG
>JAOXNO010000013.1:104475458-104523000 GCA_028565335.1 Limnodromus scolopaceus | reverse complement strand
GGGGGGGGGGGCATCTTGCCCCCTGCCCGGCCGGGCGGCGGGGACCAGCGGGCAGGGGAGAGGGTGTCTGCGCCCCAGGGGTGAAAAATGTAGGGTGGTTGTACGGAGCACAAGGCGAGGCGTCCAGAGGTTGAGCTCTCTTGCCCGAGCCACATGGATGCGGACATGCAGGGAGGCTGCCGGAGGTGGGAGATGCTGTCGCCTCCGAAAAAAAAAAAAACAACCCACCACCAACCCACCCCAAACCCCACAGCCTGAACTGTGTGTCACAATGTTCTCCTTCTCCTTCTTTCTCTTTTAGGGGCTGGTGAGTCAGGAAAAAGCACTATTGTGAAACAAATGCGAATCCTACATGTCAATGGATTTAATTCAGAGTAAGAATTACTGACGCTTTGTGACTTGTTTTGTGTTAAATATTGGAAACAGGTTAACACACAGTAGGCTCGGAGGTTTCTCCTCTCCTCCCCTGTGTTTTGGTGGCTTGACACTGCGTTTTAGGGGAGGGAGGGGAGGAAGGGGAGCGAGAATAAGGAAATTACTGCTATTGTATATTTGCATTTTCTCCTTCTGGCCCCTTTACTGTATTTTACACTGTTGCTACTGCAGCGCTTGACAGGCCCCTGTGTAGCAACAACATGGCGACTACTTTTTACATAGAAGCAAATAACTAAATATTGCATCTGTCTGTAATATAAAAATACATGTCAGGTCGTATTCAGGATGACAGTGGCTGCTGTTTTTCCGGTATTGGGGTTAGAGTAAAACTGAAACTAATTTTGCACGTTTGTTAGAAATAATTGTTTTCTGAGGCTACATCATTTTCCCTCTGAAGAACTCTTTGCCAGAAATTGTTATTAATCCGTAGTGTTAATTTTAGGTATCTGTTGGTCTTCATCGACGTATTGTTAATTTAGAGCATGTTTACAGCATGCTGTTGAAATGAAAGAATGACTTCCAGTTCCATCAGGGGAGGCTTTGCAGATGTGGCTATGATAGTCCGATTTTAAAAAAAAAAATATCAGGGATGAATGTGCATTGCTTTTCATGCTATGCAAGAAAAGGGATAAGGGGAAAATCAGATTTGCCTTGCTGTTCTTTTCAGTTAGCATGTTGTAATGATTGAAGAGCAGATAAACAAGCGATCAGTGAAAAAAAATAATTAAATGCAACTGACTGAATTGCTTTGGAAGAAAAAATCAAAGTGCTAATATTTCTGTTTTAATGCAGAGAAAAGAAACAGAAAATACTGGATATTCGGAAAAATGTTAAAGATGCGATTGTGGTAAGAACACACTTTATACTGTTCTTAAATGCTTGGGTGTACTGGAAATGATAAGGATTGTGCTCTCCAAGATTGTGCTGAGAGAAATCCCATTTTGCTGATCAGATTGGATTATCTTCTATTGATCCTGTATCCTAGATTTATTCAGATTAATGTGTTTGTTTTTGTTTTATCCAATTCTAGACTATAGTTTCAGCTATGAGCACTTTAATACCCCCAGTTCCATTGGCCAACCCAGAAAACCAATTTCGAATGGACTACATCAAGAGTATAGCTCCACTTTCTGACTTTGACTATACACAGGTAAGAATAGAAACCACTGATTTATTCTGTTTCAAGGGGGAAGGTGTTACTTCTCTTTGATTTCCTGAAACATTGGGTTTTTTACTTTTCGGAAGATGGTCATGGGAAGAGCTTATGCCAGCATTACTACTAGGTTAACTTTCTTAAAGTGCTGTGGTGGTTGCACCTGTTTTAGTGGTGCAAGGTTTTGTTGTTACTGATTTATTTGCTACTGTTTGTAAACGCTGTTTCTGCATTTAGTTCTTCTCTTCAAAATTTCTAATATAATTATACATATTACCACTTCAAATAAGACTTTGTTGAAAGCTGGTTTCCTACATGGAATTAGATGTAGGATGTCAGTCTGAGGAGTTACAGTCTGTCTACAGAAAAGGATATAAAAGGATAGAGTGGCTCCAGTGGTATTTTCCATACTGCACTTCACAGTGGAAACTCACATAAACAGTGGTCAAGTAAGGTGGTTTGCTTCCTTATGTATTTATTGTAGTTGGCACGAGCAGTGGTTTACTTGTATGTAAATGTTGTCATCTTTTGATAGGGAGTCATTAGAAAATTAAGGATTTCTGTATAGAGGCTACTCTTTTGTAGACAAATGAGAGATACCTTTTGGATTAACTTGCACAGGCATCTTATGTTTGATTATTTTTATCTTTTTATGTTATTATTTATAGGAACTTGCATAGAATGTTTCATATTTTATGCGTGGCATGAAAACAAGTGCATAGAAATTCTGAATATTATAAAGAATTTTATTTTTGCAGTAGCTTTAAATGATACTGAGAGCAATTTGTTATGAATACAGTAAGGACTAAAAAAATCTTCATTCATTGGCTAAATGATTGCGAGTTGTTCATGCTATCAATATTACCAAAGAAGCCATTTACAATAGAGTGTCTTTAGGTTATTATAGCTTCAGGGTGGAAGGGGGAGAAGGGGAAGAGTCGTTTCTTTATTATATGACTCATATTCTCTGGTGTGTGGTTTTGCCTCTGGTAAACCTACCACTTTGAAGGTTCAAGATAAAGAAAAAATATCAGACATCTTGTACAGTTAGAATTTAACACAGAATGCAGATGTTAAGAAAACGACTGCAAGGTACACCCACATATTGCATAATTGCTCAATTGGTAGATGTAAGTTGGTGAAAATGAGAAACTCTTTTTAGAAATGGAATGCGAGTTTGACATGAAATATTTGTCTTATGCAGGTACTGCAGTTCTGAGGCATTTGTTGCTCATTTTATATGGTGGGGTTTGGGGGTTTTTTGCTTGAATTTTGACTCTTATACGTTTGGTTAAAATAAGTGGTAGCATATATCCTTTGCATTTCTCTACAGTACATCTGGGTTTTTTGAGTTTCTGGGATAAAAGAAAACTAGCTGCAGATTTTCGTTTTTTTTAATTGTTTACAAAATCCTTTCTTTTTCACAGAAGCTGATTATATCTAGTCACATTTGACTCACTGTTTGGTATTTTATAGAGGGGAAAATTCTTCTTGGAAGGGAAAAAGAATAGAAACCAGTGGACTGTGAAACAAGCAATAATTCATTTCAAATCTCCATTTAAAGTCCATTTTGGTTTAAAATAAAAAAATAATAACTGTTTTTTAATTAGTAGGATTTCTGACAATATAATCACAATATTTGAAAGTGTGTCAAATAATAGCCCTAATTAAAAAAAAAAAAAGTGTTAGAAGCTTAAAAAAAGAAGAAAAATCAAGTGCTGGTTCAGAAGTAAATATATTTTATGTGTCACTTTCGTCTTTTCTCTCCTGTTCTCTTCTCTGCTCAATTCATAGGTTTGGAAATATTTGTAAAATAATTTAGCCAGACTATACCTTTTATTTTATTTTGTTTTTGTTGGTTTAGTATGTTATTTCTCTCCAGCAAGATGTATGAGCAAGACAGATTGGGAAAAAAAAAAAAAAAAAAAAGTAGTACTGTTGTGCTTCAGGGCTTGATGCTACTCCAGTTTAAGTCAATGATAAAGTAAAATTACATTTCCAGCTGAAATAACTTTTCACCCATTTAGTATTTTTGGATAAGGACAACTATAAACATAAATACTTGGATAGCAATCAGTTATGCATCCTTTTCTAAGCATTACTGATTCTCTAATTAATATCTAAGGTGTGGGATAAGGCCTTCTAAGCCTTAGGAACCAATACAGTATTTAGCAGTAGACATTCAGGACTTACGTTTCTCTCATCCATACTTAAAAACAGTTGTAGAGGCAATAATGCTGACTTAGGCAGCGCTTAGATGTCGTCTCTGGGGTAAATTTTGGCACATTCTAAAACGTGACAAAGGTTACCCTTCTTCCTTTGAATAAGGGAAGAGGCAATTTTAGGGTTTTTGACAATATGGATGGTAATGAGCTATTAAAGACGTAGCCCTTAGTGTTGCAAGATTAATTACACGTCTTATTTTTTTGATTATGTTAGCCATGTAATCTTTGTCGTAAAAAGCAGTGAAGATGCATTGCAAATACATCACATGCAAAATGTGGGAAAATGACTGCACTGTATCATGAGTCTTTAAAGAGAGATCCCTGATAAAATGCAAAAACTTCACTGTTGGCACAGTATGACCAACTAATTTACATATATTTGTGACATATTGGATATACTTGGATATTCATTCTTAAATTGCATACAAATTAACTAATACGCATTTAATTATTAAAATTATCCTTTAAAATAAGTGGATTTGAAAATACCAGTTTCCTGTGGGTGAAATCATACTCTAATTGGAATTTATGACTGAAATTCCAAGAACTTGAGTAAGGATGGGATTCACATTTAGACTCAGATCTGTATTGTGGGGTTTTGTTTGGTTGGGGTTTTTTTGGGTTTTGGTTTTTTTTGGTTGTTTCACAACTCTCTACAAAATGTAAGCAGAACATCTTAGTAGTAATCCAAATTTCAAAGCAAGCGTTTTTCTCTTTGCAGCCCTTTAAACGTTCCTTTAAGAGTCTGTGGAGTGCTTCTCCCCAGTAGTTTTACTTACTTTTAAAAAATTATTCTTGAATTTGGTTTAGTTACGCTACCTTGATGGTTTATCTAGTTGATATATAAAAAAAAATGTTTCTTCATTTCTTTTAGAATTTTTATATAGCCTTTCATTAATTCAATTAAAAGACTGTACGATTTAAAAAAAAAAAAATCCTGGGTGAGTAATGTGGTCTAATTCTATAATACAGAAGATTTAAGGTTAGAGTTTTTACAAAGTTAATATATATGAATAAGGCAAGTGCCCACTGTAGTTTCTTCCACAAAGTCATAAAAGGAGTAAAGATAAATTTTCATCTGACTAGTTTAGGCATTATCTTAACTCCATATTCCAGGGTGGAAGCAGCAGAAGGGCTTTAAAACTTAAATGGAAGCATGCACACTATATTGGAAAGGATTTTTTATTATTTTTGGCAAAGTGTTGATTGATATTTGCTAAAGTTAACAGGAATTGACCTGCGCCATTTTTAATTCTTTATTGATGGGGATTTATTTTGTCCTTTGTGAATCAGAGTGAACATATTAAGGGCATATTATGCTGGTAGCTGTGGAAAAACATGGTGTATTATGTAAGCATGTGTTTACTCAAGTTCAGTTGTCTTTATTAAAGTATTTGAATTTTCTGGACACTAAAAAGCTGCTCGGTGCATAATTCTTTTACCTTTTGTCTTCCTCAAAAATGTAGTCAGATGAAGCTGGTTTTCCTAATATATGTCTTGGATTAAGCTCATCTGATCAGTTACATGTAGGTACATAGCAGGTAGTCAATTAGCTACCACCAAGCTATATAGTCAAATGTTTGGCTATACGAACTGGTTACCAGTGAACGCGAATCGTTTGCTTAATAGAGAACATGTAAATGCTTCACCCAGGTTTTGGGGAGCGGGGAAAGTTTTCAAAAGATTTGTTTTCCTTTGCTAGGAATGTTTTAGAGAGAGACAAAGTGCGTTGTTGAACCTCCATAAAACAGTGAATTGTGCAAATGTAGTCCCTTGTGCTGATTTTAGAATGTGAGTTTTAAA
Organism: Limnodromus scolopaceus; assembly: GCA_028565335.1. NCBI lineage: Eukaryota > Metazoa > Chordata > Aves > Charadriiformes > Scolopacidae > Limnodromus > Limnodromus scolopaceus. Next base: position 104,517,384 of record JAOXNO010000013.1, on the reverse strand, counting down.
AATATTTTTTAAAGCTATTTTATCAATCAGGCAAGCTCTTTAATTTAGCTCTTAAAAGTGAAATGTTAATGTCAGCATTGACAGGAAAACTGCTCTTGATTAATCTGATCTGTGGTTTGCTCTACGTTTTCAGATACTGCAGTTTGAGTTCAATTTGATGAGTTCTTAATTTTCCTCCACATTTTCTTCTTGAATATCAGGAGTTTGTATTCTTAATGTAAAGACACATGAAAGAAAGAAAAATATTTTTGGTCAGAATTTGAAGTTTCATATACTTTCGTTAGGCATTGCAAATTTTTATTAGACCTGGTATTCAAATTCAAATGTGGTGATGGCTGGTTTTCATGGTGAAGTAACTGGATATCTTGCTCAGGTGAAGTGTATCACTGGACTGTAGAAAATCTTTATCCTAAATAAATATGTAAATAAAAGATTAAAAGCGTGATAAGTATGGTTCATAGATGGTTAAAATAAACTTGCTTGGGTTGTGCAGTTAATGTTGCGATTTTAATATCCTATTTGACCACGATGTGTTTAAGTTTCCCTGTAATATGTACTTGATGTAGCCTGAAGGAGTTACAAAATAGCATCATGTTACAGTTTTTGATTTTCAAATAACTTGCAGTATATCAGTGTTTCTCAGGAGTGGGAAAAAATGCTCCGTTTTACATGAAAGTATCATGAAAGAAAAGAGGGAATATAAAAGAAAAGAGGGAATATGGTGATTATTGCTACTCCAATGGCTTCACTAGTTTTTTATTTCTATCTAGAATTTTACTTCAGGGCTTCGTTTACCTGTTTGGGTAAAATGAGTGGCCACAAGCTTTTATAATTACCTGTGATCATGATATTTAACGTTACCATGATGTCAAGTCAAAACTAACTTTTGATCAATTATACTTTAAAAAATTAAGGCATTTGCTTTTTTTTTTTTTTTTTTTTTTGTGGCCTAAGATGCACACAGGTAGTACTTTATTTGTTCTTATTTCACAAAAGTGGAAAGGATCTGGAAGGCCCGATAATGATTAAATTGTTTAGGTCCAACAACATTATTACTTCCCTGAATTAATAACATTTGAAAAAATAATGAAGGTGGCTGTGAGAGAAGGGCAGCTGAAAATGCTGTGAATGCTAATGTAGCTGTTGGCTTTAGTCTTCACACAAAGGTTAAAATTTTCAAGAGGAATGGTATTGAAAAGTAGTGGATATTGGGGAGAAGTAGCAATTAGGTAACAGATGAAATTTCTTTGTTGTGATAGCACTTGTTTTTATGCTGTACACTAACTGTTAATTAACAGCAGATACTGAAGATGAGCTTTTTTCATCTTAAGAGCAGTTTCTGCTGATGCCCAGCAATACCTTTTCCTTCTGTATGAAATACCTGTTTGCATACAGATGTAGCATAAGTGTGTCTGGTCTTCATTAAGTCGGCAAGCTGAGTCCCTAATATTCTGATGTTAAAGTAGTAGTTATTCGATGTTAAAGTAGAAAATTATAAACATTTCATGCATGAGATCAAGAATATGCTTCAATGTTATGTGTTATTTTATTCTTATTTTCTGTGAGCACTAAGTTCGCTGTTGATGGATCAGACAATCCAGTGGTACTTTCAGAAACAGCAGACGTTATGTTAACTGTGTATGTAAAACTAGAACTGGGTTTATACTGCAAACAAGTATAGGGAAATTTGGGGGGAAAAAAAAAAAGAAAAAAAAAAATCCACCCAAAAAACCCCACCACCAACCCAAAGAAAAAACAAACCCAAACAAACAAAAAAAGACAAACCCCCCAAACTTCTCAAATTGATAATATATACTGGAGCTCTAAAAGTATAAAATTCTACTATGTTTTTCTTTTCTTTCCTTTCTTTTAATTCTTTAATAAATACTCTGATTTTACTGAAAACACAACTAGGGCTTAAAATTTGAGTGGTTTGTGTAAAGTACAGCTCTTCTGTAAGGCTCAGGATTTCTTGCTTAAAATACACGGTTTGTGTTTGAGGGGTGCTTGCTTTAGAATGAAGGAATTCCTTATGTTCAAGCATAAAAATAAAGTAAGGTTTTTGCTTTAGTGAAACACTACTCCATTTTGTAAAAGTGTAACAATGTATTTCTTCCTCCTGTTGTTCCAAACGCACTGAACCACCACTGTTAACAGTTTATACCGATGATAAGTAAATAATTAAATTTGTGTCCCAGGAAAGGAGCTCGGGCCAACTTAGGCCCCCAACAATTAACAGTAGACAGGTTGGGAGCCATAGGAAGTCCCATGCATAGTCACAAATGATCCACAGCTAACACATATAAGATATATTCAGGAAAAAATGAAAAGCGATATTAATTACTGTGTTTATTTCTACATATTCCTATCTCAATATTTTTAAGAACAGATTCAACTTTTAAATATATGTTAAAAGTTCACCTTTCCAACATATATTTGTGGGTTTTAGAATATATTTTTGCATAGCTTACAATGTAAAACAATGAGCTTCAGTATGAAAAGACAATTACTTGAGAACGTCTTATGAACAATGCTGCTTATGAGCTTATGAATCAAGTGCAGTGTTACATTCAATATTACGTTATCACAGTAACACCAAATTAAATGTTTGCTATCTTATATTGTGAATCTGATTTCCCAGATAGTGGAGTGGTATTCACACTTTATCCAGCCTGCCTTATTTATTATCATCACACAAAACAGAGACTTTCACTGCGAAACTGGAAAGATATTATCATTTATTGTTACTGCTAACTAAAACTTAAATTACTTCTGTAGTCTCCAAAATTGTTGACATTTACTGATACTACTTCAAGTTTTGTACCTATTAAATTAGTTGGAGGTTTTTTGAAAGTGAAGCCAGCATCCAGTCAAATACTTTAAATTGATAATAATAAATGTCATATTTTGTCTTTTTTTGCTACAATTTTAGCTGAAAACTTCATATACTTCTATCGCACTTTACAAGGATAAAAATATTTTTACATCTAAATTTGGATATTTGATTTGATGGCAACAGGAAGACTAATAACGTGAATTATCATTTTAAGTAGGAGTGACTGATTTTCCTCACAGAACCAAAAATGTATTAAAGGATTATTTATGAGCTTCAGAATATTTTTTTTATCAGTTATTTTTCGGTGTATATCCTGATTTTTAAATTGAAGAAAGGCGAAAGCAATAGGTTAATGCTTGTGCTGTCATTATCTTTGTATTGGCCGCAGGTATATGAAGCACACTGATTTTTTTTTAATAAAACTGTGGTTCCCGGGGTGGAGAGGGGCTGCTGTTTTGTATTCCTTCGCAACTCATGGCTGCTGCTAAGGTATCTTCCGAAAGCGATTCTGTAATGTGCAGGTGGCAGCTGTCCTCCTCTGTCCCAGGTGGTAGGATTCAGAAAAACAGCTGAAGAACAGTGTTGGTCACCAGGTTGGTGCCTGATGGAGGTGTAGTAGCCTGGCCAGAATAACAAACCAGTCCTGATCCCCAGTCTTCCTTCACGGCAGAAACAGGAAAGAAATTCTTGCTTACGTTGAATTGAAATCTCTAGAAGACTTAATTACAAATTAGTATGTAGTTTCTTAAGACTTAACATACACTTAAAAACGTTTGCAAGAACTTCACTTGTTTGTTCCCTCATGCGTTAATCAAACTGAATTATAACGTAAGTAAAGGTATATATATGCAAAGGGTAGCCACGCTCTTAATGAAGACACAATGTCCAGTTAGTCCGAGGATGATGACATTTCAGACTTTTACAAGTGGCAGTTTTAGAGGAAGGTTAGTGAAATATTTAATGAATTGTCATTATTTATAAACTGCATTAAAACAGATTTTCCATCACAGCCAGAGAAAAGGTAAACATAGCACAGTATGTTTCACAATTGTCCTCGTTATCAATTAATTATTTTAATCTCTTAAGCCAGAGGTAGCAGGTTGATGTACTGCTTTTGCCATTTTTGAGTGCTCTGTAAAAATAATATGTTTACTAGTCAGGGAGAATTTTCTTTTGACTTCAGTGGCCATGATAAAGAAGTACAGGTCAGGGATAAATCATTGTATGCGTGCGTATTGTCACTGAAGCCAGTGGAGACCTATGGAACAGAGGATATCACCTACTCAAATAATAACAGTGTCATTATTTAGAGATTCAAAGAATTGAGTGTTCATCTGCACAACAGCCAAGAGGTGCGTCCCCCTTCTTCAGCACATGATGACTTTTCAACTTCAGTTTCTGAAACAGTATTGAGCGTTGCCAGCTTAGACCTTTGCTTATGTTTTTTCATCACCTCCATAGATTCATTCGTTGCTTGTACTTACTGTCAACAGTGGGTTGTCTTTTTTAATGTCAATATAGTCTGCATCAACAGACAGGATATTTTGTTTTTGCAGAAGGTAGCAACCTGAGCTGAGGAATAGAGAGCAAGCTAAACAGTGTGAAGAGAAGACTTTGTGTATACCTGGCATACAATGAAGTAAATAAGTTGAAAACCAAAAAGTATTATGAACAGTCTTTTTTCCCCTGAGTATCTAAGAAGCTCTTTACGATAAATGTAAATAGGACTCTAAAGCAGATGAAAGGCAAAAACAATGAAGAGTTTGCAGTTTGCAAATGCAATGAGTTTGCAGTTAACTGCTGAAAGTGTCTGTAAAACGTTTATGGTTTTGTTCTGCCACCTATTTCATTTAATTTGCTTTTCTGAAGTTAGATTCAATTCAAATGTTGTAGTCAAGTTCTAGGACCTTCTCTTCAAAAAGAGTCAGGAGGATAATGTAATTTGTACGACACGGTTTATATTGTCTTTTTCTTTGGAAACTCTTGCAATAATTTCTTGGAACAGAGCTACCTCTGGCTGTAAGCAGGCCAGCTATCATTTGAAGCATGCAGATTATGGTTTCTTGCTTTAAATCAGTAGATTAATTTTGGTTGGTTTAAAGTGCACTCTTGCAATTAATCTACCAGTATTTGTTTTAAAAACCTATGCTGGATGTTTTGAAAGGATATTTATCCTTAGGCAAGAAGACTATTGGAATTTTTGTCTGTTATGTCGACGTTAGACATGAACTTTGCCTTTTAAATCTTTTAAAAGTAAACGTTTTCTGACACTTCTGCCAATTCATTCCATGAGTTTTCTTATTGCTGTCAGTAGGACTTAAACATATTTTAATGCAAATAATTATCCCACTGTTTTGAACTGTGAAATTGTTTAGCAAGATAAAATAGGCTAAAGATATGCAAGCCCTCTTATCTCTGTTAATTTGGTGAACATTTTTTGATCACGTCCACCCTCACTTCCATAGGATGCTAAGTGACAGAGCTGTGCAGATCATTCTTTTCTTAACGTACACCCACATACTTTCTTTCATGGGAGCTAAATAATATCAAATTTAAGAACTGTCAGGTAGGAAAACAAAAAAAGACAAAGAACGGTTAAGTAAAATAATGGAAAGTGTATCCTCACTTCCCTCTCTACAGACAAGGAACTACCCCTTGCCTGCAGACCTGCAGCTGACCACGAATGGCAGCAGGACCTGGTTGTCAGTCGGCTCCAGAGTGCCTTTGGCGCAGGCTGTGTGCCTTGAGGAGTTCACAACCCCAGGCAAAAAGAAAAGGTGGAGGAGAAATGTAAATGGAAAAAAACCTACCCAACAAATATACAGTCCTTCTTTTTGTCACTGGATAGAGGAAGAGGTCAGGTATCTCCACTTGCTGCTGAAACCATGTCGTTCATTACCAGATTCCCAGCAGGTTTTGCAGAAGAGTGAAGCTTCATGGCAGGATCTGTAGCCTTAAAAGTTTGGGTAAGAACATTCTTTCTCGCAGGCAGGTGTCCTCTGACTTTAATTTCATCTTCTCCTTCCTTCTCAGGATGTCAGTGTTGTCTGTTCCTTTTGGGAAGAGCAGACATCCTTATTTAGAATAACATAATTTTAGTTGAACATTAAAACTTTTGTTTTTCCACCCCTAGAATTGCTAGGAATTGCTAGAATTCCACCCCATTTCTAATCATGTTGTCAGCTGGATTTCTCTCTAGATTTTATCAACAGCAAACTAAACATGCTAGCTAACTAACAGCAGTGGGGGTATATTATGGACCAAAAAGAGTATTTGATCAGGGAATACGTAAGACAGAAATCATAATTAAAAAATAATTATATGGATTAAAAATCACGTCAGTAGAGGAAGATCGGCTCAATGTTTCTGAGAGCCAGCTATTCAATCCACAGAGGATTTTCTGCAGTAACCTTCTGTATTATGAAGAAATAAGGGATTAAATTTGGTCCTTGGCCTTCAGTTCTACAGAGCAGATTTTGATTCTTCTCACTGATGAATGAAAGCCTGGCAAAAAGTATAATGTTCCATAAATACAAAAGTCATCCTAAACAACTATATTCCCTAGGGTCTAATCTTGTGAAGGCTTAAACATATGGATATATGTGGACCTAAATGCACTGCTTATGTACTGCTAGCACAGCATTCATGCAGCTGAGCTTCCGGTTATGCAGTGATATTAATATCTAAATCGCAAATACTTTCAGTTGAGAAACAAAACAAGCGAATCAGTTCTCCCTGTTAAATTTATATTTGGGAGGTTGTTGAGCACTTTTATGGATTTTCTTGGGGGTGGGAAAAGTTGTGTAGGTTAGAGATTGGCACAAAACTTGAAATAAGCAAAATCTTTTTCAGATAAGTGACAGTTCTCTGGATGCTATTAAGCTGTGAACAGTAGGTCTTTTCAATAATCACTGTGATTCATTTTCATATTGTGGTTTTTTTTAATAATAATATCTTTAAAAGGCTTGCTGAACAGTAGGCTGCACCAGCATAACTTTCTGTGCAGAAGGAAAGGTTTCACGCACAGTCTTAGATAATTTACCTTAAATTGATTTGCACAGCTCAATAAAACCATAAAAAAAACTGGAGCAGCTCAGATCATAGGTTCATTTAGCACCAAATCTCATCTCTGACCATGGCTGATAATGAAACTGCAAAAAGAGTTTAAGAATGGGGCAGGCACACAGTAATGTTTCCCACATTGATTGTTCTAGTCTCCACGGTTTATGGCTGAGGTATTTTTTGACTTGGAGTGGTATTTCTGTATTTAATAACTTCAGTGGATTTTTCTTCCAGGAATTTTTTTTTTTTCTCCAACCTGTGTGAACTTTCAGTTATGGCAGTGAGTTCTGCAGTTTAAATATGTATTGTATGAGGAAGTACCACTTGATTGATTTTTCTTCCTCCCCCTACCTCCCTCCAAGCCTGATACCCACTGGTCTTCCCTGGTTTATCTATTAGAAATATTTCATCTTTTCCACATAGCCCTTCTCATTGCATATCATATCCTTCCAAATATTTATCTTTCCACTTAAAGAGTCTATTTAACTGGTTCTCTCACAGGGCTTGTTCCACATCTATGCTCTTTCTTGTTGCCCTACCATGTATCTTCCAGTTTTACTAGACCATTTGCTATGAGAGATGGGAACTGCATGCAGTATTCAATGTGTGCATTGTGGATTTATACAGTAACATTATCTTTTCTTTTTCTAATAATTCCCAACATAATTTGCTTTTTTTTTTGGACATTGAGTTGGTATCTTTAAACAATTACAGTAGGTTATTTTATAATTCCAAAAGAACTTGAACAAGAGGAATATGTGTGAAGGTCTCTCTACCAACTTTAGCAGAACCCAAAGGGTACTATTAATGACAATTATCCTTATTCTTCTCTGGTATTTTCAGATCTGTCATACATTTTGACTAGTTTGTTCAAAAAATCCATTGCATTAAATTTTTTATTCTTTCATGTGTAATGACGTGTCTTCTCATTTGCTATGCTGCCATGTATCCCTTATGAAAAAGCATTTTTTTAAATTATCTACCATGACTAATATTTTCTTCTGTGCAGAAGGAGAACACACTTCATTTTTGTTCTTAAAATGGAAAAGAAATTGGTCTGCAGCCTGATTTTGGAGAGGCAGTGTTTACAGTACCACGAAGGACATTTGTGCTTTCAAATCTGCTCATCATTCCTTAATCATTCGTTACAGTTTGCCTGATTTAGCAGAAAAGAAGACCATTGTTTGGAACCCTTCTCATTAGAGAAATAAAACGTTTAAAAATACCAAAATGCTACTTTTTTCTTTTTTTTTTTTTACTTGCAGTTCCCAACGCTGTGTGTCATTGAGAGAAAATGTTTTGAACTTTTTGATCCCCCTTGGGGAAACGCTGCAAGTAGCAGAATTTTGTTATTTTTATGTCAATTTAGGTCTTACATGATTCAGCACTTGTGGTTTATGGGAAAAAGAGCTGTAGATTATGATTAAAGGAGCAAAAATAGTAAGGAGTGGCTACTAGAGAAGGCATCTTATTACTGTTAGAATATTTTCTGGATTGGCTTTTCTTCGTTTTTAAGCCTCTACCTCTGTTCCTCTTATTTTCTCTATCAGTTGTGACTAGTACACTTCAAAGAGAATAGTTCAGTTCTATTTCACTTTTCAGCTTTTCTAACAGTACAAAGAATTAAGAAGATGCTGTAGGATCTTGATAATACTAAATCTGTACATTTAAGTCTGTCAAACATGGTTGTCTCCAACAGGCCAACCGGTTATCCTCTTCTGGCAGCCTCTCAGGAATTAACAGAAAGTCTCTAGGGAAGGGAATGGAAGAGGATACAGGATGCAAAAAAACTGCTTGTAGTGCAGGAAAAATTCTTTGTTGTAGTAATGGACCACAGCCTACCAGTTAACTCATTCTGGGATGCATTAACAAGGCTGTTGAGCAAAAAGACATGAAGTGGTTATGCCATTCTGTTTGGCAGTGGTGAGTCCTCAGCTTCAGTATTGTGTCTTGTTTTGAGAATGGAACTTTAAAAAAAAAGATACACAAATGGAGTCCAGAGGAGAGTTATCAAGAGTAAGAGGAGACAAAGAAAACTGGGTATGTTTACTCTTGAAAAGAGAACACTCCAAGTTGAAGGGGAAAGGGAGCCAAACACAATTTTTAGTATTTAAGAAGCCATAATTATGTATTCTTGTGCCTGTCTTTTCAGAGGGAGGAAATGAACTTGAGGAGAGGAAAAAATTAGTCTCTTTTGTGTTGTATGGTAGTCCTCATGTTCAGGATATTCTACAACAGTGAGTTTAAGGATCACAATCTCGCCCCAGGTTCAAGCATTTAAGGCTGTATTTTCAGTGACATGAATCACCTCATGCTCGAGTTAAAAACTTCTGAAAATCTGGAAAGCTTTGGAAGATGTGAGGTCCTGTCAGTTGGTGTTTCACATTTGCTACTCATTTCTGTTCATGAAGGTCCTGTGGGCTTGTTGGTTGAAAGCGCCTGGGACTTCTTTTCCGAAATTAAAGCTTCTATAAAATCTAGAGACTTCATTAGTTACCTACCTGACTTGTCATGGCCTTGTTGCGTAAACAGATGTGGTAATTTCTCTTAAATAGTGCACGTTCTTCCAGGGTGCTATTCAGACAATGTAGCAGACTATAATATAGGGTATGCAAAACCATCTTGTCCTTCCACGTATTGGTTGTTTTAAATGTAAATTCTGGCAAGATGCAGGTGATTCTGTTCTTCTGGTGGAGAATTATCCACATCTAATTAGACAGGGCCTACCATCTTCTTTCCTAAAAGCAGAAAAAAAAAAAGGCTGGGGGAAGTAACACTGTCAGGAGTATTATCTCTAAAGGCTCAAAGGAGCAAAGAGCATGCCTTCAGGTACTTTCAATTAAAAGCAGCAAGCAGGAGTTTTTGTTTTCATACCTGTGTGCACTGACATACATATATGTATTTATGTATAAGACTTTTCCTATTTCTGTACAAGGTTCTATTCTGTTCAAGAACTAGGACATCTGGTGGCTAACAGTGGGGTGAAAAATGCAGTTTTCATTTCCTTTTTCTCTTCCCGAAATACAAACACACACACACACACAAAATCATTGCAAATAGTATAATTAGATGGTTATGTTTTTTGTAAAAACATATTGCTTTGTGTGCTTCCAGACACCAAGAGGGAAATTTAAAACAATTTATTAATCAGTTTATGAAGAGTTGCTCTATGGTCTTTGAGGATGTAATCAGGAGAAAATCCTGACTCTGAGAGTCAGCTTGGCTGCTGGGGGAATTCCAGGCATTCGCTTCTAGCAAGAGAGCTCCTTTGCTCTGAGCATTCTTTGTTTGCTGTACTTACGGACTGGCTGAGTTGGGTCAGTGCATAGAATTTCTGGGCAGGTTTTTTCACTGTTCTTAAGCGTGGGTTCATGTTGGGACCTGATGAGTGGGTTTCAAAACCGGGGGGCACTTTACTAGCCAACTGACATTCTAATTCACTTACTTTGTTGAGATGCTTATGCACATATGATGCTGTTTTCTTCTCCCTACATAAAATATATTTCTCCCTAGGTTTTATATTTTAAGCAAGTCATCAGCCTTTGAATTTCTTTTCTGCCTTGTGAATGCATGCTGAGGAGTGCTTACTGTATTGTTTCATGTGCATTTGTTCCAGCAGCACTGCCAGGCTAAGACATCGTCCTCCTCTTCCTCCAGCCCTCCCCCATCACTATCCACTCCGCTTTCCCATTTTTATGCCTGCGCTGTGCCCTCAGCTGTGTTCTGGTAAAGCTGTTTGTTTGGCCGGACCAAATGAGGTGAAGGGAGAGGTTATTTTTAGTGCAGATCATTTCCGTGGTTTTAGCTGAGGGCGGGTGACACAAAATGGGGAAGAAGAAAGCAGGGATGGGAACAAGCGGTAGGACATAATGGGAAGGTGATGACTATCTAAACAAGCAGGCTTACTTCCTCCACCTCTGTAGCTACAATCACAGATTGTAGTCAAACCAAAAGCCACTGGAAATCTGTGTGCAGTGTGTTGGTTTTCTGCTTCTGATGTGAAGTCTGACATTTCTTGCAGAGGTCAGGTGCTATAAGAACAGGTCTGTCTTGCTCACCCTTACCCTTTTGGATAAGTAAACACAGCTATGTTCACTGCTGTTATTCCTAAACTTAACTTTGTGGGCTAGAGCTTTAAGGCTTAGCGTGATGCATTTCAAAAGACAAAGACTCACATGAACTCCAGTATACAAAAGACTTCCTAGCTGTTTGAGTCTCATGTAACAAGAACTCTTCTCTCTCAGCTTTGTTGTGTAACTGCAAGCCACTTCCGCTCTATTACTGTATTATCTTTACTGAAAACATGATAGATAGGTATGCAAAAATCCCATGAGTGGTCATTTGGCCACAAAAGACGTGGCAGGGGAGAGTACCTATAGATCTATATGTTTAAATTTTGTTTACGTGTTCCCATGGTATTGGATGAGCGAGGGTAATGGTGTTCCTGTGGATGTAAAGTAAGAAGGGAGCATTGTTCCAGTGCATTCCGTGTCAGCAACAGTATGTAGAATTGAAGCTATTTTGTAAAGTTTGCATAGCCTTTGGGGGAGACGGGACAAGTTTGCAGAACAGAAGTCAACTGATGGCTCCTGAGTATGTGGAAACCCTGTTTGGCTCAAGTTCTTCAGAAGTCTTGGAAGACTGTCTGGGGAGAAGTGTGCTTATATTTGCTTGTCTGGTTCTTGCCCCATCTCATTGTTGGGAAAAAGGCTAGTGGGCTGGAAGGACCTGGTGGAACCCTATAGAAGCCTTCTTGATTTCAGGTTTAAGAAGGCATTTCCAGAAGGGATTACTTTCTAGCATGTCCCAATCAGCACTACGCTGATTCATTTTTAAACAGATTAACTAAAAAGAAAAAATGAATCATAGCTGCTGTTCAGGTGAAAGTTTTACCTTGTGAGCCAGTAAGGCTCCCCTATTAGCCATTATTTAATTTTTCCAGTTGCGCCATAACACGTGTGAGAGAGCACATTACCTTTCTTGCCATAATGCATGACGGTTTTCTTTCTGTGAGCTAGGGGAGGCTTCTACAAAAAGAGAATCATCAGCCTATTTCTATCAGCCTGGCCTTGTATAAGCTGCTGTTTGATAATATGAGAGAGCCTATGGCTGGCTAGAGGGGAAGTTGTTCTCAATAGGCGTTTCAAAAACTGTAAGGCCATTTTACGCATACTCAGCAGTGAAACTCCTGAAGTTCCACAAGCTATGAGGTGCTACTGGAGGGGCACACTTGCGTCTAATGTACACATTTAAAAAGCCTAAGGGTCAATTCAGAATTCAGCAAAGCTAAATTGTGTTGTTTAGGAGATGAATCGAGAGCAAATATGATATGCTGTGATGTTCTGTCTTCATAAAGTCCAGTGAAGCTTTTCAGTTGAACTTTTCAACTCCTGCTAAAAATGTTAAATACGACCTCTAATATCTGCGCCTGTATTAGCTCAAGCATTAAATGATTTCATATCTTTTCTCATGGAGGAAAAAAGGAGGGGAAGAAATAAAGCCTCCTTCTTGCATTTCAACCTGGATTTATCTAACCTGAAAAAATGGAAAGAGAATATATCCATCTTTACAGAAACACAGACACCACCTTAGCTGGATGCTCAAATAATGAGTACTGTGTGGAGGCAGGCTGAACCCTTCTCTGCATCTAGCAGTATCTGTAATTTGTTTTAAATTGTATTACTGCCATTCTTTACCTCAGTTTCCATGTTCACTTCTCTGTGGTCTGAATGCTCTGTTACCACAAGGAAAACATCCCAGTGATGTTTCCTGAGCATGTAAAGAGACACAGGGAAAGGAAGTTTGGGGGTTTTTTTATTACATGAAGTATAATATTGGCATAAGCATGTTTGTCACTGGGTTTGTTAAAAAAATAAAGTAAAATTCAAGCATCTTCAAAGTGGAATAAAATTACTCTCCATCTGTGTCTAACAAATTGTCTCAAATATAAATATACAAAAATGTGTTCAAAATTGGTGCGATGATATATCAATAGGAGCCAATATTGTTACTTTATTCTTCAAAATAAGTATCCAAAAAAAAGAAGAATTCGCATTTAACTCAAAATGAAAGGTTTAATTTAAGCAGCTTTTGTTATGATTTTTATTTTTTAAGATCACAATAATTTTCCAAGAGGGTTTGCAAAATGATAGACAGATAGATAGATAGACAGACAGATAGAGAAGGTGATTTAAAGCCAGCCAATTTAGGATTAACCTGTGCAGCCTGAAAATTAACAGCTTTGGTGCATTGGAGAGCTTATCTGCCTTAAACTTGTGACTCTTCACTTTACAAGCAAAGAATTTTCAAGGGAAGTAACATAACTGTTTTGCATCAATTGCAGAAAAGCAGAGTATTTGTTTAATGGATTTATTCTGATTTACCAAGACCTTTATAGCTTATGTGCACGTGTGAAGTGTTGACTGCAAAAATAGTATTTGACTAGTACAGCAAAAGTCTGGTAACACCTAAGTATTGAACCAGTTTTTGAGATGTTGTTTATTATAGTGCTTATTGTATTTGTAAGGTCATTTATTGTCTGAAACAAGTAGCAAAAATTCCAGTGTCGATATCTGTGTAACCACAGGAATTATGTACGGTTTTTTTTCCTGGATACACATAATCAGCACTGCACACTTGAATAATTCATCAGAATATTTCCTTCTTTATTAGTGTCTTTCACTGCATCAGCAAGACTTTCCTTCCCTGCTTTCCCAACTCTGTGTGGGTGTGGTAGATCCTCCGTTCTCCTGTCTAGGGACACCTGCCATGGGATGCTCGAGGCGAAGGAAAGGGGCTGCTAAGGAAGGTCTCTAATATCTCCCTTGGTTTCCTTCTCTTTCCTCCCTGTCCTTGACTTCTCCTTTCCTTCCTTCGTGGGACCTGGGCAGGAGACTTCCCCAAAGGTGTCTTCTCAGCAGAAGGCCTCTCGGGTATGCCTTGGCTGGTTCTGCTTCATGCCACCTGGGGAGACATCACGAGAGGCTGAATTATATTTTTACTTGACACAAATTCTCTGGTGTGAAAAATGAACTTTTGCCCAGCATGTATGCGATGCTGTCCTGTTGAATTGTTTTCTGTCTAAAGTACATATTTCTCAGTGGGGAACATTTTTAGCTAATTGAATAACACTGAATAATACGCTTGGATAAAAGGAAGCATGTTGATAATACAAACTATATGTCAGGTAGTATGCTTAACATCTGTATTTTAAAGCTGACTATATAAAGTAAGAACAAATAATTACTGATGCTTACAAAAACTCCTTTGTACAGATTACATGAAAGCAAATATCTTAGAGAACACATTCACTAAAAACTAGGAGATTTTGATTAATTCTTTAAACGATTTAAGTGTAGCTTTAAACTCATATGTGCAGTCTGGGCTGCAAAGCTTTTAGTGTCTTCCTATAAGGTTGAGATTTAATGAAAGGTCAGTGTCACACACATTTCCACAACACATAGTAAAACCCTGGAATGAAATGAGCCTCACTTGAACATTTGATTAGACAAGATAATGTATTTCCCCCTGGAGTAGTTTGTTATTCAAAACAAGCTCTTTAGGGAAGGAAGTTCACATCAGTTGGTAACTGTTCCTGTGGATACCAAAGAACTTTGTACAGTACACGCTACAGTAAATTGCACTGCAGATCATTTAGGAGTTGGAACTGCAGCCCGTGTCTATGTAAAAGTATCGAAAGGTATAAAAAAAAAATAATGAAGAGCTTAATAGCAGACAAACAGCAGGCAGTTATACTAGAAAAAAAAAAAAACCACCCAAATTTACAGAGCCAGTCATGCTTTTAGTTAGTTAATAATTATGCTTTTCTAGGAACTGAATTTTAGAAATGCTGTTTTGCATCTTGTGTGTCAAAACACTAAAAAAAGTTTAGTATGAACTGATGTAGTATGGAACTGAATAACTTCTGGCAGTTGTAGATTTCAAAATTATTAGCTATTCCACTCTGTAGATTAGACAGCTTTTTTTTTTCTGTCATTGCCCTATTTTGACCCTTTTGGTTTTCACTAGCCACAGATCTACAGACCATGTTCAGTAGGACTCAGCTAAATTTTAACTTCTGGCTATTTTTGGTTATCTGTATGAACTGACTTTTGAGAGTAAGCTGGAAATGAATGTTGTATTCTGGACTTCTGAAATGAACGCTCTCTAAAACAAAGACTTGTTTTCATGGGATGGGAACATTCCCTCAAGTTAATAAATGTTTGCTGCCATGGAATCAGTTTTAAAACGCTTTACAGTATAGCAGTAAGTCTAGTATACCTCTGGTAGGTACTTTGGTTTAGAAATCCAATTTAAATCTAATTTTGACTTTATCTTGGGCTGCCATGTTGTTTATGTCTTTGATTACAGAAGTCTCTGTTAAACCAGCCCAAAGAGTTACTGTGTTCTGAGTTTGCTGAAGCTGCGAACTAAGCTATGGTTTGTATCTTAAATTTGTTATATGGAATTTTTATGATGACAGTTAAAGAGTTCTGCAAGTTTTACATCATACATATTAAGTAATATCATTACCATATATAACATTAAAGAGTCACTCAATATAGCTGTATATCAATATCATTCAAAAGAGCTAACATAATTTTATATTGCCACTCTTGGTACATAGTACTAGCATTTGAGCTATAGTTTGATTCAGTAGATAATCCCCAACTGGAAAAAGAGGCATATTTTGGCAGTCAGCACTGATCTCTCTTGCCATTCCAGCAAGTAACTTAATCTTGTTTCCTCCATTCCTTCTCCTACCTTTCTATTTAGCTAAAGCAAAATGGGGGGTATGCTCAGCATAATGTGCTTTTGGATCTTCACCAGGAGCTCTAAGTGGTGTTGTCAGTCCTGTAAAGTGTGATTTGTTCCATAAGTAATGGAGCTAATAAATTCCGGTTGCCTGTGGATGTGCTGTAGATGCCCAGCCCACTTCTCCAGTGACGATAAGTAGCCAATTTTTCCTTGAGGTCTCATATTGCTTCATTTTCCTCAAAGTAGTCCCAGTCCCCTTCCAGCTGGGCAAGAGGCAGCGTGCGTCGGGGCACCTTTTGCTGAATAAGTGCTGACTGGCTGGTCAGACCACACTTATCCATCAGCAGCTAATCCAGCAAAAAAAGATAACTTGTTAAGATCATGCTAAAACTTTCCTTCCATAAGGAGATATTGAACCAACTCCTTCCTCCAGCCAATGATGTTCTTTGAGTCCTCTGCCTTTTTGTGGCATTTAGTTGGAACTGGTAGAGGCATGGTTGGTTGTCAGACAGATGATATGACAGCATAAGTCTTCCTTTCCTTAGGAAACCAAGCTGAAGAGACAGTACACGTTGCAGTAGGGTTTGAGCAGTTTAATAAGTGAGGCTACAACTGCAGTTTAAATGTAATGTTTAAATGTTATCCTCATTGCTCACATTTTATGCTTACGGCTGCAGATATCCTTTCTCCTTGGATACAGTATATGATTTAAGAACCGGAGAGTGCTGCATAATAATTTTCCTTCTCAAGGAGAATGGAGGATCTACTGCTCATGAAAAGTTCAAGTGAATGAATTTTTGTAAACTAATAGGTGTGATGATGGACTCAGGTGCAGGATGTCGAGCGCAACGTTGCCCCAGCGTGTTGCTACCTGAGTTTGTCTTGGCTAGATGTACAGTATCTTCTGAATAGCTTTTTCTATAAAAGTGGATCTTGTGTCATCTTTGTTGGTATATCTCTCTTTTCAACAGCTTCTAAGATGTTTGTATCTATTAGTTATGCTTTCATTTCAGTCCTTTCATTATTTATTTTTTTTGTGTGGACTTTTCTGCCAGCCTGCTTTGGTCAAACATAATGCACCTTGATTTCTGTCCTTCTAATTGTGCATAGTGTGCAATATGGATCTTCAGAAGTATATGCAAATTCAAATTTTACATGGCTAATTTGAGGGGTAATAGTTTATAACTATAGAAATAGTTTATAACTATTTTTTAGCCCAAGAAGATAATTTCCCAGAGCATACTGTGGAAGAAGATATTTTATAGCCTGTACCTTATCCAAAGATCCTGTCTTATAACTGCAGTGTCTTCAACATGAAGAATATGATTTGCTGGAAAACAGCATATGCTTTGGGGCTGCTGTATAGTATCAGCAGTGCCAGTGAGATTTAGGGTGACTGCCTCTATTCTAAGGTGTTGTCAATAGTAAACCACCTTTAGAACACAGTCACTAAAGAATAACTTTTAAAATAGAAAAACTACAGCATTCTTACCTGGATTTACAAATTAATGAATTACTGCATTTTAATTGGGTATCTCTTTTAAACATCTATTAAAAACTGGAAGGATGTAGAACTTGTAGCAACTTACATTACATTTCCAGGTTTATGATTTTAACTACATATCATTAAGTCCACAATAAGATAGTTCTTGGTGTGTTAATCTGCAAAAAATGTTCAGTTGAAGTGTGTGCTGCTAGTTAGAAATGTTCGGTGTCTCTTTTTCTTTTGATTCATGAAATGAAAGTAACAGAGAAAGAGGATAGCTGTTGTGGAAAGTTGTTACTACAAAATATGGAAAACATGAGATCTAACGGTATGTTATAACAAAAATAACCTTCAATAGCTGTTCTAAATTAGGCAGAGCTTAACAGCTAAACAGACATGCTTCAAGCTATTAGTTGAAAAATTATTCAGCTGAGGTGGAGTTCATCCATTCATATCTTTTAGTTGGAAGGCTGGCTCTTCTCAAGCCAGTGACAGAACTACTAGTGACTTTAGTGGCATCAAGAACTCATCAATATACTCCAACATACCCAAGCTCCCTTTTCATCCAAGAAAAGATAGACTGTCATAGGTCTATTTTATATAGTATGAATTCATCATTGTCCTGGGCTGGCCAGAATGATTGTGGGTGGTACTTAATACAGTGATCCATTGCCATCATACTCAGACGATGGTATTAAAAGTAGGGGAAAGTTACTGTTTCTGGAGGGGAATTTATAGAAAGAGAGTTCCTGACAGTAGGAATGCTTTAAAACTTCCGTCCTGCATTGAACTGTTTGATATTTTTAGTATATTGAAGAGTCCTTATAAACTTGGTTTGGTACCTGAAAGACTTGATTAGCAACTTTTTTTTTTTCCATTTTGTAGTATTAGATCACTCTTTTGTGTGTGAAAATAAATAGCCATTTTACAAATATAAGCGTAATGTGATATCGCTGAGGTTCAGTGAATTACAACAGAGCTCTGCTTTTCCCTACTGCAGATAAGACAGCAGCAGTGTAGTGCTTTTCAGATTACTGAACACTTAATGAATTTTGAGATGAGATTATTCAGTTCATAGATAGATAGTTTGAAGGTATGCTTTCTTCGAACACGACAGCTCTTCGTTAAAACCTGCAGGTATCATTTCAATTTTCATAGCATAGTCTTAAGTTTCTTATGGGCAAGCCTTATTCTAAAAATGTTCAGTGGAGATACAAAAGTGAAAAGATTGGTTAAAAATGTAGACAAATCTGAAGATAACAGCTAAGAGTCTTTGTTTATTCAATACTTCACCAAAATCCCATGAATATTTGGAACAGTTTGGTTTTTCAAGGTGGACACTGAAATTTCAACTGAACTAAGAGATGGGAAAAGTAAGCTTTTTATATGTCTGGGCCTTTTTACTGTATCAACAGTAAGTGATAATTATTTGTAGCATTATTTTTTTTGTGGTACAGAATTATTTCACAGAACATGGAGATGGATTTACACATCCGTTCAGTCAACAAAAATCCATTGCAGTAGTCTTAGTTTAGCAGAGTTTCTCTTTAGCAGAGAAAATAGGTTGAAATACTGTAATATGCTCTTACTGTAATACATGCAAAATGCATTAGGATAAACAGACTTCAAAATGTTAATTTTTAAAATCCTGATGAAAAAGGATTCAAACAAGCAGGTGGCTTAAAAAATTTTGCCATGATGTTCCTTCTGGCTCATTCAGTCTTTTTTTCAGTCCACTGAGTGAATAATAAAGGACTTTCCCCCTTCCTGTTCCCTTGTCAGCAGGGTTGGTTGAACTATAACACTGCCTAAATAGTTTGTAAATATATCCTGCCATACTTTATTAATCTATGCTTAAGATTGCAGGGATTCAAAACACTGTAAAATGCGTAGTATCATGCAGACTCAGGCAGTAGTATGATTGCAGTACAAGAAAATAGATTCCATTTTATAAATTATTTCAATTTCCCCATTGAAAGGCTTTCCAAACAGTATTCCTTATTTTTATTTTGGAAGTCTAGTGCTGACTTTCCGGGACTCAGTTCAGTTGCTACGGCCCCTGACTATTTTTATTCCACTTCCTAAGAAACATGGATGTCGACAGAAGCCTTTTTCCAATCCACACATTGTCTGGAAAATCTTACATACTACATAAAAGTTAATCGACTTACCTGAAGACTGAACTTCTTCCTGAAATATCTTGGATCTCTTCCAGCATCAGCAAAGAAAGGTCATAGTTTGGAACTATCATATACAGGAGCATTGTTGAAAAAATAACTCAGTGTTTAAATTTAAACTTCATTGTTACATGTTTAGTTATTGACCCGTGTATCTGTGAAGAGAAGTGCATTTCTTCCTTCCTCTCTCTCTTCCTTTCCCTCCCCACCAAGGGAGGTCTGGTGCTCCTGGTACCTTTCTTCCTCTTTCCTGCTCCCCCATTAAAAATAGAGCTCCTCCACTTCATTATCATTTTCCTGAGCAGCCCAGCCCCGGTGCGCTCAGTCACAAGATTCACTTTCCACTGTTGCCAGCATCCCTACAGATTTCTTTGTCCTAGATAGCACTTCCCCAGTGAGACACCAGATGACTTAAGGAGATTAGACAAGGGTGACCAGTTCTGTGAGAAGAAAGTGGGACGCGTCTGGGCTCTGTTTGCATGGGAATCCTCCTGGTAGGCAGAAAGTATCTCCTTCCGCTGTATTATCACCTATGGGACAATCCAACAAAACTCCTTCAGTAGGGATAGCAGGTTTTTGCTTGCAGCAGCAGTTTTCTTTTTGACTTGAATTAGAATCTGGATAAGTGTTAGTTTTTAGTTAACCAGAGGTTTTCTCAAAGGGCTACTGTTCCTCGGTGGGACTTTCTTTATTATTATAATTTTTATTCCCCC
Organism: Limnodromus scolopaceus; assembly: GCA_028565335.1. Classification (NCBI taxonomy): domain Eukaryota; kingdom Metazoa; phylum Chordata; class Aves; order Charadriiformes; family Scolopacidae; genus Limnodromus; species Limnodromus scolopaceus. The sequence continues at coordinate 104,497,353 of JAOXNO010000013.1, read as the reverse complement.
TTAGGGGTGATTTTGCATTATCTCCATGTTAAATTGTCAATGAATTTTGGGGAAAAGACAGAAAATATAGCGATACATCTAAGAAAGCCCACCTACAGGGACTACTATCAATCAGAAAGTCTGTGGGCTTCTGAACAGAGTAGATAAGTGTTGAAGGGAATCAACGTGTCTTGTATTTATCTGGTTACTCAATTGCCCCTGTGGCCTGCAGATGATTATTTTAAAGCTTCAGCAAGACGGTAACAAGGTCAGAACTCATGAGTATTTTAAATTTTCCTTTTGTCAGCTCAGATCTGGTAGTGAGCATTACGCTGGGTGTGTGGAAGGTCCTATAAGATGTATCGATCTTCCCTTCTCCTGATTGGTGTGCATTTTTTTCTAATGAAAAAAAAGGATCTCTTTATTTTAGAAATGTCAGTTCAGAAAACTGCCCAGCTTGTTTCAAAATTCTTTGGAAAACTTTTGTCTTAATCCCAAGTTAAGTACTGCCGTTGTTGAGATTGGTATAATCTTTTTGTTAATACAGATGGAAAACTCAGATTCAAAATAATATTCCAGCAATTAACTCTGGAGTGATTACTGATCTCCTAAAATAGTAATAAATGATCATTCTTTTTGAAGTATCTCAAAATTTCCTAGAGACGACAGTAGGATTTTTTTCTAATTTGTATGTGGGGAAACTGAGCCACCAGAGGTCACAGAGAGTAGTTGACAGAGCCAGAAATAGAGCTCAGGCTTTTCCACTTTCAGCTCAGTGTTCTTGTCACTGGATACCACCAGATGGTCTCCAGATTATTCAGTAAATAAGCCTCTGCATCCTCCATAAATATTCCGCCAAAGCCAACTGGCTGTGTCTCACGCTTGCTAGTTCCCAGTCTGTGAGAGTGGCTGACTTGGCAGGTAACGCTGTAGCTGGCCCCATTGAGCAATCCTCTGTTCTGCAGGTTCACTGGTTTTACCAGGCAGAACAATCTCTTCCCTACCACTGTTTTTAGCAGTTCTTCTCTGCATCATAAGAAACTTTCGTTTTTAGTGTAAAACTTTTTTGTGTATGCTTGAGGCAAACAATGATAGAATCATAGAAACATAGAATGGTTTGGGTTGGAAGGGAGCTGATTTAAAGAAAAAAAAAACCTCTTGTGATAACTGCCTGCAGATGTCTGAAAAGTGTCTAAAGAAGTATTTTATCTGCTTTTAAAATCTGGATGACTTAATTGTTAATGTCTGTGTGCTTTGAAATTCAGAGGGTAGAAGTATATATACACATGCACTTGTGGCTGTGTGTCTGTCTGTGTGTGTGTGTAGCATAAATACCAGATGGGAGAGGAGGTTCATGACTACAAAACAAACTGTTTTCTAGTCTCTCTTAATTCACTTCCTCACTTCCTAGTTCATAGGCATTTTGCTGTTCTGGTGAGGGTTTTTGTGGCTCTTGAGTTCTTCAGGATTTTGCCTATGCTGTAATTTGTGCCTCATATGAGGAGGAACTTCTTCACTTTGAGGGTGGCAGAGCACTGGAACAGGCTGCCCAGGGAGGTGATGAAGTCTCCTTTTCTGGAGACATTCAAAACCCGCCTGGACACGTTCCTGTGCAACCTGCTTTAGGTGGACCTGCTTTGGCAGGGGGGTTGGACTAAATGATCTCCAGAGGTCCCCTCCAACCCCGTATCATTCTGTGATTCTGTATAGAATGTCCAAACTAACCCTTATGCGTCCGGTATACTTCTGTTGGAGGAGTTCAGTAGCATAAGTATAAACGTTGGCCAATGACCGCTTTCCTCAGTTCACAGTGCTACCATAGTTGTGCTGCCAGTATTTTGCAAAACCTCAGCTTCTTCTGAGCTAGATAGTTACCTACAGGAGTCGAATTCACTGCGGGAGCTGCAGGGTTGATGAACCGGCTGACTGGAGTGGATGTTTGACTGGTGTTCTCTGAAACTGGGGAAAGCAGTTGGCTGGATGGATGCAGGAGTGCTGCTCAAGAGGACCTTGGCATACTCTGCAGGACTGGGCTGCCAGAAACCTTAAAGAGTTCAACAAAGAGAAGTGCTGTATCCAGCACCTGGGATGAAACAACCTTGAGCATCAGTATGGACAGGGGACCAGCTGGCCAAGTAGCAGGTTAAACACGAGTCAGCAGTGTCTTGTGTGTAGCGAGTTCCATTTGGAAGAGTGTCGGCTGGTCAGGAGAAGGGATTCCCATCTACACAGCACTCATGAGGCCGTGTTTAGGGCATGTGTCCAGTTCTGCACCCATCCAGAAATGTCAGAAAACTGCAGTGAGTCCAGTGGAGAAACCACTAACAAGGTTAGGGGGGTGAAGCACATGGCATGTGAGGAGAGACTGAGGAAAATGATCTTGTTTAGCCTGGAAAAGAGAAGGCTAAGTCAGGATTTAGTAACAGTCAGCCCCCACCTAAAGAAGGAGGGGAATTGCAGAAACAGAGCCAGACCCCTCTCAGAGTGATAAGACGAGATAGCAGACACAACCTGCAACAAGGGAAGGTTGTATTAGACATTAAGGAAAAAAATTCACGGTGGCCAGACATGAGAAGGTTTCCCAGAAAGGCTGTGGCATCCCCATTCTTGGAGACTTTCAAAAGTCCGCTGGACAAGGTTCTGAGCATCCCACTGTAAATATGACTTGAGCCCTGCTTTGAGCAGGAGGTTGGACTGGATGATCCAGAGACCCCTTCCAACTTAAATTTCTCTGTGATTCTATGCCTGTACCTTGTCCATGACGGAGATGAGTTTCCTTGTGGGGTGACAGGCTTTGGTTCACCTGTAACCAGTAGGATTGATCAACATCTTTCTTGCAAAGAAGTACGGCTATATGTAATGCATATAACAGAACCGAGAATTATAAAGCAATAAGCAACCTGCATATATTTTTTGTTTTCACCTAAACTTACATTTTTCTACAGCTTGTAGATGGAGTTTGTAAGTGGTTTATAAGTTTTCTTGAACTTGTGACAAACACCTTGTGAAACAACATTTCAGGCTATATGGATTGAATCATGAATAAAAAGCATCTAGATCAGCAGCTGATGAACTGTTGTAACTCAGCTGTGTGGATCCCAGTTGTCCAAGAGCCAAGTAAACCTTTGAAGAAGTGGCCAGGGTGGTGACGGTATAAGATGATAACAAATAGCCAAGGTATAAATTTGTGTCATAGTTGTTCCTTGTTGAAACTGTTCTTCATTGCAAGCATGTTCCTTCTGTCATTCCCACTGTTGTGTGATTGTTGGCTACCATCCTTCACAACCTGAAGACAAGTCACCAAGAGGGAAGATGCACAATTTTACAGGGCCAGAACAATAGACAAATCACAGGAATTGATTTCTTAATTAGAAATAGAGAATCACAGGAATTGCAGGTCCCTCTTCAAGGGACAGTGCATTTAAAGAGGTAGCATGTAAAGGTAAGAGTGAGAATCTAGCATTAAACTGTCTGCTTTAACAGTTTCCTCGTTGGCAGGGTCTTCCCTGTGACCCGTCACTTCTCCTGCAGCTTTTCCGGGAATTCTTGGTCTTCTCTGTTGGCCAGTGCTGTCCACGGCCACTGGTGTTGTCTCTTTACAGTAGAGAGAAGGAGCCGGGCAGCTCTGCTGTGAGTTCTCCCGTCTCCGCAGGCTTTAACTGAAAATTGGAAGATAGGGAAATTTATCTGCCTTTGTCTGTCAGCTTCAAAGTTCATTTGGTTTAAAAATAAGTCATGAGATGGAGGTCAGCTGCCTTTTCATGCAAATCAATGTCATGGTTTCAACTTAATAATTTTGGTACTGTGAAAATTGTTGCTCATCTGTTGCAGTATATTCTCAAATTTCTCTGTCTGACCTCTAGATGCTCCAAAAAGTATATGAAACCTGAAGGGTGGAGGAGAAGGGAAAGAGATGTTTATTGTAAACTCTACTAGGATTTTCAGATTTTACCAGTGTTGGTTATGCAATTTTAAAGTTTCAATTTTAAAAACCCTCAGTAATTGAGTCCACTTAAAATGTGAGGACAGCAAGGAATTTTCTGAAACCAAATAAATTAGTTCTTGCAGCATATTTTTTTGTAGGTACAGACACATATCACCGTGCTTTATGATTATTTTATGTGAAACTAAAACCCATAGGAACCAGAAGTAGGGATTTCCTGTCGCTACTCTCAAAACTGATTTTGGAATCTGCCAAGCGTGTTGACATTGGAAAACGTAGGCTCAAGGGAATAGGGATAATAGGTTTGTGGAATTCTGTCAAGGTTGCTAGCCTTAAAAGTAGATATTTTGATGCATGATACACACACACACCTTGACAAATCACATTGTCCCTCTGCTCTTTTGGTTGCTTTCCAGTGACAGAATTGAAGTGTGCTTTAAGAGTTATTTTGAAATTTTGGAGAAGAGGATTATTCTAGATGAGGGGAGGAAAAATACAACCCTCATCCATTTAGAAGAATGTGGCAGAGGAAAGTGTTTACACTAGGCTTATGTCACACTCAGCTGTACACTAAAACAGCTGCTTGCTCTAATTTAAGACTAAGAACACTGACAGTGTCCATTGAAAACACTGGACCTATTGTGTTAGCAGTGCAGATAACCAATAGTTGGCATCTAGGCGAGTGCTTTCTTTTCTTTCTTTTTGGTTTTTTTTTTTTCTTTTTCCTTTTTTTCGTTTATTTTGCTTTTTTTTGCAGATTCTCTCCATGATCCTAGTTGCAGAGCCTTTTGAAAGCCATTCCCATTTTCATGGTTTTACACACATATATATGCACATGCACACCCTATTTGCCTTACTTTTTGCTGTTCCAAAAAATTTTGAACCTGAGGCCATAAAAGAAGAGACCCTAACCTTATTGATTTCTTCCTACAACATCTAATGGATTAAAAAATACTTAAGATTCTAAATTGTGACCTTCAGCTTCAAGTATCCTTTACTTTAAGCATAGATTTTCGGGTTTAGTGATTCACCAGTTGAAGTTAGTGTGAGGTTTTATTTCAGAGAAAAGTTAGGAGCATAGTTTCAAGTATTTTCTGCAGCTACTGGAACCCTCTGCCTGATTTTTAGGGGTTGAAGGCTATGCCCCTTTTTGTGTCTTGTTCTTTTTGGCAGCTAAGGCCTCTCCAAAATAGGCAGGCTGGCTTGAAAGGGAACTCTTCTTTGAAAATGCTGAGTTCACACAACTTTTGAGCAGAGGGCACAAAGCTCAAAGTGTTGTTTATGAAAGAGGTTTTGTCAGCAAGGTCTCCTGAGTCTGCATCTTCACATATATCTTTCACATTCATAAATGGGCATTTGCTTCTGTTCCCCTAAGGTAATAGAGGTAATGCAAAATTCTGCACATGGTATCTTCTCTATTATTGGTCTCCAAAAGGCTGTCGATCTGAAAGGATCCTTGCTCACACACTGCATGTGAAAACAAAAATCTGAGGGATTCCACTGACCAGACTTCAATAAAAGCAGATACTCCATCTGAAACTATTAACTCGTCATGAGAAACTGGATTCTCATCAGACTGAGAAACAAATTTCCACATATTTCATTCTCATTTAAAAAATAATATTAATTTTTAAAACCCTCTTAGAAGTACTCTCCTTTCTCTGTGGGAAGGCAGCAGTGGCATGCTACCAGTAGTCATCCAAAGTTAAAAGACCAGACAGCCTGAAAAAAAGAGAAGTCCCACTTCCCTCATCCCTTTGAAGGATCTCCCCTGCTTTATGGGTTAGTGGAAAGAAAATGAGCTGGAGTCAGGTTGGATTTCCAACCGCCAAGGCGATCCCCGGTTCTCATTGCAGCACCAAATCATGTTTTTATTTCTTGAGAAACTCAAATAACAAGGAAAACCAATCTTTTTCACTCCTGTACATGTAGAAAAAGTAATAAAGAGAACAGATAAATGACACCAAATATACTAGTCTACTAGTTTTCGGTTCTCTCATACTGTGCAGCTCTAGTTGATGTGTGACTGTTGATAGTTGACTGTTCAGAAATAGAGGTGAACAACTGTAATTTAAACTATTATCTAGAGAAGTCTATGGACAGCACATAGAAGAGAGATACTTTTATTAACAGTGTTGGTCATAAGCATATCAAATCTTTAAGCCATTGTAGGGTATTATACACTGTTTTTGAAGAAAAAACAAAGACATACATGCAAAATCTTTGTAGAATAGAACAAAAGAAATTTAGCTGGTACTCTCATTTTTGCGTAGTGGGCTTGTTGCACAAGATGCCCTCAAAGTGTTTTGGGATTTTCTGATTTCCCTAATGTTTTTGTAACATGAGTGGTGGTTTGGGTTTGGTTTTTTTTTTTGCTGGGCATCACTTTTTGCCTATTTTACTTCCCAGAAGCTAAGATAAGTGGAAGAAGTTCCAGTTGATGGAGAAGATTTGTAAAGCAAATGCAAACAAAATCTTTAGAAATAATGAAGACCATACGGTTAATAGATATTTAAGAATATATTAACAATTCAGAAGAATGCCTAAAGTTACCTACATTTCTACCTCTTGTTCTCAAAGGTGTTGGAAATTACAAAAGCAGTAACACTAAAAAGCAGTCTTTCTAGTGTCACTCAAAAGGGCAGCCTTCAGTCCGATACATAACTGTGAACAGTCTCATGAATACCAACTGTTCCATTTGGAAGCCCCTTAATTATTTCTCAGAGAGAAGGAAAACTCAGAGGTTATATGGAGTGGATACTGTTGTCCCATTTCAGTTCTGTCCTTCTCCCAATCTTCCCTCCTCCAGCCCTGTCAAACACAGACTGTTACAATCAAATGTTCATTTTCTTACGGAAACATTTTCTCCTAGAGACATAAAATTAGAGCTCAGGGAATTTGACTAAAGGTGTGGGTTTTTTTCTTTTCTAAGATTTCTTATATCAAAAAAGAAACAGAAGCAAAAGACTTAGAATAGAAATAAAGGAACTCTTACCTAAGAGGACACACATTTCTCCTGAGTTGTTGTGCAAAAAATGTTTTTCAGAGGCAAAATTTATTTCTAATTTGAGTTATGTGTAACAGTTTATTTAAAGAGATGAAAATGTGGATCAAAGACCTCAAACTGAGAAAAAGATAATGATCAAGATAATCGTGATTTAGATTTAAAGAAGTATTTTTTTTAAATTGTCAAGTTGTTGAGCAGAATCAAACAAGGCTGTGCTGTTTAGAGGGAGAAAAAAACACCTAAGTAGTACTTAGTCTAGCTGCTACTATTTTTGCAAGAAATTAAGCTATTTGCAAAAACCTATTAGACATTACTGAAAATATCTAAAGAAAAACAGTCATGCATGAGGAAGAGTAGTTCAGCAATACTTTGCCAGACAAGGCTACAGCAGCAATCAAGAGGGTCTCTCTGGAGAACTGCTCCAGGCTGAGTGAACACTCGTGTGCAAGTTAAATGGGATATCTGCCTGAAGTTAAATGGTTGGAAAGCAAACTCTATGAGTTTATGTCAGTGTGTTCAGGATGCCTCCTGCTACAGGGAGTAATCTGAACTGGATAAAGAGGGAATACAATTATTATTTTTTAATTGCTTTAGAAGAGGAAGTTCCTATTCTAAAATCAAAAGTGTTGGACAATGGGCCCACCTAGAATCTCTATCCAGTGGAAGGACAGGTGACCATGACGGCAGAAAATCAGTCCCCAGATGCTTTTTGAAGGCATGGGAAAACTGTCAGCAGGGTCTAAAAGAAAGGTCTCAAAAAAAATTCCCATTACTGTCAAATCATATGTGCACCTCATGAAACTCTGTTGCTTGGACAAAACTTAAAAGCACTAGCGATCACCTACAACTGAACATAATGGAGAAATTTTTAAAAATCTAAGAGTTGTGAAAGAGAAAAGGAATTTCTTGTCTCTGCCCAGATCGTAAGGAAATACATACCAATCAGAGACAACACTTTCAGAAAACTTAGAATGTTTCTGTTTGTTTACTTTTGCAAGGTTGTACTTCATTTTATGTTTACAGGACTTCAAAGTCCAGAAACAATAATCAGTATGAACTCTTGGAAAAAGAAACTCCACCTTTAATATATGCATTTTTGAAAAATCATGTCCTTCCATATAGGAAATAAGTGCAAGTTAAAATGCGTTGATGATAATTTAAAGAAAAGTATTGACTGTAGTAGTTTAATATGTTTATCCTTGTGATAAACTTCAGTGTATTATGAGGGATAAACGTACATATATTTTACAACTCTTATAGAGACTACGAAAAATGAAGATGTGTAATGTTGTTAAGATGCATGAGGTAAAAAAGTTTGCAGGTACATGGCAGTACATTTGTATGTAATAGCACAATTTCCCCCTATTTCTGTGAGATGATTGACTAAGTATAAAAAAACGGGAGACGTTTCCAGCTTTAAATCTGGAGCGGGTCAGTCAGGAGCAGGGAAACCAGGGAAAGAGCAGAGCAGATTCTTGCAGAGACTGAAACCTGCAAAATGCTCAGGGTTCCTCCAAAAAAGGAGACCAACTGGTTCTTTAAGGGAGGGGCCCTTCCGATTTGAACCATTTGCTGTTACTTGCTGGTGCTGGCATCCGGACAGAGTATCCCTCCCTCATACATTCCTTTCTCACTAGATATATAATTATTCCTTTACATGTAGTCATAGTTTTAAGCTCCTGACTCAGATTTCTTAAATGCCGTTTAAGACAACTGTGTATTCCCTTCTCAGAAACAAGGATTGAGGATAGCCTGGAAGGAGACACAGTTGCCCTCCATTCTAACCTCTTTTTCTCCATGGCTTGGTGCTCCATGCTCAAGGAGACAGAGATTTTCTTCAAGAAGGAGGTTTTCTAAAGATTTCTTATTATATGAATTTCTGTTAATAAAAAGTTACGTCTCTTAGACTTCAGTGGCATTTTGCATCTGTCCCACTACCACTGTGGGGTCAGATGGTCACTTCCTTTGTTCCAGAATGACACAGTTGGTCCCCGGCCTCATCGGTAAGAGTCCCTTCATTCATGCCTACAGCCGCAACACTTTCAGGCTTTGTGAGACTTGAGAGCAGGCTGTTAACAAAGTCAAACCTTTTCACCTCATCTCTCATTGCGTAATGTGGACTCTTGCGGGCAACCCTGGTGTAGTGGCATGTGATGGAAGTGGTTAGGGAGGAGTGTCCTCCACTCATCTGTGCAAGCAGATGGTGCTGGGGTGGAAAGGGCGCTCTCAGCCAGAGATCTAATCAATAATCTAGGTCTGACGAACCCACCACACAGGGATGCAACAGTGTCCTCATATGTAGTTGTGAGACAGATGTGTTAGTAATAGACACGATGTTCAGGTTGCCATGTTGTCCGAGAGAGGCCTCTCTGCAAATATGGAAGGTGCGAATTCTCTCAGTTTTTACTCAGGCCAGGGAGACAGTTGATCTGGTTCTTTGGAATTCCTGACAGAATAGGAACAAAGTCCCTTCGATGCCTTTTATTGCCTTTCTTTTTTATCCATCAGAAAGCAAGGAAAATAAAATTGTTCAAAGAAATAGTAATCATATAAACATAACCAAAACAAAAGTTTCATGGCATACTTCAGTTATCCTAGGGAATTAACCAAATTTAATTGCTGGACAGTCTGATTTTTTGGGTTTTTTAATTGTTCAATCCTGGTGCCCTTTTCTTTCATATTTTTCTGGCAGACATATATGTATTATGGGGTCAAGCTTGAACTGTAGAGTTTGAAATTGTGCACCTGTGGCATGTCACAGGTGCACAGAGTGGTTGAGGTTGGAAGGGACCTCTGGAGGTTAGCTGGTCCAGCCCACCTGCTCAAGCAGGACCGACCAGGGCTAGTTGCCCAGAAGCAGTTTCAGGCAGCTTCTGAGTATCTCCAAAGAGGGAGAATCCACCACCTCCCTGGGCAACCTATGCCAATGCTCAGTCACCCTCACAGTGAAAAAGTGTTTCCTGATGTTCGGAGGGAACCTCCTGTGTTTCAGGTTGTGCCCATTGCCTCTGCTCCTGTCACTGAGCTCCACTGAAAAGAGCCTGGCTTTGCCCTCTTTGCACCCTTCAGGTATTTATAGATGTTGATAAGATCCCCCTGAGCCTTCTCTTCTCCAGGCTGAGCAGTCCCAGTTCTCTCAGCTTTGCCTCATAGGAGAAATGCTCCAGTCCCTTCATCATCTTTGTGGCCCTTCACTGCACTGTCTCCTGTATGTCCCTGTGTCTTCTGTAATGGGGAGCCCAGAACTGGACCCAGCACTCCAGTTGTGGCTTCATCAGTGCTGAGCAGAGGGGAAGGATCACCTCCCTCGACCTGCTGGCAGCACCCCTCCTAACACAGCCCAGGATACCATTGGCCATCTTTGCGGCAAGGGTGCATTGCTGGTTTGGTCATTGCTGGTGTTCATTTAGAAACCTGTTGGTTTTTTTCCTAAGCTTGCTTCAGAGTAGAATAATCTGTCTTAAGTTGTTTTTTCAACTGTTGGAAGATGAAGTTTTGCGTGCTTTTCAAGATTATTAGTCTGTCTTTAGGTCAGTGTTTCAAATTTCTTGGCAATTTATGTAAGTACGGTTCTTTTGATCACCCAAATGGCATGTGAAGTCCTTTTCAAGATCTGAAACTTAACATTATGTACTATTGCTTAAAAGCCAATTAGTAGCTGTTTGCTACATAGTAAAAGAATCTAGTAACTTTCTTCTTTCAAGTGGTATTTTCTATACTTATAGTCTGTTCCTGTACAGGAAAGGGAAACTAGTCTTGCTGGGCTTTCTTACAAAGGTTTTCTTGAATTAGTGTATTTTAATTAAGAATTCATTAGAAATCTGCAAGACGAGTTTTGATGATTTTGAAAGACTTTTTCAAAAGGGCATCTGTTTCCTTATGGTTATTTTGTATTTTCGTTGATGTATGCTTTTTTTAAAGCTAGGATTATGAGTGAGATGGAACAAATAGTATCTAAATAGATTAATTATGACAGAAGCTGTTGCAACATTAGAAATTGTAACTTTATTTTGGAAGGCACAATCATGTGGAAAAACATAGCAGGTATAAAACTGCTTCGCTATTTTGAATTTGTATTCTTCCACCCTATCTTCTGTAGGTCCTTCTTGTTAGAAATTCACTGACTGTGGGCCCCTGTTGTCCGTGATGCATACGTGATAAAGGGGGTAGACATTGTGCTTGGTTTGGGAGGGTTGCTTCATTGATTTTCCTTCAGGTAAAGATAGACTTCTTTAGAAGTTGTTACAAATTAAGTTTCAAGAGTGTTACGAAGTTTTTCATTTGGTTTCCATTTTTCCTGGACAGAACCATTTCTCTTAGGCTTTGAAAATTAACAGCTGAGAATTTCAGTTGTTTGCATACACCTGAAATAGATTATTTCAGTTGGTTTATGGTGCCAAATAAGGCTAAGTCTCCAACATTCATTTTGATTGTGGAAAAGTTTGCTTCAGCGGTTTGCATGGGCATAGTAATTTTTGTTCTTTTGTTCCAGCAACAATTTTAATCTTGCATTTTTTCCTTTTTTTTTTTTTAAATGCTGTTTCAGTTTAATTAAGTAGAGGAAAACTTTGTATTCTTTCTCATTAAATGGAAACTCTTTTCATTCTCTTTTTTTTTTCACTCTGTCTGTTGCAACATTAAAGACAGATCATAAGCACAGGTGTGCTGTAATCAATTATGAAACCATTTCAGAAGCTATGCCTCAGGAGAATTGTGCCACGACAGTTTGCAAAAGAAAAGATTAAGATTTGAGCATAAACTTTTGCAAATTTAGCATTCCTGGTACATGGAAAACTTACGTTGCTTGTTCAGAATATCCCTTCTCCCCAGAAATCCATGGTGTACCATGGCTGAAGCGTTTTGTATGATTATTTGAAAATCAGGTGATATATCGATGTTGATTAAGGGAATCTGTGTTAGGGATCTAAAGAAAACATTGTAGGATTAGCAATTACAATAATTGCTGTCTTCAATCTGTTGACTGCAGTTAGATCAGCGAGAGCAATACCACACGTACTTTTTTTTCTGCTGCATCTCTCAGAACAGATGCAAAATTGGACAGAAAGCAGTTTTCAGAAATGCTCTCCAGTCTGAGCATTTCTTTTAGACTTAGATGTCACTTAGACTTAGGTGTCACAGTTGTGCTTTGCAGACAATGCGTGCTCCAAGAATACTTCATAAAAAGCAGTATGTACCACTGCAGTTGAAGGAGGACACTTGAAACCCGAACGTGATTTTGCTGCAGTGGGTTATTTAAATAGTAAGAAAACCTCTGTGAGAAAATGTGGCTCTGTGTAGCTAGGTCTGCTTTTGCAAATTCAACCATTGAATAAACATTGTGCTGTCTTGAGAGGGCAGTCATATGGGAAAGTGCAAGACAATGTTTTCCATGTGCCACAATACAGTATTAGAATTTTTTTCTTTTCTATTAACTGAGCCATAATACAAAATATTTGTATTTAAAGGATTTTTTTCATAGAAGTGTGGTGGACAGATTTTATTTTTGTAGTAATGTATTTCATATTTGTGAATAGTCTGATTTAATAAATAATTTAAAATAGTCTTTAAAAATTATGTAATGACTATTTTGGAGATACAAGCTACACTTAACGTAGCTACTGTAGCCTGATTTGACTTAGTTAAAAAGGTTTTAATGCTGATGAAGGGATCGGTTTCCTATGGTAACATCAGAATGCATGTATAATATTCAATTTTGAGTTACCAGGGATTGTGCTTGTCCATGTCCATCTAAGCAATAGCGTACTAATAAAAAAGGAATACAGTAGTGACTTACTGTGTTGTTGACTTAAAGCACCAACAAAGTTTCAGGTAATTATTATGTGTTCAGTGTAGATGGGACTGTAGTGTAATGCTATATCTGTGTGCCAGTCATCACTAATTTTGAAGTGGTGTTTTGAAATGACTGATTTTTTTTTGCTTGAATTACTCCTGGCACAAGTGTTATGTTTCATGAGCTGTGAGTGTAGAGAGGTGGGTTTCATGTTTGGAGGTGACCATTCTTGCCTGCCACAGCAGTGGCAGTGCATTGCCCCCCTTCCATAGGTAAACAGGAGCTTTCACCTGGGTCTCTCCAAAGCAGCGGAAAGAATGAATGTCTTAATACAGTCTCAAGGGGTCTTCTGCCAGGTTATGAATGGCATTCCGAAGTCCACAAAAATTTAAATTCAGGTTTTGATCTCAAGTATTTATACAGGCCTTTGAGAATGATCAGCAAATACTGCTGACCATATCCAGAATAAATATTTTCTACTGCAAAGGGAGAAAAGTACAAGTGGTTCTTTTGTGGATCTTGCTTTACAACAACAAGAAGTGTATATATTTTTAATGAAGCTTTCTAATAATTTCAGTCTCTTACAGTTTATCCTTATTTAAATGTTACAGCATGAAAGAGAACAGCTTGGTCATTCTAAATATATCTTGATTGTTTACTGCAATGGGATATCTTCTGTGAGGTTATATTTTGCAACCATTTTCATAAGAGGAAATTACTGATTTCATATTTAAGTTGTAACACTCTGCATTTCTATAATGGCACAAATACATCAACATCATAAGAATACACATTCTGGAAATGACAGTTTATTTGAATCGATAAAATTTTACAGTTCTTAATAACTTACTGATTTAAATCCTAAATGCATTTGGAGGGGAAGAGGGCATGTTCTAGCAGTCAAGAAATCCACAGCTAACTGTTCGGTCAGAACTACAAAATTGATAAATATGATCTCAATGGTTACTACAGATACAGCTGCTCATTAATTTTTCAGTGCAGCAGCCTTTCATCTGGAAATGCTGACTCATTGAAATCAAAAGTTTTTAAGAATCCAAGAAAACTTGGAAAAGTGTTTCCTAACAAAACTGGTTAAGTGCATGGCCAGGGAGAGCTTCCAAGGCAGACGGTCAGAGCCCTCATCTGGGAAATTTGGATTTCTGCTCTGCCTAGTTCTCAGTCAGAGGGCGAAGCGAGATCTCGCTTTTCCCAGTGGACTGGCAGGACCACCAACTTGCTGGATTTGCGGGAATTCTCTTTCTCTGTTTTGGGTACTAAATATAGGCTTAACTCTGATATATGTTGAGATGAAACACACATACTGGGTTTTTTTAAGCACATGTATCTTAAAAAAGTGTTCCTGCTGGAAAAGCGAACAAACACAGCAGCAGTTCTTGGTGGTGTGTAATTTCAGTTTCCAAGCAGAAAATGAACATCGCTCTATAAGGAAAAAAAATTATAAATCCATTAAAAACGGAGTGTCTCAGCTCGCTTGAGCTGATGTTGCTAAAATGCCTGTCCCCTCAGCACAAAGAGCAATAACCAGGAAATAACAAGGTCAGATGTGCTCTTCATCCCTCTCACTTGCTAGAGAACACTCTCGCCCTCAGCTAGTTTCCTCCCATAATCACACGCCAGGGCCTTTGGGTTGGAAGGGGTGGCGTCTTGGCTCCTGTGCTGCATGGCTGGATGTTGATGTGTTGTGCTGATCTGTAATCATTTACGTGCTGCATACTTCCATAGGTGATTCCATAGTCAAGTGTGTTACTGTACTAAGTATCCTGACAATTTGTAAAGGGCAGGGGAAAAAAGGGCTGTTCTGGACCTGGTTCTTGCAGAGAAGTTAGAGAATTTAAATAGCAAAAGAACATCTATGCAGTGGTGTAGAATAATTCTGCTGTATTTCTCAAGATGAGAATAGGAGTTTTGGATCTAGCATATGCCAGGAGAGGAAAAAATGTAAGAGCGTTCCTCTTTCTGAATTCTAAGAAAAACATAGCCCTAACTAAAACTACCTCATAAATAAGGTCTCAGGTAAGTCTTGTATGAGAAACTGAATAAAAATAAAGAAGTTATGTTCCATATAAAGAATAGTTTCAAAATTCCTTCACCGTAGAAAATATTAATTCTTATAAACGGAGTATCTCTTAGGAATTTTGTTGAAATAAATAGATTCCTAAAATGGGGATTCGTGTCTTTATTTGACATTTGTCCCAGCTCCTCATCAATCCTTTTGGGCAAAGCCAGAATCAAATTACAAAAAACAACTTTCTGTTTATCTCTGCAGTTTAATCATTTGCAAATTATCATTCTTACTGATAGCGTTCATAATAATCTACTTGTGTAAGCATGTGTACATTCCACTGAATGCATTTTTCCAGTTATGTGTGTGGTTCATTTATGATGATTAGGAATTGCAAACATAAGTCCTGGGTTGAGGGTTGAGAATTCTGTGAAAGTTTTACAAAATGTTTGCATTGTCTTTATGCAAGCATATATATAGAAATCAAGATATCGCTTGCATTCTTCTCATGCAGTAGTGTTGCTAAATTGAGAAAAAATGTGGGTTTTAGCAGCAGCTGAAATTTGATTTATTTTGTATTAAATAGTGCTAACTTCTGAAGTGGCAGGTCAAAAAGGGGGAAAAACTTGATGGTAAGCAATTATGGAATATTTTTAAATTAGTATTTTAAATGTGAAATTAAATTTGGCAGTTGGAACAAAACATAATAGATATGTTTTGGCTTTCAGGATTAGCAACACAGACTATTGTGTAAAGTCATCCTCTGTTATTTCTAGAGTTACAAAATCAAGAATCATTTTTTAATTTGACTAATGATGATACAAGTTGGAAAGTGAATACAAAACTATTCCAGAACCAGTGAAGGAAATTCCAGGCAGCTCTCACCAAAAGTTACATATTGCTTATCAGCTAGGTTTTTTCCTTTTGCAGTGCATTCTTATTCTCCCTTATTTTTGAAGACATACAGCACACATCGGTTAAGAAGAGAAAAGTTAACCTTCAGCTGAAAAAAAACCTGAATCCTCATAATAGCCATTCAAGTGTATTGCTAGACTTTAATAAGAAATTTCTGCAGCTGGTTGTCAATAGATGTGTATTTGTTTTCTTGCTCTATTGATTAATAGGAAAGAAGGATTACAGTAAATTGTTTCAGTTAAATTGGAAATTACAGTAGGGAGTGTCCATTTAGTCAAAGTCTAAACAGACCTTAAAGCCAAATCGATAAAATGAAGATACATTATAATATGTGAGCTAAGATGAAGTAAAGCTTACTCTAGAAACCCATAGCATAGGGAGAGCAGGATACTACGGCTGCCAAATGTTTGGGTTTGTTGGGTTTTTTAAAGAGAACACTGATAAGACTCATAGGCAGAAGTGCACATAGACCTTTCAGTCCCCCTCAACTTGAGTGCTTTCATTAATAGCACTTTTTTCTGCCCCTTTCCCATAGAAGAATGTCAAAGACAGGTAACTCCCATGCTGAATCTCTAAGATCTAACATCCTTTTGCATGTTACCAGCTTTGCTAATTCCACAGGACCAATGGCACCAATGAGCTCTTTTCCCTTAGTTACTGTAAGGGTCATACTTAGGGTAGGGGCTGAGGCTGATTCACAGAGAAGAGATTCAGTTTCATGATGAATGTTGGAAATCATGGAATGCTTAATTTTTTTTTTTCATTTTATTCTTTCTACTTTAGCTATTGCAAATTTGCTTCTTACCTTATCATCAAGAAAACAGAGTTGTGACATACTCTACCAGGTTAATTGGATGATCATAAAATTGTGAAGGGAGAGGAAACCATGTTTTCAGTGACTGGATTCACTCCATCATTTTCTGTGAAGTTTTCATTTGTCTCTTGGTGTTCTTTTGTTTTCTCCTTGACAGTTTGCATTGCTAAAATCTGAAGATAAACCCTTATAACCAAACTTGCACACTTGTTCCCCCTACCTTTAAATATGTAATCAGAACATGTTCCTTAAATTTATTCTCTCACTTTGTGAAATGCACATCAAAATGCATTACCTTAGGCTTTAATATTGGCCTCTTATTGTCTTACAGCCATTTCAACCTATTTATAAGCCTAGTTTTACACCAGGTTTTGTTATTTGGTTATTTGTCACAGTGCTCTTTATCTGCTACAGGTTTGAGTTGCACACCCTGATATGGCTCAAATGAAATGCTTTCTACATTAAAGCTTTTAGTTGATTAAGAGATCTTCAGGATTTCAGAAGCTGAATGAAGAAATGAAAGATTTGTGAATGCCAGGAAAATAATTAAAAATCACTCTTTTATGTAATACTTTGTTGCAAAATACTGTAGAAGTCACAAGACAGCATCAATCAGGGCATTTTTATAATTGCTAGAGGGTCAGCTGTGATGGTTGTAAATTCTTATCAAGTGAATAAATTAGTTATTAAAGCTGACCTTTCTTTCGTCAGGTTTCAAAAGTTCCTCTTAAGAATGCTTAATTTCCTGTTAGGAATTTTTTTTTCCCTATTCAGATTATTTGGAATGCTTTATTTCTCTCCAGGCTGTCTCTTCCTTCTCCCTCTCCTCCCCGCTGTATGGCAAAATAGACAACCAATTAAAAAATACAAACAAAAAACCAAAAACAACAAACCATCCCAACTATTCCTTATGTTAGAGGAAGCTGCTTTTTAACAGTACATCAAGTAAAATCATGTTGAAAACTATGTCTTGCTTGTTAATGAGCTAGCATGTTAATGAGAGGGAGTTCCTCACCTGAGAAGACCTCTAGTGATTTTTCTTTTGCTCAGGAATCTACTTACATCTGCACTGGGATCCTCACTAACATTGTGTATCGCAGCCCTCCCATGCAGAACAGCAGGACTTCTTGCCCTGAACTGTGGCCCTGTGGCAGAGCCCCTCTGGTTCTCCACACCCTATGGTAGCACCGTTGATTTGTCCGTTATGGATTTACTTGTGCTCTCTGCATGAAGAGCACCAGCTCCTTCTCTCTCCCTGGTCCATCTGCCGGACCGGGCATCAGACGGATTGTATCAGCATCTCTAGTCCTGCCATGAGCCTGTGGAGCTACAACAGTTAATGCTAGTTAATAGTATGTACCTGCTTGCTAGTTGGTACAAAAGATCTGTTAAATAACTGCTCATAGACTAGATCTCATCCATATCATAGGAGCTTTAGCAGTATGAGAGAAATGAAATGTTCTGGAGTTTGAAATACACCACTGATGTAGAACTTTGGTGCTGCTTAATTGTGGGACCTAAACCTAAATACATTCCTGAAGAGCGTTTCAAAAATTTATCCTTCTTTAAAGGGGAGGGTTGTTGCATCTGATACAAACTGGAGTACAGTCATGTTCTCCAGGCTATTTCTTAAGGAGGATGCATTATGTAGATTTAAGAAAATTTTTCCCCAAACCTGTACTTTAGCTTAAAAAAAAAAAAAGGGTAAAACAGACCTGGACAGGACAGAAGCAGTCATTGTAGTGACCAGGTGACCATCTCAGGTTCTTCTCTCTTCTGGAGGATTCACTGAGGTAAAGTCAGATGCTTGTAAGATTCTTGTTTCTCCTTTTGCTCTCCTTATTGGTGGCTTCTCCTCCAGAAAGAAAGGGATCTTTCCCCCACGCTACCTGCGTTATTTGCTGTTTCTTTTTTTCTCTTTGTCGCACATGCTACCCTTTTCCTAAAGTAGCCAGGGAGAAGCTTCTCTAAAACTTCTACCCTTTTTGTCAGACAAAATCTCCAGTTAAGCAGTCTTCCACTCCCTGAGATGTTTCGGTCAGAAAAACTGATTTGTCCTTGGCAATAGCTGTTTATTTTTGTCCTAGTACTCCGCAGTCCAAGTGTTATGATTCTTGTTCATTAGCATGTTGCCCATAGTGTCGGTAGTTTTGGGAATCTGGCTCAAATATATAAAGTTTAATATAAAAAATATTTCAGAAGCAGAACTTGTTTTTCCAAATCATCTCCAAAACCCATTATTGCTGCGTTTGAAACTTGCTTAGGTAGTTTGTTAGGGTTACTGCATGGAAATTTGCAGGCAAACTCAGATTTACTGTGTATTTTATATTTTTTCATATGACTATAATTGCTTTTTAAAATTTGTTAGTCATCTTGGGGTAAATTCAAGCGTTGAGGCCTAGTAATCCAATTTAATGAAGTAACTATGGTTTGGTGATATTCAAAGGATATTTTTAGTATTTTTTATTTAGAATTAACTTGTCATTTCTTTTGACCTCTCAGATATGTTACTAATTTTTATATCCCTTAATATATATCTCTGTTTTCCAAATACCCTTGCATCTGCTCTGTACGAGGATCCTCTCATACTCATCTGGAGACGGTGTAGCTGCGTGGGTCATGCAGTGGGACACCATGTCAGTGTGAAAGTCTCTTTGTATTGAAAAGCCGAAGCTTTTGTGGTTCGGTTGGTTGGGTTTCGGGTTTGGGCAGGGTTTTTTTATTGGTTTTGTCTGATAGGTTGGTTGGTTTTAGAAACATACTCATTTTGCAAGCAGGGTTCAGAGGTTAGTTTGTCAGTGACAAGGGACATGGCAGAAATAGTCTCAGTTCATATTTGTACTGCTCTAGAGTTGCAAGAAATAACATAAAATCCAGCAGTATACCTAACCTGCTCATGTTGAATGCGCTAACAGGGGCTTGTGTCATTTCTGTCCAAAGGGTTATCCAGTTGTTCAGTCCAAATCACCTCCATGAACAGGTATTTCCAGTACTGTACTGTACTTCTGGCAACATAATTTGCTTATTACAGTCTGTTATTTATGTTAAATACTGAAATAGATGTGGTGTTACAAAAACCATTTTAAAAAAAAGTCCAAACAATTGTATGGCAAATTCATAGAGTGCATGGTCCAAACTGTTCAGCAAATTAAAAAGTAAGATGGAGCACTGGAACTCGCTGCCCTGATAGAATATTTAATAGTTTTCAGCTAACTGGTAGAATAGTTAATAAAATGGATAGCAATACTCTGGATTATCCTCTTTATCATTTCTGCAGTGATCCTGGTAACACTAAGACTAAGCTTATTTTTAGAAATAATTTATAAAGAAAAGCCTCAAAGACAGAGAGAACAAAACTCTCGAAGAAAAGGCAAAAGCATGCTATATCTCGTTCAGCAAAGAATTAAGTTATACACTACCAAAATGCACTGGGACTCCATTGTATGCTTGCCCTGACTCTCTGAGTGATTTAAGCAAGATACATAATCCCAGGTAAATTTAACCGTCCAGAAAGTCAGTGTAGTGATTTAGTATAGAGCTATGACATGCTTCAGTTGCGACCGCAGTACTTTGTGACCTATGCTTAATAGCCTTTTTGGAAGTGCACATGAGTTTTTCTTACTGTTTATACTTAGCAAAAGCTATGGAAAACAGTTGTTTTCCATGGGACATCAGTGTAGAACTTCTTACTTAAATAACTTACTAAAAATAGCTAATTTTTTTTCATATATCCTAATAAGTCCAAGTTGTTTTGTAAAGCCAAAAAGAATGGATCAGTTGTTCCATTATTTAGTGCTGTATTTCATTATCTGTCTTAAAGGTTTCAACTCTAAATGAAGTAAAACATAGTCTGTTCATATGCATCAAGCTGTGTTTTCCTTGGGCACTGTCAGTGCCCAGACCAAGCTTGGACACCCCAAGCCTGAGGCAGGGGCGGAGGGAGTCTGTGCAGATCACTGCCTCTCCTGGGGCACTGGCCCCTGGAAAGAGGGAGCGAGCATTTTCAGGGATCTGCTCCATGTGGGGCATTCGCCCCATGGGGTGGGCATGTGCCTCTGGAGAAAGCCAAGAGTGGGCCTCTCTGTCATCCTCTGGCTTAAGCATCCCAATAGTTTGGCCTGGTAGCATGGGAGCCCCAGGTTAGACAAGAGGTGGTTGGGTTCTTTTACAAGCCATTGGGGAAAAATCAGTGCATCTGCAAATAAACTGTATACTTTTCTTTCAAGACTTTTAAGATGTTAGTGCTGACACGAAATACTCTGGCTGTGGAAGAGCAGATTGGAGGTTGATATGCAAAAATGTGTATTAATCATACATGTGCTAAGTTTAAAAATACGTTTTATTTCTGTTAGATTTTTATTAAGGGCTGATAAGTAGCAAAATAAGAAAGAGGAGGGAAATGTTTTCAGATTTCAATGCTTTGTTTTATCTGTTTACTTAATATTTTAAAAAGAGACTTCAAGATGAATGTGAATACTTCTGTGTTTTATGACATGTAATCTAGTGATATGGTCCTACGGCAGCTGTTTTCTATGAGGTACGTTAGATAATCTTTAGGTTTTCTAACTTAGTTCCTGGAATTTTTATCTTTCATTTTGCTAAGAACATTATGAGCAGATATCATTACAGTTGCTACATGGGAATACAGTGTGATATAGCAGTAAATTACATTTGGGAGTTTCTAAAGTGGCTATAAATCTGCAAACAGAAAATTTCCAAGACAAAGGTTTGCCTCTGCATTTTAGAATGTACCAGATTTATACTACACTAGAGTAATTTTATATATACAGAAGGATGTTTTAATTGTTTTTAAAGTTGCCATTGGAATTTCTTGATTTAGATTAGTGATCAAATACATATGACTTTTAAAAATTGGTAATTGTGGATTATGTTTGCCAAGAGATGTATTTTGAGGACTAAAATTTAACAAGGACCAATTGTTCTTATATATGCATATATAAAAACAATACATAAATATAAATATTGCAAGATGTAGGACTGATGAGGGAGCTTGATAGCTGTCACCATTGCATCAATAAGTTCAGTAACTTTTTTGTTCTAGTCACAGGGACCATAATATATGGAAATGTGATACCAGTTGAATTTCTTCAGGGCTTGTCTTCACTTCTATCTCTTAAATTAAATTCATATATACTTGCCAATGTATCTGTGTTGATGGATCAAGGTAGCATAGCTGTGTATTCTGACAAAAGCAGTTCTTCCACCATCAAATCATGCTTTCTTTTTGCATGATACAATTAAGATATCAGAAGCTCGCTCCTATCAAATATTTGTGTTCACACTAGGTTTTTGCTTTTATATTGCTGCTGGTATGAATTTCTCACACACAGGTATGAATTTCTCACACAACGATCAGGTGTAATTATTCTACTAAGACAAAAAGACCACAGTTTACACTTTTG
>JAOXNO010000013.1:104460632-104475358 GCA_028565335.1 Limnodromus scolopaceus | reverse complement strand
CACAGGTATGAATTTCTCACACAACGATCAGGTGTAATTATTCTACTAAGACAAAAAGACCACAGTTTACACTTTTGCTATAAAAATTCTTGAGTTTTTTAAATACATAAAAACTCTATTCTTGTGGCTGTTACCTAGGAAAGATACCTATTTTATTTCAAAGATTTCATTTATTTAATGTTATTCCATCACATCTTTGTAGTCATTTTTCTCCATAAAAAGGATGACATTTTTCTGTTGCAATTCTGTTGTCTAGTCTTTTTAGGAACTTAATGCAGTTTTCCTTTTGGAAATGTTTAGTTCATTCAACTTGCCTGAAGCCAGTTGACAGGAGCCACTTAACATTTTTGATGAACTATATTAAGTTGGTTCAGTTAGCTGTCTATTCTTTGGCATCTATTTTAGAAAAAGCCTTTATAATTTATATGATTGAAATGTGGCAAATACAAAAATGGGTATTCTGGCTGCCTGTTGCTTTACCGAAAAACTGAAGTCTCTTGAATCCTGCTAGCCAGTTTGCTTAAGTAGAAGCAGATACGTTTATCTTGTTTGTCTTGTCGCTTGCTTCTAAAGGGAAAACTACTTTTCAGTATTCTCTTGATAATACATATTTTTTAGTTTACCAGCTCTTACCATATATCTAGTAATGAACCAGCCAGTAATTGTGCGTTAAGGGACTATCAGCGTTGACTTGTAATTTGCAGGTGTATAATAAACAGATATGATCATGGATCAATTATTGACAATAGACAGCTATGTTTATTTATGCTATTTTAAGGTTTCCTTGCATGCCTACATATTATCTTTATGTGTGCTGGATTCTGTAGCTATTGTTGATCAACTGGGGCAATATGATTGCCCTCGTTTTTATTAGAAATCTAGAAATATGGTATCCAGAAATAAGGTATTGCAGTCACCAACAACAGAAGTTTAAGACTGCTGTTGTACTAAAGTGCTATTTTAAGAAGTCAGCATTTTTGCTAGGTTTTGAGTAATTGTTGAGGGGAGACCAGCAGTCTGGTCAGGTGTGTTGAGTGGACAGTTCTGCCAACCCGCTCACAAAGAGCTAACGATGGCACTTGGCCTGTGCCTGTTTTCAATATGCTGATCTGCAGAGCTCAACAGAATGCAAAACTGTGCTGAAAATAAGTGGCAATAACTGTCTTTCCTTGAGAAGAAATTGGGGAGGAATCAAGCAGTTCCCCCAGTTTCCTTCTGGCAGCTGTGTTAGCCTTGATACGGGACTCATATTTAGGCTTCAGACCATCCCAAAACTAAGTCAGTTTGAAAAGCCTCGTCTTATCTGTGATATCTGAAGTTGCCAACGGCTATGGGAGCCTTGCATAAGAGTTATAGTTTATGTACTTAAATACTAAAAGCATCAGAAGGTTCAAATTAACATCAGGGTCCCATTGCACCATGTGACTGAGGATGCAAAGACAAAACGTCCTCTAACCATGCTGAGATTTGCTACAGCTCTGTGGCCTAGGACAGAGTTAAATACTACACAGTGGGGGTAATCATTCAGTAACTAGGAGTTGTACAAATACAATGCAAGAACCAATTATCATAGAATCACAGAATCATAGAATGGTTAGGCTTGGAAGGGACCTTAAAGATCATCAAGTTCCAACCCCCCTGCCATTGGCAGGGACACCTCCCACGAGAACAGGTTGCCCAAAGCCCCATCCAGCCTGACCTTGAACACCTCCAGGGATGGGGCATCCACAGCTTCTCTGGGCAACCTCTTCCAGTGCCTCACCACCCTCACAGTAAAGAATTTCTTCCCAATATCTAATCTAAATCTCCCCTCTTCCAATTTAAAACCGTTACTCCTCCTCCTATTGCTACACTCCTTGATAAAGAGTCCCTCCCCATCTCTCCTGTAGGTCCTCTTTAGGTACTGGAAGGCTGCTCTAAGGTCTCCCTGGAACCCTCAGTTCTCCAGGCCAAACAATCCTAATTCTCTCAGCCTGTCTTTCATAGCGGAGGTGCTTGAGCCCTCTGATCATCTTTGTGGCCCTCCGCTGGACCCGTTCCAACAGGTCCATATCCTTCCTGTGCTGAGAACTCCAAAGCTGGAGTCTCGAGGTGGGGTCTCACCAGAGGGGTAGAATCACCTTCCTCAACCTGCTGACCACACTTCTTCTGATGTAACCCATCAAGCATTTGGCTTTCTGGGCTGCAAGTGCAGTTGATTAAAATTAAATATTTTTTAAATAAAAAATACAAATTTTTGTTTAAAATTTAAAAAATGAAAACATTTTAAAATATAAAAAATTAAAAGAAACCTCTTACAGATTTTAAGACAGTTTCTAAAAAGTCAATTAAGGTGTTAGAGAACTTTTTATAAAGATTTCTGAGCAACAAAAATCGTGGTTTATACAGTGGATGTGAGTGTCCTTTAGTTTTGAATTGAAAAATCACAAAACTCCATTATGTGGATCATTATTCTCTTGTGAAGATCACACTGTTCTTTATCCACATTTTATTATAGTTTCTTGTAAAGAAACCATGCAAAATTAGCACTCTAAAAAAGGGTATTTATTTTTTATTTTTTAGTTCCTGGTTTAAGAGCAGCATAAGTACAGTTTCAAAGTGTGACCCTGGTGAAAGCAAATCCTGAAAGCAAAGTTTCTAAGTGAATTTCCTCATCTTACAAACTGAATCTGTCATGAGGTTATCTATATAAATAGCTTAAAAATGTGTATCGAATATTTGTTTAATTAAATTATATTGCATTAAAAATAAAACTTGATCTATAAAGGGTAGATAAGAAAGCCACAACTTGCAAATAGAAACAACTGCATATAAGGAAAGCATTTATGTTTAACCAAATGTGTCCTACACCCAGCATGACTGATTGAAGAACTGGTTGGAGTGTCAAGTTGTCCAAGTCAGTATCTCTTTTTTTTTTTCTGGAAATAAAGCAGCTTTTCCTTTTTATACTTAAAAATTTATTGTTCGCTTTAGAAGTAAATATTTTCCAGATACGTTGAACTATTTCACAGTGTTAAGGTGTGGACTTGCTACAACTGATAAAGAATTTCATTTCTGGTATTTACATACATTTTCTCGGTTTAACTGCAGGAAACGTCTTTGATGGCAATAATGAAGAAGTCTCTTTCCCTCACTAGCGATGTGCATTTCAACTTGGAAAATGCAAAAAGCTATGGATCAATAAACAATGGATCAGTGGGCACACAGATAGGAAGTGGTTTTGGGGTGTATGTGTTTGTTTGTTTAATTAAAAGTAACTACTGGTGATTTTACTACCTTCAGTTCTCAAAAGTTTATGTTTGTTTAAAGGCTGTACTCTACAATGTATCTGCTCCTAGTATCCTTCAAGGAGATATTTAAAGAGTTGGGAATAGCCTGTTTGTGTTCATAGCCCAGCCTCTTTTAGTCATTTCACAGGAAGCAAGAGATCTGAAAAAAAATGTCATGTGGAATGGAGTTTCGCTAGAAATTTAGAGTGATTGTTGCTGGAAGGTGTTACTTCTCTGTTTCATTTTAGAGTCGGTCGGTTGGTTTTTGTAACAGAAGGCAAAAAAAGTCCTTGTCTGAAGGCCTTACTCACAATTTGCACATATATATCTGAGGTTTTCTCTGCAGATCCAATTGAAATAAGTTAGTTCACATTTTTCACCTGCTAGGTGTAACATCCAGTAGCTTGTTTTTATTCATGTGCAACCAGCCATATTGCATGGAGGTTGATGATGGCCCAGTGGTGGCTCAGAAAGGCTCTATGGCATGAGTAGTTTCTGAAAGAAGCTGGGAGAGAAGGTACAGGGACGCTCCCTGGGGACTTGCTTGGTGGTCTCACCTCAGTCAGTTGCTGCAGGTTATGGGGGTCCAATATCAATGAGTTCAGACTCACTAGTTCTGTGTTTTAACTTCAGCAGGCAATACTTCAGTTGGTGGCAGTTTGATTTTAATTAAACCGAAGAAATGTATTTCCTGCCATTTCTGCGCTGAGCGTGAATAATTTCTTTCTGTTTAAGGAGCTCTGGCAATATTTGCCTTTCAAACTGAGGGAATTACCTGGTTTTATTATTTCACTCAATTCAATTATTTTGTTTCATGTCCCTGCTTCAACATCATGTATTGAGATTCATTAACAGTTCTTTGGCAGTCACAAGACACTAATCATCTGTTTACAATATTGATCAGCAGCTTTCATGTTAGATTACATTTGAAGTGAGAAATAATCCTGCAGCAAATAGTAAATAAAAGACTGGGAAGAAAGGGAAGAAGCTAGTTTAGGCTATATAAAGCAGCTTTTTCACATGCTCTGGAAATATCTGCATCCCAATAAGCTGGATGCCCTTAACAACTTTCAGCTCTGAAATTCCAACAGAATTTCCTATCCACAAGGTGTTCATTGTCTCTGGTCATCTATACTCATAGAGATTCCTACAGAAACAGATTTCTGTTGATTTCAAGGCAGTTTCTGTGTTGCAAGAGTATTTATGGGCTAATAAAAAATACTTAGGTTCTGATGCCTCAGCAATTTCATTTGTTACTGTATATACGTTCTTTCTATATTATACATAGTAGGATGTTAGTACCAGTTCTTAAAAATGACATACTTTGCAGAATAGACATTAAGAACTTCACTAGGAATTAAAATCTTACTTTTCTGAAGACACTAGGTCAATTTCTTCTGAATTAATCTGAAAAAGTTGATTTCTGGGACTCATCAGAACTAGATTCATGGGGGCTGTCACTAGGAGAATGTTGAAAATTATATAAGATGTAGCCAAGATTTACTTAAGAATCTGTGTTACTTTTCAGAGATCCATTAAGACACCTTAGTCTTACTGAATAATAGATGCAGTAGTTCTGCATCTGTAAATGTTGTGAGCACATGCCTTCAAACAATGGGATTCCTTTAAAGTATATGACTTTCAGATAGTCAGAATTACTAGTTCCTGCAGTTGTATCCACAGTTTTTTCCCAAAATAGCTCTTAAAGGCAATAGCAGTCAGATAGAAAAGACAACTTTTTTTTTCCTTTGGTATCCTTATATATCCTTTATATACTTATATCTACATTTGTTGTTGTTAATTTCCAAAAATTTGTTTGCTGAAGCTCAATTTAGTTTAGTCACAGAGATATAATAAAGATTTGTATTTCCTTTTCCTACTATTATAAATATTTCAGAATGAATAAGTTACTGTGTTGAGGCTAATCCGGTTTTTGCACATGGATGAGGGCAGGAAAAGTGTCAAAGAAGAGAGATAAAGTTGAAGAATTTAGATAAAACATGTGGAGAGGATTAGGAGGCTAAATAGATCTGGCAGCAGTGGGTTGACTTTTCCATTACTTTCTGATTTAATTATGAGAGTTGCTTAAGTTGTGGATGCTGCCTGTTAGTCACATGATGTTGCCAGCATTTATTTCCGAATCAAATCTATAAAAGGAAATGAGAGTTCTCGGTCCTTGCAAACCACTTGTCTGGTAGGAAATCACTTACAAATAATAAAGTGCATACTAGAGCATGAAATAGTTCCTTGATGTATGACCTTCAAAACTTGCTTAAGCAAAACAGTTGAAGCTGTGAGTAGTAGAAACTTTTTGTACTGTAAGAATTATAAAACTGCAGGCTGGTGTTTTTTCAGCTCGCTCGACGGTTGTCCACACTATGAAGTTGTATTTACAGGAGCGGCAGGGGTTCCCTACGGGCAGGGGCTGGAGAGCTGCCTGGGGACAGGAGAGAGCCACGTCCCTCAGCTTTGTACTCCACCAGTCTGACTTAGTTAGGGGTGTCCCCAGCATCTGAGTCATGACAACCAAGGCAGACATGTAAGAAGGGCCGAGAGCACCGCAGGAGTAACTCACAAAGGAGTCAAGTTCTCATCGTCAAAAGGTGACAAAATGCACATTTAGCTTTATGTCTTCAAAGCAGTGGGCAAGAATTAACTGCATGATTTTCACTGCTCGGTGAAATAATAATCCACTAGAGGATCTCAATTTTTTTGTACTGATTTGTGCCAAAGTGCATTGTGACATGGAAAAGACAACTCCCTTACTATATAGCTAATAAAAATGTGATCTGATAAAGTACTGCTTGAGATATAAAACTGTAGGGGATTCAGATCCAACTCTGTCATGTTACAGCATGTACGTTATTATTATTGGTCTGTGTTTTGAAAAAAAAAAAGTCTTGATAATATTTCCTGCCGTGAAATGTCTGAAGTTTACCAATTTATAATACATGTCTTAGAGCAGTACTTCTCACTTCCATAACAGTCCCTTCATCGGGGACTGCAGAGTGGTTTGTACATATTCACTGACTGGACGTTATATTGACTTTTAAGAAAATGACGTGTGATGTTTGTTGAAGTTTGTTACACAGAGGCCCAGGAATTAAACGATTTCAGAACCAGAAGCAGTAACAAAACCGCTGTGGGTTGATTTGCCGTCCTCTACTCTGAATGGACTCTGCTCTGTCTAGTCGCACCTAATTACATAAAGATTCAAATTTTGACATATAGAAACTGTATACTTTTGCGGTGCCATTATTGCTTTTAATAAACAAACTGCAAGCAAACATCTCCCAGTACAGGTGACACCCGGACTATGTGTTTTTCAGTGATTTTTCCAGTGTGAACACTCAGTGCTCTACAAAGACCTTTGTAATCACTGTTTTGATCGCAGGGATAAACCACCTGTTACCAAATTTTGTTAAGTTCTGAGATACTTCTGATTCTTCTGTTTGGTCAGTGCCATGAAGTTTTGGTTGTTGTTCAGCACTTGCAGATTTATCTCATGCTTTGTCATCATCTGTTGTCCCCAAAAAAATTCTCCTTGAGGGGATTATAACAATACTTACCTTTTTCTTTTCACAAGTGCTGCAGAAATGCAAAGGACAGCAATGTTGCAGGATTGTGTAACGCACCTGTAATTACTTTCACAAATAATTTGAGAGTTTGTTGGTTTTTTTTTTAAATGAAGAGCTTTCTGTGCGTTCAGGGAGAAATCCTAACATAGACAAACCCAAAATACCTTCAAGGAAAAGAATGTGCGTGAGCTTTGCATCCTCGGCAAAACACAGTTTTTAGGCACTACGTACACTAAGTAATTTGCTTAAATTATTTCTCCTACTTTCCTTAGTAGAGAGCTTGATAGCCCCCTCAAAATAGCAGGTAGGCAGCAGTGTTCAAGGATTTGTGATGGCAGACTGAAAGTTGAAATACACAGTTAAAATGGAAACTGGAGGATTGAATCAGAGGTTTTTGTTTTAAGTGTGATAAAAGCTTCATTGTCTGGCTCAGAAAAATGTCACTATTTGATTAATAGCAAAGAAAAAACATGGAACTGCTCTTTGACTTATAATGCATTTTTGTCCTGAAAGCATGTCTTATCCGCATTGCTGGCCCCAAAATACTGAGAAAGCACAAAATCACGGTTTTTGTTTTGTTTTTGCTAGTATGATCTACAGAACTTTCAGACCTTTTTTTAGTGTTTGACACATACGAGTTTGAAAAATGTATTAATATATTTCTCAGACTTTGTAGATGAGTTCTGTGGTCCACGAAAGTGAACTTGTTGATTGCTATAAAATAAGATGGCAGATGGAACATGTTTTTAGCAGGCAGAAATAGAACTGTTAAGGCAATCGGGCTGATACCTTAACTGTACACACTTCTTGGAAATATAGTGTAGAGTAAGAGCTTAAAAGTCAAGTCACAAAAATAGTTCAAGAAGGGGACGTACAATGTACTGTGCTGGTTGGACTCCTGGTTTTTGAACATTGTCAACGAGCTCCACAATTATGTTTTGTCTAGATACGGTGGCATGTGGTAGCTATGTGAAAATGGTGCTTTTATACCATTATAAATGCTGTTTGTTTCCCCTGCTTCTTTCCTTACACTTCCAAGTTGGGTAAGATTCTCCTAGGAATTAATAAACTAATTTTGTTTTCTTGGAACATAAGATGCCCCAGCACAAGTGTGTTCTGTGAAGGGGGGATATTTACCATCCTCCCATTTTCAGTTCTAATGAACTGGGGTTACACTTAGTGCAGGCTGATCGTGCTTCAAGGCTGTTGCCATCAGCCTAAAAAAGGCAAAACAAGTCCAATGAACAGGGAGAGAAGGTAGTTCTGGATGTATTATTCTGTAACTCTCTTTGATAGATCCAAAGTTAGGTTTCGGAGGAGGGTTAGAGGCCAAACTGCTGCTTTGCCTATCGAATGAGTCACTACCTAGCAAAGTAATTGCATTGATTATTGCACACCCACAAATTACAACAGAAAATACCTTGCAGGGGGTGGAGGTTGTACTTTTCCTAAAGGTTTCTGTATAATTAATCTACCGTAAGTGCTGGTGCTTTAGAAACATCTGAACCCTACTGTTAAGCATGGTCCTTGCGTGCCAGTTGACCAATCCTACATGGTTTCAGTGTTTCTCTTGCTAGTGTTTGGGTGCTAATGACGCTTTCGATGCCACTGCTGTTGGAAAAATTCAAGTCATGTATTCTGCTTTTGTTTTTAAATTGTAACTCTGTTTCACTGTCTTTGTTGTGGGCATTAGGAGTTTGAGCAGCTGCATTATGTATACCTACAGCAAAACAGCTCCCTTGTTAGGCAGAAGGTTTCATAAAGGATTAAGAAGCGGAGCTGGCTGAGCCATAGGGGACACTTCTGTCTCATAAACAAGAGGCTGATTATCAAGGGACTGTACTTGTTTGTGGAACAGGTAACTGAAGGAGTCTTCCGTCTCTCTTGGGTGTCTTACCTGGTACTTATAATTTCTGTATAATTTCTAAATACTTACTGGTACCCATACTTTCTGCATTAAGTCCATTTAAAAATCTCTGCTTCTACAGCTTACAGTTCCACTCAGTAAATGTTTGTGGGTGAAGAGTATCTTTAACAGAAAATTAGTTGCTACACTTGACACAAGCAAACCAGTAATAATTGGAGACGCTGGGACAAATTGTCACTCACTGTCAATTCTGGGTTTCTGGTAACATCAGTTTACAACCACCTCAGTTAAACACTGGGCTAAGATTCAAGTCAAGATCTCAAAATTAAGATTGCCTATGCAACGCCTCTTTTTTAGATTTTTTTTTTTTTCCCTATGAGGCCCTGAGTCTTGCGTTGCAGAGAAAAGCCCAGGCAACGACAAATAAACACTATCCAAAAAATTGCAATAATTGGTTGTTTGTTTGACTTAAATTAATCTCCCTACTGCCTACCTGATCTGTTGCATAGCATAGACGTACCTTTTTTTTTTATTCTCATCATTCACCCTGAGGCCTCAGGTATTATTCCCTCAAGTTTATTAATTCAGCAAGTTTGCATTATCACTTTTATTATATGTTATTTATAGTATTACTGTACATTCTTAAAACAAAAATCAAGATGATTTATTCCTCACTATATGCTAAAAAATCTTAACTGTTGGATTATATTATGTTCTGCTGCTATGTATATCTTATAGAAAAATAATCATATGTGATTTAAAGGCTTCAAGAGATTAAGAAACTACTGTGTTTAGCAGCACCATCCTATTTGGAGATTCAGAGATACTTATATAGGGTAAGCACAAGGGCAGAGTGTTGAAATGTACAAGGATATGTCAGTAGCCTCCACAGGGACAAGCACTTTTCTTTCTTTGACTAGATTTGTAGCTCTCTAATGATTGTGTTGGTCATTATGTTTAGAAACACAGAGATTTTTCTGTGTTGGCTTTTCTCCCCTTTATTCTTAGTAGTTATGGTGTAGAGAAAGTTAAATTTAAAGCAGAACCCAGTCACAACAGCAATGTTGGGTAAGTTTGCCTCTGATTCCAAATGCACAATGAATGAATAAGAAAATGATTATCGAGAAAAAAAACAGACTCTAATGGATACAGGAGTGGAACTCTCAAATTTAAATTGCCCTAATCTGGGTATCTGAGAACTGTTTGCAGCAAGAGAATCCTGAAGCCACAGAAGTAGCTTTTGCTTTATCCTGTTAAATTCCAGGTTTTACTTGGCTGAAATATATACTTCTTAAAATTGCCATTCTTTTGTTACTTTACGTGGCTTATACTACAAAACCCAACAGAATGCTGATACTCTAATCAGATTTGTGGCATCTGTTGCAGCCAGTGTGGCAGCAGAGAGACGCACACACACACCTCAGAGGCCACCAAGCTCTCTGGAGCATGACGAGGAAGCTCAGCTGAGCTTCCCTTTGCCCGGGATGCTGTCCCTCTGGTCATCCCCCGGGCACCGCACGGAGAAGGGCTTCCCCACATCTCTGCGGGAAGTGGAGAAAGGGTTAGGTTTGAGTCCTTCTCTCATGTCATCTCTCCCAGACCACGTTGCTGCCCATCCTCCCCCGGAAGAGCACAGCAACCTACTGCTTGCTGTCGCTGCCACGCTCAGTGGCTTGGGCTGCAGGCAGATGGATCCCCTTCAGTTTAGACCTCAGATGTGCTACACAGAAAAGGATGCTTGAAAGGATATTGTTTGGATTGCAGGGTGAAAGATGTCGCAATTAAGAAACCCTGAAGGTAGTTTCCCCATGCAACCTTAATTTGACTCAACTGGGTGTCCTCTTTATGGTATTACAGTGTTACCCATCAGTTGTCACTCTTTTATTCCACAAAACTCTTCCACAGTTGAGTGGATGGGAGACTGGGACTATGCATTGGGAGGCACAAGGAGGGTACACCCTGCTCAGTAGGGAGGCACGTACCTCTCTTCCCACATGAATTCTGTGGATCATCATCTTGCGCTGCACTCATCGTCGGGAGTTTGGGAGGTGTTAGGGTGGGAATTTTTAATGCATTTGTGTGATTTACTTTGTGCTTGGTTAAGTACGTGAGAGAAGAAGTAGTAACTGAAATTCAGAATAGAAGTGACGACTTCATTTCACACCCACAGTGGCAGAACTATGAAAATGTGTAACGTTTGCCACTTCTTTAAATGGTTGTCAGGCTAATCAGACAGGTTTAATCTGTGGTTTAGATGAGAAATTGCCTTATAGTCCTGATGCTTGGGAGAATAAGAGCATGAATTTTGGCTTGAGGGATATCAATCTTATTTCACGTTGATCTAAGCAGCTTTTTCCACATTTACAATATATTAACAAAAGAAATATGTGGAATAGAAAAATACAGTGAAGTCTTCCACATCCCGGTTTCTGGGAGACTGAAAGGTGACATCAGGATAGCTATTAAATATATGCTCCATCTGGAAGGAAGACAGAATGGAATCTTAATAGAATAAAAATTGTGTTCCTGACCTAACATGAACTTTTGTGGTTTGTAAAGCAATTAGATGAAAAGTTCTGTTTCCAAAATACATACAGATTTCTTCATGAAGATATGTCATTGTTTAATCATCACTAATATTTATTTCCAGTTTAGGCAGCTGAAAAGTGAAACAAGTCCATTTTTTATCTACTTGAAAAATTTTTGGTAGGAGTTTTAAGGGGGAGGAGGTTTCTAAGGTAACCTACCAATAAATAAGTTTATTTCCAAAATAAGGAAAATTAAATTTCAAGAACATGCTGTAACTTCTGGTAGGACAAAGTTGAAAAACAGTGCTTTGAGACTTCGCTGTAGTGCGTCTGCATTGGTCTCTTGGAATGTTTTGTGTAGGAATTATTCTCTCCTTTTTTTTCAACCTAGAAATGTTATCTTGGAATAGGTGAGTAAAAATATTTCTGCAAGACCTTTTTAAAATGTAGTAAAAATACCATACTGTTTACATCAGTGGTATCAGCTCAGGATGTTTCTACATTTATGTACATCTTAACTTATTTTGTTCAGAAAAAAAAAGGAATCATAACCAGCTTGTGATTTCTAGATGATGTGTGAATATTTATGCATAGCAAAAATTTTATGCTAGTGTAAAGGAAGCTTGAGAATACAGGGCAGAGTTCTTTGGATTGTCTCAGGAAAAGTGGAAAATTTCCAGATAATTTTATGTTAGTAAATATTTGAGATGTGTGTCACATCTTCATTTTGATCACATCAAAATTTTGGTATTGTATGGTCTAATGATAACTATAAATTCTTAGGTAACTGGTGTAAATTAATGTGTGTGAAAGAAGAAGTACCTGTAATTTGTGAGACCTGAGGCTCACATTTACTTCTCTAAGTAAGTCTCTAAGTAAGTCATCATTTACTTCTCTAATGCTCTAATTAAAATGTTCCATAAAAAATACATTAATGGTTTTATTTTATATCTGTTTTAATAGATGCAAATATTTGTATGCCTCTGTCCCCAGGGAAGAGTTTGAATGAAACAGCTCTGTTTGGTTTGGTGTCCATAGCCATGTCATGATGTAGGTGTTTTTCTGCTTTCAGGAATAGCACATTATTCCTGGTTCTCCTCAGTATACTAAATATTTTTCGTAGATTTTGGTGAGTTTGATCTAATAGAGGTCAGCTGCATGTGCTTGCAGACCAAGTGCATCAGATGCCCCTAGATATTTTGCATGTCCCTGTTTTCTCCTGTCCCAGTTGAGGTTTCTTAAAGAACCTGGCTCATAACTTCTGAATAGCTGCTTTTCAGAACTTAGACCCTTAAGAAGGTCTTAGTTTGGCCATAGAATTGTAAATGGTTTGAGTTGCAAGAGAACTTAAAGATCATCCAGTTCCAGTCCCCCTGCCATGGGCAGGGACACCTCCCACCAAAACAGGTTGCCCAAAGCCCCATTCAGCCTGACCTTGAACACCTCCAGGGATGGGGCATCCACAGCTTCTCCGAGCAACCTGTTCCAGTGTCTCACCACCCTCACAGTAAAGAATTTCTTCCCAATATCTAATCTAAATCTCCCCTCTTCCAATTTAAAACCATTACCCCTCATCCTATTGCTACACTCCCTGATAAAGAGACCCTCCCCATCTCTCCTGTAGGTCCTCTTTAGGTACTGGAAGGCTGCTGTAAGGTTTCCCCAGAGCCTTCCCTTCTCCAGGCTGAACAACCCCAACTCTCTCAGCCTGTCTTCATAGCAGAGGTGCTCCATCCCTCTGATCATCTTTGTGGCCCTTCTCTGGACTCGCTCTGACAGATCCATGTCCTTATGCTGGGGGCTGCAGAGCTGGACCCAGTACTCCAGGTGGGGTCTCAGAATGTAGGCTGCTAATGTCACAACTTACTCTTAAAACCTTATTTTTGTTGTACTGAACTATGGTAATGTTTTGTATGTAGTCCCCTGCCTCCCAGAAACATCAACTGAAAAGTTTTAGCCCATCTTCCTTTATCAGCTGGAGCAAATCCAGGTTCTGTGTCCTTTGAAGAGCCTTCCCTGGCTCTTCCCCATGACGGGCATTGCCAAATGTGGCTGCCACCCTGAGGATACCACAACCCCTTCGTTACCTCACCAGCGCCTGCTTGCCGACAAGGTGGCCGTGATTGTGGCCATGGCAGGGGGAGGAGGTGACAAGCATTGGTGTCTATAGGAATGAGTCATGGGGATTGGGGATCGGAGAGCAGTTGCCAGAAGGCTGGTCAGAAAAAAGGGGCTTGGTTGCAGAGGTTGAACCTAACATGGTGACTGCTATCTGGGTCTTGTCCTGCAATGGAGAGTACGCTGGGATCCAGATGTGTTTGGCATGTGTGAGCAGGGTCCTCCCATGTGCTTGACTGCGTGCAATGGGAGCTTTCAGCAGTTGAGGAGAAAAAAATACTGTAGAACTTAGAGCAGACAAGAAAGGGGTTAAAAACAAGTGTGAAAAGTTGGATCATGGTACTTGGTGTCTTGAAATGAAGCAGGATTTTTCTGGAAGGCTTTAGTCACCTGGGAAAGAAGGATCGGGTAGCTGTGTGGGAGGCAATTTGCAGGCAAGTGTACTCCTCTGCAGTAGATCGGTACATTTTAATGAGGTAAGTATATTTGCTCCGTTTTATAGGATTTGCTTTGGACTAGAAGTCTGGAAGTCATTTTAAATAGACTGCTTTGAGATATAATGGTCAGGTGGAAATATTAGAAGCATATAATATGAAAAACCTGTATTTACAACATATTTGTAGGGTCTCAGAAAGCTGAGCTGAAAAGACTGCTTCTTCCAGAAGAGATTTTTAAGAATAAATAAAGCTTATACAGAGGGTATGAAAACAAAAGTGAACTTAGAAACTGCTGTAGTTCTGTGATTTTATTTATTTTTTTATTTACTTATTTTATTTACATCTGCAGCTGTCTCTCAATCCATCCCACCCCACAGGAAAGGAAGGTTTCACGCTGGCATCCTTCTCCTCTTCCCATAGCCTCTTCCCATAGGCTGCGTGGGGCTGAATGGGGCCATTTTTTCGAGGTAGATTCCCCTCAGAGATGACTTTCCAGGCAGGTGGGAATTCCTGGCTGCTGATGGTGAGGAGGGGAGGGACAGTGAGCCCACCGTGCTTGACCCCCAGGCCTGCAGCAGTGAGCACCTGCAGGAAAGAGGGCTGAGGCTGGACACTGCTGGACACGCTCCCATGGAAGGGGATGGGAGAGCTGGGTCATTGTGCCTCGGGACCCTGACACTTACCTGGAGCTCGCTCTTTCCAGTGAAAAGTCAATGTCTTTCTTTGGACAAAGATGCCAGTGAGTGAGATGCACTCAGCTGATGCCCTGAATATCAGTCAAGCATAAGCTTCAAGTTTGAGGAATGCTTTGTGCTTTCTGGTATTCATCATTTTGACTTTCACTGTTCTTTTTTTTCTCTTGTAGTCGTGCTCTCTGTCATTGGTGTCCGCTTTCTCCTTCTACTTATTTATTTCGATATCTTGTCCTT
>JAOXNO010000013.1:104427281-104451679 GCA_028565335.1 Limnodromus scolopaceus | reverse complement strand
ATTCTGTGATTCTTTGTGCGTGCCCGAGAAAGTGAGACGGCTCATTGAAAGGGAAGCAGGACCATGAAATCACAGTTTTGTTGTGGAGAGGAAGGGAACACAGGGAGAGTGGGAAGGAGTAGGTCAGATAGTAGGGAGGAGAGAAATTGTCTTGCATACTGATCAAAGAATTGTGGTCTAAACCTTTTTGAAGTCCTTCACACACGGCAGTAACATTTTTTTTCAAGTGTTATGTAGTATGACCATGGCTTTGGATTCATATTTGAAACATGCTTTTTATTGGCAGACTTGAGCCAGACAGTGTGAAACAACTCAGAACCTGCTTTCATCTTCGCGTTTTGTCTTTAATTAAATTTTTTTCATCATAATGGATGGTGAAGTAAATGTGGATGTATGTATGATAAAATAAGGTAAACATACGGATTATAAGACAGAGAATATTATTTTTTTAAACCAGTGATTCTTTTTAAACTTGCTAACTGCAACAACAGTTCCTTGCTAACAGGAAAAATAATTTTACTTAGAAAAATGAGGAAAAGTATTAATGATAAATGTTTCATTTTCATGTAACTATTTTTTTATGGTGATTTGGGAGAACTATAATGATATTATTTTCTTCTATCTGAAATTCTGTTCTGGTTCAAGCATAAACAACTCACTGTCATGATGAAATTTCTTCATTTTTCTTTTTAAGATCTATCATGCATTATCACTTTTAAACCTTACAAATTCATCACATAAGTTAGAAGCGAATTTTGTTTGGTTAATTCATGAACAGGCTTTCTCCATGTACCTGATATAAAGTAAATCTTAACCAACCAGTAAATTCTTATTTAATGATAGAATAAGAGAGAGGAGTTATTATTATAGAGTAATTACTTTAGACTTACTGATGAGTCTTCTAAACAGAGGTGTTTGCCAGATAGGACAAAAGTCATTCTGCAGTGTGTAATGCTTAAATTTTTCACTGTTTACTAACTAGTAGACCACACTCTTGAGAGGCAGAATTGTGGTTTCTTAAAATATGCACCGGGAATTCTCTGAAATAACGTTTTCATCTCTTGCTGTGATTTTTTTTTTTTGTTTTCCCCTTTTTGCCCTCACTTATGAAAAATATCATTAGACTTACCAATTCTATCTTAATTTTGCTAGTCAAAATGTGACCATGATGTTATAGGACTAGTAGTTAGTAGTACAAAAATATGAAAGAAGCAGCTGTAGAAACCCCCAAAATGCCTTTGTATTTCTGGTTTGGAGGAAGCAGTGGTATGAAAATATCGTTCGCAAATAACCAGTATGGCACACGGGCATGTACCCGCCTGTTTTAGCCACTTCAGTTCACAAATGCTTTCCACAACTAGAGAAGACAATAATATTTCTCAATTAAAGATAAGAGAGAAAATAGTTTATAAACATAGCACCCTCTTTTGTCTTTTAAAAGTTAATATGAGAAATATTTTTTCTATTAACTAGTTACCATTGGAGAAGCCTTTAAGCAACCCTAGATGGGCTGCACAAACATAAAATGTTTTTTCCCACACACTTCTGTGTGCATGACAGTCTGTGTTCTGCAGTTTGAGACAAGCAGAAAGGTTGAAAATGTCAGGCGGAAAAACATAAAATATTCCTTAACCTCAATTTAAGGTAGTAATAAAGTCTAAAGACCAAGCAAAGTTATGACAAATGCATGAAAGTACACTTCGACTCTTTTTAAGATGTTTTATTAAACATTTCTAGTTTCCTTTGAAAAATATACCAAAGCTGACTTTATTCTGTTGAGGAAACAGATCTTTCCTCCCTAGTCAACCATATATTTAAGTTTTTCCTGAAAGCCTGATGAATGGTTTTCTTAAATTTTTTCCTGACTGTTTGCACACACGATGTAATAGTGGTGCAGGACATGTTAGTCCAACACAGCAACTCAGCCCCATTTGGAAATACGATCCATTAAGTGAATTAGAGGTTTGCAAATAGGTCCGTCAGCTGAGCTTGTCTGCATTTACTTTTCGGTGTTAGTATCCTATATTTAATTTGGAGATACGGTTTTCCGTATCCCTTCTGCAGAGGTGAACTGCAGACTTTCAGAGGTTTTATATGCATTTGCAATACACACTTCAATCGCTTTTAGAGCCTGAGCAAAAGCCTGCTAAAAAATGAAGACACTCGGCATCAGTATATATGCTGTTAAAGAGTTAATATTCTTTAAAACAAAGAGCGAGCATTCTGTTGCATTTATTATTAAAGAGGAAAGGCTGTGTTTATGTTATATCACAGTAGCGAGGACAGAAGTGAACAAGTACAGGGGTGAGTCAGTGAACTGGCACAATGGGTCAGTGTGACTGGTGAAAATGGCCAGTATCTGGGATATTGAGCAGGAGCGGGGAAGAAAGGCTGCCCTGTAGGGCTGGACTTCATTGAGGGCCATTTTGTTTGAATTTTGTCTATTACAAATAATACGAGGTCCTTTTAAAATACATGAATGTAAAATA
This sequence comes from Limnodromus scolopaceus, assembly GCA_028565335.1. Classification (NCBI taxonomy): domain Eukaryota; kingdom Metazoa; phylum Chordata; class Aves; order Charadriiformes; family Scolopacidae; genus Limnodromus; species Limnodromus scolopaceus. Next base: position 104,449,190 of record JAOXNO010000013.1, on the reverse strand, counting down.
ATGAAGTTAAAAAGCAGGCCTTGAAAGTTGCCTTGAAGGTGCTGTCTATCTAGATTACAGATAACTGCCGATAAAGAGAACCTTAAAAACTGTGTATTCCCACCTATCAAGTCAGAGAAAGAGTAAAACTAAGCATTGCTTTTAGCAATCATGCTGGTACAGCTGAACTCCCGAAGTTCTTATTGTGAAACATTGCTCAGCATCAGCATCTTAAAATCTTCTTCAAATGAAATAAAACTGCAGATGTTGGTTATCTAGAATCTGCATGCAGGATTTACGAGTAGATTTCAGAAGGAAGTTGTAGGTCATTCTGTCAGTTCTGGTGTTATTTATATGCTGTTCTTGCTTTAGGACTCTTCCAGTGTATGTGTGGGAGAAAGAGTAAACTATGACCAAAGCCGGCTTCATTATATTGCGGGGAATGTTAAGAGTCACTTTTATTTACTCCACTTCTCCAGCCTATGACGATTGGTACAGAATTTAATTCCATCTGTTCATTTACAATTCATTGTTGAGTGTGTGCATGTTCGCAGTGGAAGAGATTAGTTGGTTAAAGAATAACGTAAGCCTATTAATAAGCTTATCATTATGTAACACAAATGTATTTTAAATTTTTTCTGTGGGATTTTTTTTTTACTGTGCTCTAGAGAAAAGCGTGTTCCATATTCTGTTGCCTTAAACCTAACCTACCGTGAACACTTGTTCACACAAGTGAAACACTTGTTTACATAATCAATTTAATATAATACAACTGTATAATAACTATAATAGCTGTAATTTGGATGCTTAAAAAAGAAATAAGAGCACTGAAAATTTAATGGCAGGTTATATGGGATACTGTCAAGTTATTTACGCTTGGGGTTTGTCTTTCCTTAATGCCACATGCATTTTTTCACTTAGAGATTGTCAGCTTTTCTTTTTCAAGTAGATAGTTTCACACCACAGGTTAATGAAAGGCCAAGAGTCCTATTTCTTCCTTAAGGAACTACTCACTGGCCAGACTCTGCGTACATGGGCTCCTCCACGCTAATACGTGTACACAGCCTTGTTTGTGTTAGGATCTACAAGAAGTCAGGGTTTGGGTGGCAGTGTTTTTCTAAATTAATGCTGCACCAACAAATTTGAAAAGAGAAAGATGGTGGAATGTAGAAGTTAGGAAATACGAAAATAAAATACGGTTTATAATTTATTGGAAAAATGTAAAGACTAAGCCTCTATGCTTGAAAAAGAAATTTTAAACCTCAGACTAAACCAAAATAGAGTCGTGGTATTTGACAGTTTGGTTGTAATCCCAATTTTAAGGTAAGTCAGACTGGGAGACTAAGCAGTTTTAGGATGTCTGTTTACTTCTCGTAATTAAGTTAAAGCTAATTTTGTTCATTTTAATACAAGACAACAATGAGGCTGCCAGAATTTTTACAAAGTTTATTTGGCTTTAGAGAAACTGTTTCAGTTGTGTCTATTGTAAGAGTATTCTTTCTGTTTTAATTAGAAATGTTTGTTATAATGGTGGGTTTTTACACAAAGCTTAATTTGAGCCTAAATTAAGCAGTGGAAAAGAAAATATGTATAAAATGTATCAGAACAGACTTCCTGTTCCATGGACACACCAAATAATTGCCTTTCAGAATAAAATTTGTGAAATTTAATTTGTTCTAAAATTGGTCCAAAAATTAGTTTTTTCCTCATTTTACTACTCCCGAAAATTCCTCTATTTGTAAACAAAAAAGAGAGATGATCTTAAGCAGTTATACTTAACTGCTAATGCAGGAAAAGGTCAATCATGAAATCAGTTGTGTGGGTTTTCTGAGAATAGTTTTCAGTTTTGGTTTCCTTTTATGAGCATTGTTGGAGGTTGGGGGTATATTTCTGTTTTTCAGGTACTTTGTCACAGCAAAGGAATTGGGCTCAATATGCAAATATCATTTAAGTATTTTTTTCTTACCAAAGATTCGCTGCCTTTGCCTCCTTGCCATTTTTTATCTCTGTAAAAGAAGGCTTCCATACCTTTCTTCTGGTTTAAAAGAATGTGTTTGGGGTTGGGAAGATCTACAATCCAGACGCTGGCATCCTGAAAGTCTGACGGTACAGATTTTGGATAATCATTGTTTATTAAGTTTCTTTCCAACCACATTGTGAAGAAGTTTAATGATCAGCATGGGTGCAATTTCTTGGCCTCCACTTATTTACTGGCACAACTGTCAGACCTGTATTGCCAACACTACTATAGCAATTATTAAAAAATAATTTGTTGAAGAGCAGTAGAGTGTTAAAAAGCACTATTGCCACTCGGGTTTATTCTATATAGGGAATGCAGAAGTAAGCTCTGCTGGCAGAGGATCTTTGTTATCCAGAATGACTTTTATCTTCATTGAGTTTGTTAGCCTATTACCTTACATTGCCAGGGTCTTAGAAACTTTTTTTTCAGCAAGTGTGCCATATATTTAATTTCCTCTGTGAACATACTGGAGTCTGCTTTGAAAAGCTTTTGTCCACAGAGACAGATGCCAGTGAGCAAACATTTTGCTACATTCTGCGGAACTGGCAAGCCCCCCCAGTATGAAGTAATCGCAGTAAACTATAGTTCATTACATCAGCATTGTTACTATTGTTTAAGAAAAAGAGAGAAGTCAAATGCAGTCACTAGTTTTCCCTCGGTTTCATTTTCTATTAACAACTAAATGGAAGTCTTTCTGGTGGTTTCGGGGTGTTTTTTTGTGTTGTGCACTTGGTTACTCACCTCTTTTCTCCATAGTACGTAGGCAGCTGATGTTTGTAGGGTCTCACGTCAAGGCAAGAGGTTCTTCAGAGGAGGCTGTGGTGGAGTGGGAGTGCAGAGCACACGTCGCTTCCTGCCAGTGCCAGCCAACACAGGCAAAAGTTCAGGTTTTTGACCTCATAGTACTTTGAAAGTAATAATCAACAAATCATCTTATGTAAAACTGGCAAGGATGAGACCTCTATTAAAGCTTACTCATAGAAATTGGTTAACTTATTTATAAATACAGGATTCTGTACCTCTGGCAAGGAGCTCAACATAATATACAATATGTGGAAAGAATGATTATATGATGATTAAAACTGATTTTAGGAATGCTCTTCCTAAAAACAAGTTATACCTATTTAGAGGATGAAAAGAAGGAGAAGATTGTAGGTGGGTGAAGATAATAAATACAGGGTTTACAAGTAAGGCAAAAAAAATAAAGCAGTAGGTATTTTTAGGGAGAAATGCAGAGTCTTAAAGCACTGGACAAACACATAACCTTGCTCATTGGCTCTTATGTCTGTTTAATGAAGGCATAATGTTAAATGTATGAGATTGTGCAGTGTTGAGGGGGGTTAACCTACGTCCTGATGGAAATGAGCAGAATGGATATGGGGGGTAAAAAAACCACCACCCCATGAGATTCTGAGAACAATCAAAGAGAAGTTTTGCTGGGGAAATTTCCTATTTCCACACCCTGTGAAGAGCACAGCGCAGGTGAATGCTAAGAAATATGAGTAAATACACGGCTACATTCCAAGCAGTTAGCAAGCCTGGCTAAAAGACAGTTATAGTAAACTAGATTAGTATCGTTATTGTGACGTTATCATGAATCTAAAGGAGAAGACCACAAAAACTGAAATATAGAAAGAAATGCCTTTAACAGCAACAAAAAAAATCAGCAAAAGCCAGTCATCTATAAATGTTCTGTTAATTTCTTGTGGAAGGAAGTCATTGAAGGACAGTTTCAAAATAATCTTCTGAACATTTAAGCTTGTGTGATGAGCTTAAAACACATGTATTTCTCCAGAATTAAGACTGGTTATTTCATCTTGTATAGCCTTGTTCCAGAAGACTGGACAAGTAGGTGAGGAGAACAGTACACTTTTTTTTCTGGAGGAAAAATAGAAAAGGCCTTATAATGAAAAGTCCCAGTTTCATTCTGCCTCTAATTAAGACTGATTGTAGTTGTCTTTGTCTGTGGATCTCAGAGCACTGGGGAGGGTTTCTCTTTTAACAGGTGTGTTACTGTCCTTTTTGCCCATAAACAGTGGATAAGCCCGCTGCAAAAGAGATGGGCAAGACCAGTGCTCTGTAGGCACAATGCTCAGTATTTCCCTGTATCTTGGCAGAAGTCCCTGAAGACTTGTGAAAGAGGTCATGACTTCTTCAGAGGACTCACTCACTTTCTCCAACCCTTAGCAAGTTAAGAATCTGTGATCTTTTATCAGTTTTATCTCTTAAAATGGAGGAAAAGGCATATCTTGTATCCCACTGTTTTGGAGAGATTTCAATGTAAAAGCTGCTTATTTTCTGGACCTTTTTCACCTTACACATGTGCAATAGTTGTAACACTGGCTGCCAGTCTTCTGAGCAGAATCCAGCATGTTTGGATTTTATTTGCATTGTCCTTTTTCCTCTTTTCCAGTGCACAGACCTATGGCTGACTTGTGGTCTCAATCTAAATTACAACTGTATCTCTTTTTGTTGGCTGACATAGCTCCCTTTCTTCTCTCCACTTACTAATAGTATCCGCAGATGTGCTTCTTTGCTTTACCCTGTTTTGTTTGTTCATTGTTTTATTTTTGACAGTTTGACTATTTGGTATGATATGGGCCTCTGGGCTCTTCAGATAGATAGGGAGTGTGTCAGCTTGGTCAGTCACAGTGAGGTTCACTTATCTACTTGGATATGTAAAATTGGCTTATTCTATCTAATTTTCCCAAGCCTCCTTTGACTTTTTTTTTTAGTAACTTTGTGCTTTTCTATCTTATGTAAACTGCATAGGCAGAGTACAGGGCTGTTCATTCAGAAATTACCATTTATCTGTAAAGACTAGAGAGCACTGTAGTGTTTTGCAATGAACTAAAGGTATTGCATTTATACACTGAAGAAGTTCTTATGTGTGATTTTGTTACTGCATCCTATTAGGGAACAGACCATTATCAGACCCATCTGGCCCAACTTTGAAATTACCTTAATATTTGTATTGTGGAATGCAGTTATATTTTTCTATTGTTCATAACACAGTTGGGGGCTCTTTTCATTTGTCTGTAAAAAACATCTTGATAGGAGTCTGCTTTCTGCATAATTCTTATTGTGGCAATTCCATTCTATCCGGGCATGTGGCTCTTTCTTCATACCTTGTGATGAAGGAAGAGAACATCATATGTAGTGATGTACTTGATAAGTGCTAGATCTGGGCATGCATGACAGAGAGGGCACTGTTTCCAGAGGAACCACAAAATTGAGTTTAGGGGAAAAAAGGGGGAAGAAAGAAGGGAAAAGGCTCTTTTCATTTTAGACCAACTTCAGCAGTACTCCATGCATTTTGAAATGGTTCAGCTATCTGCTAGGAGTCAGCCATAAATCCGATGGGGAAATAATGGCAGATGGAAAACCCAGGGAGTGTTGTGGGCATTTGCAAACCTAGTTACCATATCCCTGTGAGGATTCAGTAGAGTGCATTTGGCACTCTCGACCTACACTGCAGATTGTTTCCACAAGGCAGCTTATAACATAGTGGCAGAGAAGACCCCGAGGTCTTTACATACAATACAACCTCACTTCTAAAAGTATGTGCTCGTTTGATGTAATCAGACAAAGCATACCTCCAGGAGAAAAAGGAAGAAATAGGCATTTCTTTCAGAACAGATGTTTTCAGTTTTTACTAAATCCGTTCTTGCTTCATGATGCTCACGTGAAAAGAATCCATCAGAAACTCCCACTAAAGGATGCGGGAAATCCACAAATGTTGCACAGTGTGCATAAGCATTCAAACTATTTACAAATCAAATACTAAGTTTTATATGCATTTCTGCTTTTACATAGTTTAAAAGTATGAAGTAACATATCTCCTCAGATGATGACAACCTTGCAGAAGGAAAATAACAAGTAGAACATGGTTTCAGGAAACAAGCTTCCTAGAACCATAATTATTTCAAATATTTTTTTAAGTGTGAAATACACTGTGTCTGTGAGAAACTACCTTTTCAACTGAGAGGAGCATTTCTTCTCCAATCATATGGCCTCAGCTGAAATTCTTAAATCCTGAAGTGCCTAGATGGATGAAGCACTTGAGCCCATTTCTGAGGAATGCGAGGATTCCTTATTTATTTCTCTTTTGCTAAGAGGTGCAATAATCAAAAAATCCTGATTGTTTCTCAACGTGAAAGTAGAAGAGGGCATTGAAATTAATCTTCTGTTTGTTAGGCACTGGAGTTCAGTAAGGAGTGTGAAGGAAAGAAAATACATAGTGTTGCATTAACCTTCAACACACTTGGGAGCAGCAACAAAAATGCTTCCCATCAACAGTGGAAGATTTTGAGTGACAAGGAGTGTGACAGCAGACTGTCCGCAGCACGAGAGGGGTGACTGCCTGTGCAGAAGAGGTGCTTCCCTTTCTTCACCGCTGTTCTGTTGTCTTCTTTGTTCCATGATGGGGTCCTGGGCTGGGTTTTGCATGCCCTCCTGCTCACTCAAGACCTTTCTCAAGGCATCTCTCCTCTGGGTTAAACGTCATACAGTTGCAGGTATCCATTCAGATCTGAGACTCAGCCATCTGCATACCTTATCTGGTGCTCTGAGCTAGAAGTGACTTACCAGTTGCCATTTTCTGCATTGAAAATTCTGTAATTTTCCATATATACAGGCGTGTGAGCGAGAGTGCACGTGTTACACGTGTGCAGGTAAGACAGAATATTTCTCCCCAGAGTCGTGACTTCCAGATCAGCCACCAACCTGAGAAAGCGAGGGGGCTCTGGAAATAAGCTGCTTGCCTTCCTCCCCCCTGCCTGGCCACTGGACCGACCCAGGGCATTGCCTCCTAGTCCCTCCTCTTCCAGTCCCCTGTGTCGCTTCCCCTATACCATTCCCTCCCTGGGGCACTGCTTAATCTCCAGCCCGTAAGTATTTCGCAGGTTATTTGGGGGTGGTGGCTTTCAGAAGAGTATGCTGAGGTGTGGTATAGAGCCAAATCTGCGGCTTCGTACTGTAGGCAGATAATGCCAGAGACGTTCTGCAGACTTCAAAACAAAGTGTGATGGCCCAGGATTTTGCGTATTCTTAGAATATCGCAAGCAGCAGTGTTTCTCCATTTGAAAAACAAACGTCCTTCCAGGTCACTGCATGACTCTCTGTTCTTGTGCAAGATTGAATTAGAGGTAAATTGGCTTTGGTTTCTTAGAATGACTGTGCTCGTGTTGCATTGTATTCTGCTTACAAAGCTACAGGCTGATTTTTGTTCTGGTGGTGTAAGTTGTGTGATTACAGTAAGATAAAACAGTATGGAAGCTGTTTATTCACTAATCTTATTTGATTGTCATTTTTAGAGCAGGCTTGTTGCTAAGACCATATAGTGAAATTATGCAGGTTTGGCCATCTTTTGGCTATTCTATTTGTAATATTCTGTTCTGTTTGAAGAATGGGACTAAATTGAAAGCATTCTTCCTCTTTTTTTTTCTTCCCTCCACCCCCTCCCTGGCTGTCCTTCAGAAATCATGGCATCGTGCTTTGTATTTTCCTTGTTGGAAGTTTGAGATACAGTTAGATGCCTTTCTAAGGATCGTCTGAAACTGCAGTACAATGCACAGTGATGTGAATGGCCTGTTGTCAGCACTGGTTAAAGAAGCTGTGACAAATCAGCAATGGAGATGGAGCAGGGGGATCAGTTTACAGCTAGGAAAACTACAATGGCAGTTGTATTGGGAAATCAATGTTCTTTTGGTGTGTTTTTTATTGCCCAAATGTCAGTGTTTCTCAATAGCTTGCTCATAGGAATAGGAGTCAAGGGAATTCTCAATGTCCAAATCACAGAACATGTGCTTTTGTTTGAATTCTCCTCAATTTGTGAGCTGCTCGCAGCAGGCTGTAATCATGTATCATGCTGATTTTTGGTATCTGTTATGCATTATTTCAGTTTCTTATGATTTTTGTCTGCTTATTTACGCAGGGGAAACAAAAGGGCAAACTAGATCAGCAAAAAGAGCTTCAAGATGTAGCTTTACTCGAGAATGCATTACCTGGTTTGGCCATGGGGTACTTTATCCGTGTCTTTCAGTTTACCTATCTGTGAAAAAAAAAAAAGGATAGTGCCTTCCTACAGACCTTGTAAAAGCTGTTACTGTGTTTGATATTAAAGGTTATTGTAGCGGAGTCACGGGCTTTTCCAGTACAATGCAGTCATAGATATTGTTTTGTCTTTCTGATTGCTGTGAAATAATTGTTAGTGCCACTCTTTGCCAAAGACATCGTTATTCTGTCTAGAAAGTATCAGTACAGCTTCATTACTTCCTGGAAAGTGTTTGGTGCGGTACAGATACAGGTCTGGTCCTTTTCAGTTCTCTTAGTACAGCACATCAAATGAACTCTGCTCCATTTTACTACAGCTTTAGATGAGATCAAATTATAAGTTTGTAAGAACTGAGATATGAATCCTAATAACCAGATTTAGTGAAAGTAAAATGAATGCAGCCATTTCAAAAAATATTTACATTAGAATGAAGGACACAAGTTAAGCAGCATAACCAGCTTACCTGATCTGTGATGCACAAGTTGTTGCAAGATCCCCTGAACAGGAGCTGAAAAATTAGAAAACGATTGAGGAACATTTTTCCCTGACCAGCTCAATTCTTTGTCCACACTGGGAAAATACACCACGTTAGAAAACGGTTAGCCAACAGTTTTGTCTTTCATGTGCGTAAGGACCGCTGTGTAAACTGTGACCAATTCAAACGTCATTAAGTACCATTTTCCCTATCTATACTAACAGTGGAACTGTGTTCAGTAGTCAATGTGTTTTTACTGTGTGCCAAGTGTAGACAAAATCCGAGTTGTTCATTTTGCAATGCGTACACCAAAGAGCTTTTAAATGTGGTAAGTCTATGACTAATGTTAATGCTTATAGGACTGTTGGGGACAATGTAGATATTTATGTAGATATTTCCCAGTAATGACTTTGAGGGTTGTTTGCTTTAGACTATGTAAAACAAACATAATACAGCCAGCAAAAGTTAGGAGTTTTTGCTCCTCTTAATAGAACGAGGGTCTCCAGTGGAGGATGCTTGAGAGGAGCCATGCTAGATGTTAAGGTGGCACCCAGGTGTCTTTGACTCGCTGAAGAATATTGTCTTCAGAAGGTTACCCAGTAGCTAGTTCAGGCTGCATTTCAGAAGCATCAATGAAGCCACCAGACCAGTATAACCACCGTATCTCTTAGAAGAGTTCATGTAGGGCCTGTTTACCATGGGTTTCCAGTGATCCAGCAGCCTAGGGCAAAAGTGACCATTCAGGGCTCTGAATACTTCTGTAGGACTGACTGCTAAGATTATATATGCTATTTGGTTTCTTGCTGATTAAATTATATTACAATTTCATCTGCCATCTGTCCATCTTAGGCACACTGAGCAATAGACCTGGGTGGACTGTGCTTTACAGAAAGGCTTGGCTTTTTCTCCAGAGTTTTATTGGAAAAGGAACGCAAGAAGAGTCACAACCTTACTCAATATAGCTGCATTGATACAAGGGCTCTTCCTAAGTGGGTTTTCCAGAAAGACTCATTCTAGTGCAGACAAGGTCTTGGAGAAACACATTCAGTAATCTCCCCCATCCACAAGCTGTGGTGGGGTGGTCTTCTTGTATTCTTAGCATTGGAGCAGCCCTCTTGTGATGACTCTTCATGCGGCCAGCGCAGCTGCTCTCTCTGTGTCCGGCTGTTTGCCCCATCTGCTGCAGACGGTGCAGCAAAGTCTCCATGCAGTCAGAGGAGAAGAGAGGACTTTCAGAAAGAAAAGAGACTTTTCATAAGAATTGAAAAGCCTGTCTTTAATTAGGTCCATTGCTTGAGCTGACCTTTTAAAAATCTCTTTTCAGTAGCTTTGATTTTTACAGGGGAATCCATTATGGTGTAAGAACACGAACAGCGTCGGGCTTCACTGTTGCATAATATTTCTTCATCTTAAGTATTTTCCTCCACTTGCTTTGGCTGGTAGTTGAAAACTGCTAGAAAAAGATCTGCATGTTTTATTTGTGATGTGATAGAACTGGGAAGGAAAGCAATAAATAATGATAACAACTCTTAACGTAAACTTGTTTTCCACTGGTAAGGCTTATACTGTTTTCTTTGTCAAGCAGTGAGTAGTCCCAGGGTAAATCATGTCTGTATTTAAGGTTCATGTTTGAGCAGTTCCCAGAGTTGTCACCAGATTTTCAACCGTCCTTGCTATTTTTACTGTGGATTTTCCAGCTGATACTAGGAGGCACTGCCCATGTACTGGATGATCTGTACATGTGTGGTGGCTAGTCCTTCTAACCAGACGTATTTCTGGATATTCAAAAGTAACTCTACTAGAATAAATTCTGAGAGCTAAAAGGTGTAGCACAAATAGTAATATATTTGAATTGCATGGTAGCCCTTTACAGGAAATACTGATTGCATGTTTCACAGAGTTGCAGCAGCCAACATCAGCATAATTCACAAGTATGCCATGTCTTATTTTTAATCTTACAGCATGGTACACTGCACTGTGCGCACTGCATTGACTTGCTTTTATTTTACTGCTTACAATGTGTAAACTTGAGACTGGACTTCAGATGTCCCTGCACCTTGGGCAGAAATGGAAGTCCTCAGGCCTGCCTGGCACATGTGCTGTTGCAGCCAGTCTCTTGACCACATTTTGAGGTGACGGTCGCAGCTGCCTCTACACCTTTTAGTTCTGAGGAGAGGTCCCTGGTCCGCTCAATCCCAAAGATACGGTAAAAAAAATAACACTCTCTCTGTTGAGAAAGCATCAAATCACTTCAAAAGCTCACCCACCTTGATGCAGATGATTAGATGACCCGTGGCAAGCCTTTAAAATTGCATGCATAGATTTGGTCTCTGTTTCTCCTCATACTTGAGCTTGAGCTAAACCGAGGCATTGAAATGCGGTCGATAGAGCCTTTCTCTGGCCCCAAAGGAGGGATGTGCTTGAATACGTCTCTGTATCCCTTTGCCTCATCAATCCCAACTCTGCAGCAGATGACCAGATGGCCACAGTTCCACAGGTGTGTTTTGTAGCTACAAGATAAATCTCACGGCAAGCAACTTCCTTCCATCAGTTAAGGACACACGCATTAAAATTCAGATTTTTTTTCTTCAAAAAAAACCCCAAAAATCTCTGAAACCTCTTCATGAGAAACACTGCTTCACGTGGCAGCTGAGAGAGCGTGCCTCCCTTTTTTTAGTGTAGGGCAGCCAAAAATTGTTTATGGTTCTAAAAAAGTTGTAATATTTGAGAAAGTATAAATTCAGTGATATCGTATATAAAAGATCGGGATTGTCTTTTTCTTCTGGACTTTGCAAGAAATGTGTAACTTTTGGATGATGCCTCCTGTCTGACTTGAGATGGTGATGGGTGAGAAGTAACAGCCACCCCTCTAAGGAGTTATGAAAAAGTACTGGCATATGCTGTTAAACCGCTTAGAAATATAGTAAGGCAAGACAATGAATAGGATTAGAGAAATGTGGAAGTTTGTGGAACTGGTGGCAGTGGTTGACCGCTTATATCCACCAGCGGATCTTGTTCGCAGGGGAAGCAGGAGGAAAGCTAGCTGTTACTACGACTTTGTTTGCTCCAAAGGAAGAGGGCCCAGCAGAAGGGAGCTTCAGATAGCAGTAGTGGGCATTTTGATGTGTATTTTTAGTACAACTAAGATAACGTTTCTAGAAGTGTAGCTTATGTTTAAACTCTCATTTGGGGTTCTTGGTTTGTTTCATTTTGTTTGGGGTTTCTTCTTATCAGCACTTCTCATGCATTCTTTCTTTCCTTTCCCTGGCTTTTCTAGCTGCTGTTCTGGAGCAGCATTCTTTTGTTTTAAGGTATTTGTAAACTTTTTTTGAAAGAAGGTTTTTAATGGAGTATAAACATACTGTGTTCAATAATTGCTTATGAGTGTGAAACGGGGTCAGTTTGCTTTCATGCTTTTATTTTCGTGGTCTTTATTTTCAGGGCCTTAGGCTTCTATTTTAAATCCACAGTAAGACAACAGATGCAATTAATATGGCTTTACATGTTTCTCACCTGGCCAGGAAAGGTGTACCTTAGAAATTGTGTCTGAGGTTTCCCCTGGGATCTTTCATGACATTGCACATGTATTTTGTGCAGTGGGACATTTATATAATGCATCTGGCAACTTCCATCCTAATTATTGTCCAGAATTAACTTTGCAAAGCTGAGAAGTATCATTTAGTTTGTAGTACATTTTTAAAGGTTCACGTAAAAGATGTGACCTATCCTGCATAGCCATGGGTAGGTAGGAAAACGGTTTTGAAACACTTCTTGTATTGCCAACCATTTTACTCTGTCGAAGCAGGGGAGGAAAAAGGGAATTAAAAATGTAATCTGGCCATACTTAAAATGTTGACGTGTTTATCCTGCACATGGTGTTTAGAACTGAGATGTCCTATAAGAACCAAGAATGCCTTTAGAGGTTAGTATTTACAGCCATTTTTTTCCCCTTTATCACAGTCACAGCATACTAGCTGGGAATCTAAATAAGTAGTCAGCTGAATATACACATGGCTAGGTTATCTCATTTCTAGCTGCCTGCTTTGTTTATCAAGCACTTATGTAACGTTCTGAATTATATTAAGGCAGGGTCAAGCTTTGTATTCACATGCTGTTATCCTTGTGCTGATAGGAGAGATGAACGGAGCAGGGTGTGAGATGTTTAAAGGGATGGCTGCCTCTGCCCTCCTCTCCTCTCCTGAGCTTAAGACCTTAGATCTACAGCCCATTTCTCTTTTGCTTTCTAGCAATTACAGTGCAAGGCTGCAAGGCTTCATGCTTCACGTTCGTATCAGCAGCATGGAGGCGCAGAGCTAAGGCTGCGAAGGCAACAAGTGCCAGACTGTAAACATTGATTTGAATGCTATCAAACTGATTTGGGGTTGGAGATAGACCACGGATTTTCAATACGTGTTTATAATTAAGAATGTAAACAGAATTTCATGTTTATATGCCCCAGATAGAAAAAAGAGGCTTTTAAATCTCTGGTTTGAACTCCTTGAAAATAAAAGAAATGAACAGTGAGGGTAGAAAGGAAAATGACACTCCTGCGAGCATTAAATCATACTGTTTCCGCGCTCCCTTCCTCTCCCTCTCCATCACGCACAGCTGAATACAAAAACTCAGCTGCAGAGCTGTTATTTTTCATTCTTCTCTTAGACTATACCCTTTTTCTGAACACATATGAATGCAATGGGGGTTTGTTTGTCCTTCCCCCCCCCCCCTCCATTGGCAGGATGTAAAAAAAGAGTTTGCCTAAAAGATGTATTGAAGTTAATAATTATCTGTTCAATTAAAGACCTTTTCATGGTAACACAACACAGTATTTTTTTGCGTAAATAGGTTGATACAGACTCACTGTGACCATTACTTAGTCATGTAACTCATAAGCAGCTAAGTGTAGCCAGCCAAATCTGGTTTCAAGATTTTGTTGGAGTTTTTTGGTCAATAAATCATAACCTCTCTTGAGACTTATGAAAATTCCTTTTTAGCCATGGTAGTTGCTAAGTAATGCCCCTACTTGGATAACAGTTTAGATACCAATCCTTAAATTGATAGCTTGCAAACAGACTGCTAAATTTATGCACAGAGCCTTTCTGGTCAAAGCCAGCCAGTTTATTTGCTGTTTTCTAAAAGATTAAAGCCTTGAAATCTCTCTCTGCTTAAGCTGCTGATTGCCATCTGAAGTTTCCTTAACTTAGAAGTCTGTATCTGAAATAAAATCTGAATCCCAATTTCTTTATCTTCTTCATTACTCACCCTAAAAACTTTTAAAGAAAAACAGGCCTTCGTTTTCAGTTTTGGAAATACTATTCATTACTTCAGTGTTCCTTTGTTCACAAATTTAAGCCATTAAAAAAATAGTGCATTAATGCAGATACCAGGCTTATGCCATTCCTGTTTCTGATTCGGTTTTCACTTAAACGCTGGCTCCAGCGCTGCCAGTGACACTCCTAGACGTGATGCTACAAATGAATACCTGAAAAATTCCACTTTAGAAAATTAAAACCCCTTCTTTCATAGAAAGAAAAATAACCACTTACTTTAACTTACTTTGGCATTTGAATTTTAACACAAACGATGATTTTTTCCGAGAAAGCTGTATGTCAGATTTGTGTTGGGATATGCATGCCAAAATACTGTTTCAACAGACTTGGGTCTTGTGGCAAAGTTTATGAAATCAGCATTGCTTGAAGGATGTACTTATATGATGGCTTCTATGGCATAGTGAAGCTTATACAGAACATCTGAAAGCTGTTATAGCAAACAGCTATACAGTTTTACTGTAATTTGTAAAATAATCAAGAAAATCCTTACAGTACTTTGCCTAAACAAGTGTGGGCACTAGTAGCCCTTTATAAATTTCTATTCTAAATTCTAGGCATTTTTACATAGCATAGTCTGACTCTTCTACATTTGCAGTTAAGTTACTATTAAACCACCTTAAAAAAGAAATGAAACGTATTAAGCGTTATCTTCTTTCCCCCTCACCGCCATGACTGCAGGCGTAAATTGTAAATTTTCAGTGATGCATTCCAAGAGGCCGAGTGAGATGAACGGCACAAGCTGCAAAAATCGTCCGTCGCTCACCCACTAACAGGGGCCTTCTTTTCTGTGAGTTTCCATAAATTAGATGTGGAGCCAAAGCAAGCGGAAGCTATTTTTAGTGCGGCAGCAGCAGCACTGCAGAACAGAAGCTGGCGGAGCGTCACGTGTGTCAGGCTGAATCAAAGGGAGTATCCCAGCAATGTGCTGTAAACAAAACAAGGGCGCTGTCAAAAAACAGGCTTTCAGGTACCCTAAAAATTCCGAATCAAAGCCTCACGCGAGAAGCGACTGCACCAGCTTCCCCAGCTGTGTTTCTTAGGAGATTTTCCTATTTTGCAAACATGGGAGCGCAGTAAGAATTCCCCGTTTCCTGGTGTCCCATTGTCTTGGTTGATGCAGTCCTTACCGTTAGGCATTTTATTTAGAAATCTGTATTTTTCTGTCTCTATCTCTTATCAAGCATAATTGTTGTCTCAAGGTACATAAACATAGGAAAAGCAGATGCAGCTGTCTGCAGAGCCACTGCATAGGGGATGTCCTTGCTCGTGGAAACACTGCCTTACAGCCTGTGAGCTGTTGCTTTTCAGCAAGGAGAAGAGCAATATGAGCTAATACTTTATTCTTACACATTAATTGGATTGACATGTTCAACTCTGAGATTTTCCATTCATAATTAGTATTTTTAATTTTGTGGATTTTTTGCATGACATGTGTCTGTCCTCAGAAATTATACATTAACCTGAGTAAATACTCACTGAACCTTTCAAAGATTAACTTTTATTTACGTTTACTTTGGTTTCCATGTGTCCGCATGCTTTTGAAGGGACAAATGTATTTTAACTCAGTAATTTCAAGACTGTCTGTTACTTAAAATGACTTGCCAAGTCCATGGCATGAAAGCTTATAGTCAGTCAAAAGCATCAGTTTATTGCTTCTCAAGCAGTTGAGACACAACTGTTATGGAGGTTAAAAAAGGTGTTGAAAATTTTTATTTCAATTGATAGTTTATAGAGAAAAAAAAAAGCTACTTCCCGTCTTCCTGAAAACCATCTGTTCAGGTGATGCATCCTCTGTAGGTCCTGCAGGTGCGTGTATGAACTATAGGGTTTGATTTTGTTGAGGTTTCTCTTTTGGGAGCCTGGGGATTCAGAGAATGTTTGCTACTCTTACAGTAAATGCAAATAGCTGTGAAAAAGTGACTTGGGAATAAGGATGTCAGCCTGAGAAAGCTGAATAATATGGTTTCCCTACAATAGCACCCTATGCAAAAAAGGGTTGGATGGGATAAATACACAATAGGCACATAAAGACAAACGCAAACACCAACGCCAGTTGTGTCACCACTGGCACAAAGGGACTCTTGAGAACAGCAAGTCCCTCTTGTTACCTCCTCGGTAACAAGGGTTTTTCCCCTGGGCTGGGGGAGAAGTTGCTCGAGGCAGCACCTGGGTTTGGAAAGAACAGCTTAGCATGTCCACCGTGGCACAAGTCCTGCACAGGTGCAGGAAAGGACGCTCTGATTCTTCCTGAAATTGTAGGTTTGATAGACTAAAGTGTCAAAGAGGAGCTGTTAACCTGGTCTGACCCACAGACTATACACTTCTGTTCAGACAATGTATTTGAGGCAAGTTGCAACCAGGGGAGAAAAAAAAACATAGAATATAATGTTGGGAGTAGGAAAAGCTAAGAAAAAAAGAGTAGAAGTGGCAAATTGATAACAAATGTTACCTGCACATCTTAACTCATTTAATAATGCTAAATATGCAGACTCTGAGCTGAGTGTTTGTAACTATTCAGACATTAGCCTTTCTATTTTTCAAAGAAAGTATTTTGATTTGGCTTTTGTTCCAGAACCCCTTTCTCAGTGTTCAACATTCTCTTATGAAAAGATAGCAAAAATATTTGGTATGATTTATACAAATTTTCACTTTATGTAGAAGGAAAACAGCAGCTCTTCTGTGGGTAATAAATATTTTCAAATGCCTGTAGCTAAATCAGGCGATGTCCAGCTGAACTCTGAATCCACAGTTGCTTCTCGAGTTGAGAATCCAAGTGTCCTGTGCTGCCTTACCATAAAATAGAACAAGAAGATATGGCCATGAATATCTCTGAATAAACACCTGAATGTCAGCTTCTTGCTCCTTGTCACACAATTCCCTTGCACAGAAACGCTGCTTCCTTGTTCCGATACCCACCATCTCTCCCATCTCAAATACCACGGGGAAAAAAAAAGCCTTTAAAATGCAGACTGCAACACATTCTCATGTCTGGTTTTGTTAGAATGGCTCCAACCAGCAGCTATTGTAACTTCAGAAGACAAATAAGCTGAAAACATTTTGATTTGAAGTAACAACAAATCACAGGAAAGGAGCTTGTCTTCAGCTAGAAATTTTAGGGTGTTTTGGGGCCTCAGAGAAACAGGATTTGGAGAGCAAGAGCTGACTGACCCTGCCGATGCCGGCAAAGCGACGGTCTGTTTTCTGTAACAAGTAAGGTGCTGTTTGTTCTCAGCAAATCCGCCGCACTTAAGCTGAAGTTAGTAATCACCTACGTGTTTGTGGCCAAATGAAGCGGCCTTGGCAGCGCCGCCGCCGCGCAGGGAGTTGCGTGTGTCGCAGCCACCGCGTTTCCTGCCCCGGCCCCGGGAGGAAACCGCCGCAGGCAGCAAGGGTGGGGAGTCTCCTGCCCGCTGGATGCCGTCTCGGCCTCTCGAACGCACACCTCGGTGGTGTTATCAGTAATAATGCAAAATAAATAAGAAGCGTGTGCCTGCGAGGCATCGTGAAGCCGGGCTGGACGTCACGTCCAGCTCACAAGTTGCAGCTTCTGCAGCTCAGCTCACCGCTACGGCGTCTATAGAACAGGTTTTACTGGGCGAAGCATAGAGCAGAGACGGCACACTTGGGGTATAACGGCATCGAGCTCTTAGTGATGCAAAAAAAAAAAAATTACAAGTTAAAAAGAATAATAGTTGCAGTGGATCTGCTATCTACGGGGAAGCTTGGAACAGATGCTTCTTTACTGGGATATTATGAAATCTAATTTTTCAGTAGGTCACTTATGACATGTATGTAAATAAAAAAGTCTATAAAAAGCTATCCTATTAACATATGGCAATATAATTGAAAAGGAAGGAGATTTCTTGAAAATTATGCTGGGTTAACATATGACTGCTTAAATTAACTTTGGCTTATAGGACTGTTTTAATTATGTAGTAAATTAAATACAAGTAGATCAAAGCTTGTGTTATTATATATAGTTGCAAAACCTTTTCAAGGACGTAATATTTGTAATCAGCTCAGAATAGCTGTAATTTTCTTCTTCCACCATCTCTTGCAAAGAAGCTGCTATACATGAGTCTTAACTTTTCTCTGATGTATGCATTTTGGAAGTTTTTTCTGGATTTCTTCTTTTTGCCAGCTCCTTTTCAGTCTCTTTGAATCTCTTGACACAGACTGCAGGTGAGATTGCAGCCCAACTGGGCACACCCAGCCTGCCATTAACCTAACCAGTCTGGGCACCTGTGCAGAAAGAAAAAGCTTAATGCAGCCAGGTTTCTAAAACACTGGGCTCAGGTGTGGAGCCTTGACACAGCAGATATACTGCTATCTGTAACTGAGCTGGCTAATTTAAATTTCAGCAGATGTCTGCAGTAATTCTCTATATGCCTGTGGATCACCATGAAGATAATGTCTCAGTTATAATTTTCTCTTATCCATAGTTACGTGCCTATTCTGTGGGTGTCTTTTTTTGTTTTTTTCTGTGAGTTTCGTAAGTTCTAGTTCAGCATTTCCTCTTCCTTATCTGAACCATCCTTTCTTTGGTATTTCTCTCTTTCTCTTTCTTCACTCCTACTTGCCTGATAAATCTTGCACCATTATTCTTAACTCTCATCACTTGAAATAATGATACTGGATTTTAATAATATCCTCTGTTTCTTAGCACGTTGGGAAAGTCCCTCTTACTTATTCTGCAAATGTGATGTATTTAGCAGCTTCCACAAACCTTGCTGAACTTTAAAGGTAAATTGGAAAAGGTGAGGTTGCTGCACTGATTTTGCTGTAAGTAGAATCAGCTCATAGCTGTGTATTTGCTTAATTCCTCCAGCATCTGAAACATGGGTAGACACCTGTTCTGGAAGCTAGATGGAAGGCAACAAGAAGTCTTCCCCAATGGGATTAAACCTTGAATAAACTTTGATGCAAATACCCAATGGGAAGCAGAAAGATCCTTATTTTGTGTACTGTATACAGAGTAAAGCATACAGGTGTTTTTCTGCAGTTGTTGATTGCCTTTTGCTTCTCTGTTTCTCCTTTGCATTTTCTCAGAAATATGTAGTCTGATATTTCAGTGGCTTTAAGTAAATCAGCTGATTTTCTTTTAATTGCTGTGCTCATCATTATATACTACGTATGGGAAGAATTGCTTACTGTGCATACAATATCATAACCAACACTCAGAAGTGGAGCCAAGGAGGTGATGTTATGCAGGTTGTCATCAGCATGAGTACAAAGTACAGCTCACCTGTACCCTCAATTTCTAAGCACAGCCCTTGCTGTCAGCAAAAGGTCATGCAAAGGGTCCCCTCCCACAGCGTTGTCATGCTTGTGTCATACAGGAAAACTGCTTTTGCTGACACAAGGGCTTCCTCCTTGGGCTTAGGTCTGCCTCCTGGTTTTAACCCTTAAATGACAGAATAATTAAAATTAGAATTTGTGTCAGGCAGCTGCCTATGTCTGGTCAATATAACAACTTAATGAAAAATATATGTATTTTGTGGTATCTGAAATGGTGTTTAGATTGTCTTGAGTGGCACCTTGGTACTGATAAGTAGTGCTCTGTCTTAATGTTTGCCATTGCTAGTTCATGTCCTTCCTCCCAGAAGTGCTTTTTATGCTCACTTTCTACTTGTTGATAAAGTAAAATTCAGGCCTTTTTGCACAAATTCAGTAAATGAGATTTTACATCAAAAAGCAAGATGGGGCAGCAGGGGGGGAACCAGCATTTCACCTCAGTGTGCATCTTGCAGGTAGCACTTCCCTCAGCTGCTGCTTGACAGGAGGATTTTTGAATCCTTGGATCCAACTAAATATCCTGCTCAGCAGTCCCAGCTTAAGGTTTCTGAAGAGGATCTTGCCCCAACACCTCTAATAAATGGCATCCTGAAATATGTGCCCCTCTCAATTGGTACTTCCAAGATGGTAAAAAGCTTTTGGGTTACAAAATTAAGACTCTGTAAGCAAGCAGAGGAATCCTGGCAATTAATAGAGAAAGAGTGATACTATCAAGCAACTTTCTTTACTGCTGGAATATTTTTTTCTTTGGATAGTCAGTGTGGGTTGCAAAGGGGGAAATAGTGTGTTTGGGTTCTAAGAATTTATATAGCAACATCAGGAAAATATTTCTTGGGCTAGCAGTGAGGGCTGGGGGCCTTTTTTGAAGGGATTGTGAGAGAAGGCATGAATTTAGAACAATAGCATTTTAGAATAAGACTGTGTAATGTAACTTTGAACTATTTATAACATGCAGAGAGATAGTGCAGGTACTTGTGTTTAGTGTAATTATGCTTATGCAATCAGCTTTTTTAGGAAGATATCCATTTGACTAGTTTATTTTTGGAAATGTACTCCAGGGTGCTAAAATGTGTATCTATATATCTGTCTTTATATAATTTTCAGCTTTGGTTCTAAATCTGTTTTTTGTATCTGTCAGGAGATATCCTTCTACCTAAAAATGCTCCAAGGCTGATTAACGACTGATGGCAGACAAATCTACAAATATCAAGCTTTTGGCATCATAAATGAAAATGCCTTGCTTTATAAGGGGGGAGGGGGAGAGATTAATTTCCTGTTTAATTTCTACAAGAAAAACCCCACAGCCTAACCAGATGGAATTTCTTTGTACTATAAATAAGCAAAGCTTTCCTTCTTTCATGGCTTCAATTTTGATATATTTCTATCTAAATTGCTCCTTCCACAATTTTCCTTGTACTGCTGGATTCAGAGATGTTCCTTCAGATGCTTACTAGATGATGTAAATAACGGAATGAAGCTCTTCAACACTGATGCAGATGTGTGTGTATATATAGCTCTAAACATGCTGTGTAGCTAGCTGGGGCAGTCATGATCACTTGAATGTATATTCTGGGGAAAGTTAGGATAAAATACATCTTTCCAGTACACCAAACCAAGATGGTTTGGTGCTAATCTAGGTAGATAGTTCTATTAACAATTATAGAAAAAGAGTAGAGTGATGAATTTAAGCAAAAATGATTGGTTGTGGGTTCATGTGAAATGCATTTTGTTTCCTTCAATATGGTCCATCTGTAGTTCATGTCATGTCATAATAATTTTCTCAGTTGGGTATAGGTTTACAATATTATTTTTATTTATTAATATTAATCTACTGGTTTCTCATTATATCTTGCATTCCATTCCTTAACAATTGTAGGTCATGCTTTATTTTATAACATTGGTCATTTTAGTAGAAATTCTGACGCCATGATACACTAGCTCCTTTGTAAAACTTTACTTCCCATCTCTCACCACATTGAATTGTATTTTCAGTGTTATACATGGGCATGCCCTTGACATTCAGTGTCTATATGGTATCTATACTAAATTTCAGTAGTAGCCAGCTTATTACCAGGCTTCTGGTGATAATCGGTATAGTTGTGTTTGAAGCAGTAAATACAGAAAAGTCTAGGTGGGTCACCAATGCTGTTCTCCTGTGTTCTACTCCCGGGCACCTCTCTCTTCTGTCACATTTAAAGATAAAGACCATAGTCAGTCAAATTCTCAGTACAAACAAATTTTATCTTAAAAACACTTTTTACGTGAATACGGGTAGGGTGGAGGTGGAAAGGAGTGAGTTCCTATAGCTTAATTCACTTTTCTGGTCCTTCTTTTATTCTCTGCTGTAATTTAGCAGGACACGGGTGTTGCATGATGATGTATTCCTTGCCAGAATGGAAAACGTTTTAAGGTGAACTGCTGAAGAAAACGTTTGAAAACAAATTCTGCAGGCGTAATTGAAGATGCCTCATAACACTCATCATCCTTCTCAGAGGATAAGTTAGCATTAATGACAGCAAATTATGAGAGTATTAGTTTTCCCAGTTGTTTGAGCAAATCGATGTGCAGGTCCTGCTTTATAAAGCAGCGTGTCAGCTCACAGACCAGCACCTGGCGTGGTGTGGCAGGTGACATTACCCATGGCAGGTACCAGACAGGTAGAAAGCACTTCCTAGAAACTAAGCTAGGTTATGGCTTTGTTCCAGTGTCTTCATAGGATTATTTAAATTCATCTGTGCTGTATTGAGGAAAAGTATTT
>JAOXNO010000013.1:104406356-104417744 GCA_028565335.1 Limnodromus scolopaceus | reverse complement strand
TGTGTAGTTACGATTTTTGTTTTTATGTGATGTGTAGTGTGCAAACCAATACTTTCAAATTCTTTTGTTTTCATTATGTCTTTCTCAATTACCAGGAAATACATCAGAATAGTGTGAGGTTGCTTGAAGCCCAACTGTGGACCCTAAGGTATTCTCAAAACCAGAAATTCGTAGTTTCCTATTTCAAATATTGCAGGAAGAA
The DNA here is from genome assembly GCA_028565335.1 of Limnodromus scolopaceus. Lineage (NCBI taxonomy): Eukaryota > Metazoa > Chordata > Aves > Charadriiformes > Scolopacidae > Limnodromus > Limnodromus scolopaceus. The sequence continues at coordinate 104,417,542 of JAOXNO010000013.1, read as the reverse complement.
TTAACAGGATTGTCATCTCTTAGCTGATAAAATACATCTATATATCACGGAAAGAAAGCAGGGCAAAAAAAGGGTCAAATCTTGATGTTGTCCCTAATAACTGCAGTAGGGGAAAAAACATGTGTTTTTTCCACTTCAGCTCCCTAGAGACCTGGGGCAGGTGTTCTTATTGAGAAATGGCTGCCTCACCTGTGACTTATTGCAGTCCAAAGAGGGTGGCATTCAAAGTCCTGCCCCTGGATGGTTTCATATAGTAGATTGTGGTGCTTATGACGGTTTTTGAGCCTGGCTGAGTAGTTTGCAAAGCTTTTAATGGCCCATCAGAAATGTAGAGGTTTGTTGACCCCAACAACTGATTTGAGGATAAATATGAAACTCTGAGAACTTAAGAGCTACAGCCTTAAAGATCTGCCACATTACCTTTTCCTTTTAAAGAGACAAACATTTTGACATGGGTTTGATTTCTTGTTTTCTACAGCAACTTTTGATACGAGGCCTTTGAAATGTTGGGGTGAGAGTATGAAAAATAGTTGAAGTAGACAGATTTATTAAAATGTGTAGTTCGCTGTATTGATCTGCGGTTTAGCACTTCATCTTTCCAATTCTTTGGATGTCAAAATACACTTACAAATATAGCATGGGGTTTGTGCCTATCGTATTATTCTCAAGACATGATTTTCCTTTTAATTGTGATTTTGTTTGTGGGGTCAGAATATCTATTCAGAGCCGTGTAGTGATTTACCCAGTGAGAAAAGGATTTTCATGTACGATTACCTCTTCTTTATTTGTGCATTTCTGAATCCTTTTTTCAGAAATTCTTATATAGCTGCTACTGCTGCTCAAATTGCCATGGTTTTTAAAGAGAATAATGCTTATTGATAGTTCCCACATGCACTGGCAGGCACATCTAAAACCTGTACTTTTGTGTTCACAGCTTGCATAATATAAAATTTAGAGATTGCTTGTCAAACTAAGTGTCAGCTGAGTTTCCTAGGAAACTCACTGAAGATATTTATAAAACTACAGATCAGCTTATTAATAGATATAATAATGTCAGTAGCTCGTGATTGGTTTTTTTAACTTTACCAGTCCATTTTTCTTCACTTTAATTTGTTGGCAAACCAAACCACTGCATTTCCAAACAGAGCAGTGAAGACCTTCCTTTCAATGTCTTGCCTAATTTATTTTTTAAAAAAAGTAGTTTATGCTGTTCCATGTTAGGTGAACACCCTACTGTAAAATTAAGAAGAACCTAAATGTCATACTCATTATCAGATTGAATAATTTATAAATAAATCCAGAATTGTGAAATAAAAATATAAATATTATATCATATGTTACAGTTTTATTCACAGTTGAGTTGAATGCGTGAGTTTAAAGTTCATTGCACATGCATGAAAAGCAGTCACTGCAGAATTAACATAACTCCTGAGTATGGGTTTCTATAGAAGCTGCATAAATAGAAGACCTGTCAGTGCTGTAAAAAGGCATAATTCTGTGAAAATAATTTTATCCCTGAGCTGAAAAAACCAGGATCTAAAAAGAGAAAATAAATGATACTGGTGTCCATTTTTATTCATTTTTCTGCTATTGTGTTTTCCTCACACTGATTCTTTGAGTGGAAATACGAGCGTTGCCGCAGTTGGGAGGTATCTTTGTACTTAAAGTACTTTAAATTGAAATTTTAGTAATGTAAATTTAAAATTTGCTGGTGTGTGTATGAATAAAAGAATGTATATTATGCCAGAACATAATCATTAAAGGCATTTAGCTTTAGTAGAAATTAACGTTCTTTAGAAAGCAATTTAGAAAAGTGATTCCAGTTTTCCCATTTTAATACAGTAATGAGAATGAAGTTAGCGTATTTAGTAATGAGGCAGTACTGACTCCTTATCTCATCTGGAATCCATTACTTGTGCCTACTATGTACATTTGCCTGTCAGAGCTATCTTGTTATACTGTGCTAATTAGCCAAGTAAGGAACTTATATGAAGGATGGATATAGAACTGATTTTCTTTCAAGAGAGTATAGCTTTTGGTGTTTCGGTGTCTAGAAATCTCGGTGCAGATTTAATGTAGTTGCAAAAGAAATCTTAGGAAGCCTGTCCATCACACACTGGAAAGGTTAATTTTCTGTAAAGCTACAAAATTTAGCCAAATCTTAATAGCAGTTGCACGTTGATGTATTGGATGCTAGTGATACCATTGCAGCTTGATACAGTGGGATGGCAGGTAAAACCTTATAAATCATGGCATTTGTTTTAATATAGGTTGCATGTGGCCAGCAACCTTACAAGCATAAAACATTATGGCTGCTATGTCAAGTGATATTTTTTCGGTGTGTGATACTTGTCGGAGCTCACTCTTGTAACTGTGGTATTGGACTTCAGGGTATTTGAAAACAATCCTTTTACTGGGGGGAGGGTCACGATTTCTAAACGGAAGACGACTTGGGCTAATACTAAGACATCTGATTAGGAGACTTACTCATTCCCAACCCTGCCATGGATTATCTGTAGTGTAACTCTGCATCTGTCCTCGGTTCCTTACCATAATTTGCCGGTTTGGAAAATGCAAATGCTAACAGCCAGTAACCTCCTTGAAGTGCTTGTTGTATGTGTAGGTGAGAGAGGTGTGAATTGGTACTAATTACCATGTTTAATCATTTTGTATGAATTCTGCCAACATGACCTTGATAGTGGGGGGTCAAGATATAGCGTCTCTGATTTATACATCAACTCCAGAAGGAATGCTTCTGCAAGAAAAGCACCAATTCACACTGTCTTGTGAGGTTTGTGATGGAGTCATGTTTGTGCACAAATGCTTGCTTCTGCCCACAGTCTAAACCAGAGCCCTTTTCTGACTCAGATGTAGTTGAGCAGCATTTTCTCCCCTGACTTCTGTTGAGTATATTGATCCCGAACTGTGCAAGCGATTGCGCTGCCCAAGCAGCAGTTTGCTAGCTCTCCCTCGGCCTCCTGCCCATTTTCTCCAGGGTTGTTTAACAAACTTGCCACCTTACTGCACTCAGACACCTGGATTTATCCCTCTTTACCCTTTATTCTGCTTTTACCTTGATGAAAAGAGGCTGTTACCTGTCGGATCAAACTGTAAAAAAAATGGGCAGAAAACTTTGAAGCAGACTTGGAGGTACAGGAGTGTTGCCTGAACAGCCATGTTAAGGAAAATTACTCCTTGTTTAGGAAGAAATTCAGCTTGGAGGCATTTTTGGTTCGGGGGTTTTGTGCCTTCTTTTTTCATCTCGTGTGCTGCAAGCGTGAGATGAGAACTGGCTTCATGATAGGTGCGCCAGTTAAAAATACATCGCTCTGCTCCGCTGTCTGCGTTAACTGGGGGGGTAACTGAAGTTAAGCTTCGCTTAATGAGTATTCCCAAGGTGAGGGAAATCTTCTCACCAAAAGGTTCAGTCTGAATACAACTGCTTTCTTATGGTGACTGTAGCTGACTCTAAAGATGTACTTTTATATCTTTAGATAAGTTTATGGTGGGTTTTGGCAGGGGAGGAGGTTTCGTTAAAAGTTTGTTTTTCTTCAGAGTTTGTTCAGGATAGTTTTGTTATCAGGCACCCATTGTGTTGCGCTAAACAGTAATTTTTTAAACAATATGCTTAGCCGTGACACCTTGATCATCCAGAAAGAAAAGCTGGATATTCTAACTGTAGATACTGCATTTCATTTCCCCTGTTATAACAATGGAGGTTCAAAAAGGAAAAATAGTATAAGTAAATATATACATAGCATATTTTCTTTCCCTTTCAGTTTGTATCCGTGGGAAAACGGTATGAGAATTACAAAGAGGCTTTTAGGGGTATATTTTTTCAACTGGTCAGTGTGTGTGACCCCTGTGTTAACAGTGAGTCACGTTGCAAGTCAAGAGTTCACTGGTTTTTCCTCTTTCCCACTGCAATTAAGTAGACTCCACATGCACACTCAAGTAAATTTGGGAAAAACTTGCCAGTTGATAAAGAAATCTTGATAATATTGTAGCAAGATGAGTCAGCTGGTGGGATATTCGCTGCCAAATACCAAATAACAATGCAGAAATTCAAGAAAGCTTGTAAGCCATAGGGGCAGTCTGGGGACAATGAGCCAGCTGGGCTCACGCAAACTCTAAGAAATGGGTGAAAGTGAGAGAGAAGAATCTGCCTGGTTTAGCTGTACATATAAAATCACATTTTTATGTCCTTAATACTGCCATTCTAACATGTTCTAGGAAAGAATTAAAGCTTGAAAAGATTTTGTAAAGAATTAGAGAATGTGGCTTCCCCCTTTTTTTCTGATTCCCTTTTCTCTTGCCCTTCCCTGCAGTTGTAAGTTTTTGTTTCACAGTATACATGTTGCTGAGTTTTGGCAACATAAAGACTCAGATTGGTTAACCTCCCCTTCACGTCAGTTTTGGTTTCACTTCTTATGCTTTAGTTGCAGTGTTCCAGGGCAGCATGTCAATCCAAAGATATTTGTATATATTAACAACTGTTTTCTGCCAACATTACTGAGACCATAATTAACAAGCTAAATTAGTATTATGCTAAATAAAGGCAACCAGTCACCCTGTTTTCTTATTTAAACCCCAAAATCTTTTTTATGCCTGAACAACCATATAATGTTATGACACATGGTTAGTCTTAGTATTTTTTAGTGGACCTCACAAAATTATAACGTTTAACTGCACTTGGACTGCTTGTGGGTACTGCTTAATGGTAAGTGTACAAGTGCTGTATTGAAACAAAGTCTGGGTAAAAAGCTGTTTGACTCAGGAAATGTAACCTCAATTAATCTAAGTAAATCATACCTTTACCATTGGACTTGTGTTTTACTTTGCAGCAGGAGTCTAAACCAGAAAAGGCAGTGAAAAGTGTTATACTAGACAGCATTTTACGTATCTAAGTGCGCGTTTCTTTCTCTTCTAGCTTTTTAGAAAGAATTGACAGCGTCAGCATGGATGACTACACACCCACAGATCAGGTTAGTATAACTAATGGGGTAGGGTCTGAACCAAGGCGCCCATTCCTGTGAATTCTTTATGTAATTTATTTTAGTCCCAACAACAGCTGAAATAGGACATAATGCATAATATCAAAATACAGTCTAGCAATTTAAGTAATGAATATTAAAGAAGAGGATTTTGGTGGTGCAAGCATGTCTTTTACTGTTATTAGATGTCGGTCATGGATTCCTGTAATACGTCTGTTGTTTCTTCTTGCTTTCAATTCTGTGTCCTGCAAACAAAGCAAAGGGAACAGAAAACATACATAAACATAAAAGCCTACAGTTTCCCTCACCAGCCTTTGCTACACAGAAGCAGTGTTTTATTTCAGTGCTGGAGGTGATGGAAACCCAGAGGGAGGCTTCCCATATCCATCAAACTGGTCCTGCACGGGCAGAAGCCTCTAGTGTCTAGTGTCCAAATTCAGGGGAGAGCACCAGCAGCAGCAGCAGACCTCGTGGACTCCTCTGCAGGCGTGCAGACACCTTCTTTCTGACCTGTGCCCATCTCCAGTGGGCAGGATAGTTTCTATTTAAGCCTTATTTGCAGGACGGTGCACTTTTTTTTCCCAGACGTCATGATAGAGTCATCTTGATAGAGTACTCTAATGTCAGAATTATTCAGCAAAGTTAAGGCTGAAGCGGTGCAGCGTCCAAGCAAGGAAGGGCTTCACCGTGGTGCACGGCTTCGGCTGCCTTCCCTGAGCTCAGGCTGTGTGATTTCCTTGGGCAGGATGTCTCTTCAGCAAACTTATTCTGAGGTTGTTATTTTTCAGTGCTGATATCCCATGGTCATCTAGTAGTCTCAGCCAAGATCATGGGCCACATCATAAAGCGCAAATACAGGTGGCAGAAGAGAATCCCTGCACTGGATAATTCGGTCTAACTGTGCAAAGTGTATAATGGGTGCATGCCCTTAAAAAAATAAAATTGCCAAATCTCATTGTGCCATCAGGGACTGAAATTCAGAGAAATGAAGTGACTTGCCAAAGATCACACAAGGAAGTATGTGGAGCAGAGCTTGTTCCTTCAGAACTAGTTCAGGTCAATAACCACAAGCCTGTCCAATTGCTCTCACCGTATCCTGAAAGAGAAGGCAGTAAAAAGTAGTATGCACTGTATTATAAGATGAAACTTGTATAGTTGGCCCAATGTAGGATCAATTATTAACACCCTCAAGACATGTTCAGACCAAAGCAGTGGCACTGGGACTTACTCTGTCTAGACCTCATGGTCTGATTTGAGCATTGATACCACTCAGCTGGAGAGAGAAGTCAATGAAGCAAGGCCTCGTTTTTGCTTTCATTATTTATGTTGGTGTTGGCCTCTTTGTTCCTGGGAGGCCCTTCTCTACCTGGAGCAGTCATTCATCATCTAGAAGTTTTTCCTGATACTTCCTTTGGGAAGAAATGCTCTGTGTCTCCAAAGACCAGAAGAGGCCTTTGGTATTTGGCAGGCAGAAACCTTTTGCTGTAAAGGATTCTCTTTTGCTTTTGGGTTTTCATCCTGTTATGCTGTATCAGTTGCCCTGCTGAATTAACTGATAAAAATCACTGCTTTCTTTTTTTCCCTTGCTTTCTTTAATATTTTTTTTTGCACCATCTCAAAATAATGACTGAGTCCAGTAACAAACATCAGCAAGTGACAGAGAATGACAGTAACGTATAAAACAACCAAAATAACTAAATAAGTGGCCGTCAGCTGGGTTCATGCGGCTGTCAAAGCGGCAGAAGTTTGCCAGCTACCAGAGTACTTGAAGCAGTGTAGATGGCAGGGTAGGGAAAAAGGCAAGCTGTGCTTGGACTCTGCACTGCCCACGGCTGCCTTCCCTCCCTGCCTTCGCAGCCGCTGCGTGGCAAGGAGGGCTAAGCTAGTCCCAGCCACCCTTCCCTTGCCCCAGGAAGGGAGCGGTCCCCGGGGCAGGCAGCTGTGCACAGAGGAGGCTGCTCAGGGGGGGTTCATCTCCATCAGGCAGCCGGCAGCTTTCTCCGGCCTCCGATTTTGTTCTGCGCCCGCTGCCCGAGCAGCAGTGCTGGGCAGTCAAGGTTAAAAACGCTGCTGGTGATGAGGATGGCACACGGTGAGATGGTTGCCTGAGGTATGCGTCATAAATTGCTTTTGCCTGCTTCCTTTGAGAATCTAGGAAATTATTATTTTTTTAATTATTAAAAGAATGTTATTTAAGTTGTAAAGTATTGCTAGTTTGAAAAATAAGAAAGAAATGCCAGATTTATGTATAACCTAAATTCTGTTCCCCTGTGCTCTGTAATAGAGCTTTAATTACTCAGCTGCAAGCTATTATTTCGATAGGATTCCTGTCTCATTCACTGCAAAAGAGGGCAGAATTAAGGTTACCTGGGCAACTGTAAATCTGGAGTTTTCTAACATTTGAATACTCGACTTTACAACATGAATAGCATAGTTTTCTTAGTTTTATGATCCACATCACATACAAAATTATATGACCATCAATACCAGGGTTCAGTGTGCACTAGGGACACTCCCGCTTTCTGAGTCTGCACAAGCCACATGCAAATACTATGTTTGTGTGTATCCACTGTGTCAGTAGGGACAAATACAGGTTTACCAACAAGTCTGATTGAACTTCATTTAAACAGAACATTTAAGACTTTCATGGAAAATAATATTCCATCCTTTAAAAAACAAAATGAGGTTAGAAATAAAACCTTGCTGATCAGCTTCTCTGTTCTCATTTCAGGACCTATTAAGATGCAGAGTGTTGACATCAGGGATTTTTGAAACAAGATTTCAAGTAGATAAAGTAAATTTCCAGTAAGTCTATTAGTAATAATTTATTAATACCATGCTAATTTTTAAGAACTTAGTTCAGATGTCTGAGCTCATGTATGCTTGGTATAGTAGGTTTAGGGTGGGAGTTGGTTTCAGGTTTTTTTTATTTGGTTTGGTCTCTTAGCTCTCTTTCCATAGGTCCTAGTAAAATTGCCTGATACTTTGCAAAAAGAGATGATATTAGTTATGTGTATCAGTGATGCTCTATTGTGGGGTTGTCCGTGGCTGCTTTTACTAACTGGTTCATTGGTATAGCACTGTAAAATCATAAAATACTTTTGGGGATAAGATCTGGCGGAAGTCAGCGAGAGTCCTGCCACGAGTCAGACTCTGTACAGTGGGATGAGGAGAGTTAAGTGTCTCCCTCTGTCCAGAGGGCTGCAAGCTCTGTCTTTGTCAGAGTTTTATGCTATGTCTCTGTAACAAACACCTGCTGTCAGGCTGCCTCTGCTCGCCTGTTCTTGCCCAGAAAGGTGGCAGTGCTGACGGGGCAGAGCTGTCTCCATGTCCTCCTCCTTATGGAGACGCCCTCTTCCCATCACCCTTCAAAATATGCCAAAAACTGTCCTTGTTTATATAGTACAGTAGGTCCAGCCTAACACGCTACATGAGCTTCTGTGGGCTGGAAAGGTCAACACTTGCTTTGGAAAATAGTATTATTTCTCATTTTATGGGTTTATTAGCCTTCTCCTGGGAGAGCAGGGCAGGGGGGCTGAGCAGCTGGCTGATGTGCAGCGCGGCATCAGCAGATCTCTCTGCTTCGGGTGGTATTTTACTACCGCTGTCCTTGGGGCTGTCAGATTTTTAAAACTGAACCCTCGTGCTGCGTGCTTCATGTGACTTTCCTAGTGCACATAAATGATATAACATCCTATGGCTTTTTAACAGCATGTTTGATGTAGGTGGCCAGAGAGATGAGAGAAGAAAATGGATCCAATGCTTTAATGGTAAGTAAAAATATTCCATATGTTTATTTTGAACTTATTCTCTGGAATGTGAGCAGCTTAGTATTCGCATTCACACATAGTGTGTCACTAATAAAGGAGAAATGCAGAAAATTTCTGGGGGTATTTTTGGCAGTCTGGGGAGCAATGGCAGCGTTACCCCAAGGAGTATGTACTGGGATAACAGAGATGTTTTTTCCTCTCTTCTTTCTTTCTTTTGTGTGTTCTGCCCAGATGTCACAGCTATCATCTTCGTTGTGGCTTGCAGCAGCTACAACATGGTAATAAGGGAAGACAACAACACAAACAGACTACGGGAATCCCTGGACCTTTTCAAAAGTATCTGGAATAATAGGTAAAACATACCTCATTTCCCACCAGTGCTCTCCCCAATTTAGCTACAGCTCAACCCCTTACAAAACAAGACTCTCCTTACTATATGCTCAGGCTCTTTATTCAGAACGTGCTCAGGCAGGGGCAGGTCGTGGGGTACCCCCAGACTGTGCACCCCTCCCCGGCGGGGGCTATAGTGCAGGGAGGGTGCAGAAGGCCTTTCACCACTGCTGCCAAAATGACATGGGGTGTGGGGACAGCTTGGAAAGGGCAAAGCTCCCCGTGCTGGCTGCTGGGAGGGAAGCAGGGGAGACCCCTTCTTGGCGTCACTGTGCTGGCTTGGCCGAGGCTGAGAGCATCCTCCAGATGACGTTTCATCTCCTCCTGGAACGCGGCACTCAGTGCCCACGTGGGCAGCCGTTCTCATAAGACCCATGTCTGAGAGCATGCAGTTTCTCTGCCTTGTGGGTCTAATTTAATTGCAACTGCCATTAAATTGCCATTCTGCCACTGTGCATGTAAATTCTCGATATGGAACCAAATAACAATCTGAGTGTGTTCCTAATAGAGAATAAGTAAAAATTATACACAAAATCAGGTAATGAAAAGTTTCCAGAACATACCTATCAGGATGCTCTGCACTAAGAGGTGATTGAAGGCAGAGTGAGGAAAAATGTTAAGTGCAAGTCCCAAAGGCACGTCATCACAGTGATGGCTAGGTACTAATTGGAGAAGAGGAGATTTTATTTTTATTTGATTCATCAGGTGTCATACAGGCCCCCCTGAAAGACGGGATGTCTGTGTGGATGAACTGTTACTTAAGACAGAGCAGTCTGAGGGAAGGCAGATTTCCAGGCTTTTTGTCTTGCTTCAGCAGAACCAAAGAAAGTAGACAGTAATGTCCGGTTTTGGACTGCGGTGCTTTTAGGAAATGTCATCATTTTCCCTACTTGATATCAAAAGGATAATTTAGAAAACAATATTTGAAGACTGTTCCCTTCAGTAATGTCTACTGCAGGTTCTATAAATGTATTTATCAATCCTATAAATACACCCACCAACCCAGGTGCAACCCAATAGAAACAATAATTTAGGTCATCTTTTTTTTCTGTTGAAGCATGTTCCACACTACTTCACTCTCTGTCCACACAGGGACAGTAAATTTTCTGCTGAAGTGATACGTTTTCCTCGATTAACGTGTGAGAGCTAACACAAACATTTGGTTTGTTTTTGACAGGTGGTTACGGACCATTTCTATCATTTTATTCTTGAATAAACAGGACATGCTGGCTGAAAAAGTCTTGGCAGGGAAATCAAAAATCGAAGATTACTTTCCTGAGTATGCGCATTATACTGTCCCTGAGGATGGTAAGGTTTTTCACCACGCGGGGATTGGACATGCTACCATTGCCCAGCCCATAGTTTCTGTCTCTGTCTCTCTCAAACACACACACAAATTGATAAGCACACACCATTCCTTAACACAGACTGTTGGTCAGGAGAGGATCGTGCCAGCAGCATGTAGCTCAGAGGTGACCCAGTCAGGCAGGGTCTGAAGGGGCTCTGGCTATGGGGGGGCTGCGGAGGGCTGGCCCCAGAGCACCTGCCTCCCCCTGCTTTGGAGCAACCCAGGAAAGCAAAGCTGCTGAGTGTGTCTCTCCCCTGTTGGGTGCTTCTGCCTGGGCCTCCCGCAGTGCTGAGCCTTGTTAGGCAGTCGTTAGACTTATTTTGCGGCCCTTCTTTATCCTCCAACTCAGTAAAGTCCAGCCTTTGAATAAAGTTCAGCCTGGAATACTGACGGGAAGCCCAGCAGACCCAGCAAGGGAACCTTAATGGAGGAAAAACCACATCAAGAAATACCCAGAGAACTGTAATGATGGAGCGATTAGCATGGGTTCGGTTTCTTATCATTTCAAGAAGTACAATGATTCCTACACCGCAATAACATATTGCATAAGTAAACTTTGGCATTATGCCAGTTTTATACCAGGCAGAAGGCCTTCAAATATAGAATCATAGAATCATAGAATTGTTAGAGTTGGAAGGGACCTTAAAGATCATCGAGTTCCAACCCCCTTGCCATGGGCAGGGA
>JAOXNO010000013.1:104377893-104394194 GCA_028565335.1 Limnodromus scolopaceus | reverse complement strand
ACGGTAAACAAAAATTGAGTCATAACTAAAAAGGAATTGAGCTTAAGACTTCTAATATTCTGTAGCATTTTGTGTAAACTACTGGTTTCCAGTAAGACGTGTTGATATTGTAGTATTAATCATGCCCATTTGGCCCTCATCCCAAAACACTGGACCTTTTTGGCCATGCAGATCAGCAAAACAAAGGCAATGGCATGCTGTTGACATCACAAACAGAAAAAAAACCCTTGGGTTTAGTAAAGCAATGCTGTTCTTCTTGAAGGGAGCATCTTGCACTGCCAATCCCGAGTGAAGACATTTATGTAGAAGGAAACAAATACAGCCCGTTAGATTTTCTGGGAATATTTTCTTGTTACTAATTCAGCAAAAGCAGTGATTTCAAAGTGTTGGAAAGTAGTGGCATTCTACGAAGTTTGTCAATAATCCATGCAGTACATAAAACACAAAATGCTAAACGGGAGGTGACAGCACTGCAGCAGACTCAAGAGCACCGGGACTTAGGGCCTGTACCTGGGAAACGCAGCCGAATCAAGGCCGTGATGGCAGTGATCCTCAGGGGAGCAGCTCTAACAAGCAGCCTCTCAGAGGCCTCATTAAAGCGGGAGCAGCTGTGGTCTGTTTGTCTCAGCTAACATCCTTCCCAAAAATTTTTAATCTATACATATGTATCTACACTCATGGCCCCCTCTCACCCACCGACACTCAAGTTCCTGATATGTCAAACCTTTTGTGATGCTTCTTGAGACAGCACATCATACTTTTCTTTAAATGGGATGCTCTTCTCCTCTGGAGGAGCAGAATCTTCTCCGCTGCATTCGGCATCACTTTTCCGATAGAGAGGGTAATGCTGGAGACATTCAAAGCAAGGATCAGGTGTTAATTATCCAGCCTTTCTGGAACAGTAATAAATACACTAAAAACACACCAACATGTTGCCTCACCCCACCTCTGACACACCTGTAGAAGGACGGCTTCTGAAGCTGGAAGCTTTTCCACATCATTGCATCTTTTGTTGGAATGATTCGGTTTCTGTGAATAAAGTCAATCGTACATACTGTCTTCACCTGTGTGTCCCATGGGGGTGAGGAAGAGCATTAAACAGCTATGTTTTATGGGGTGGGGGGGGGTGGGGGGGTGTTGTTTTGGGTTTGGTTTTTTTTTTCAAAAAACAGTATCAGCTCAGAGTACAGTGTTTAAATACTGTCCATTGTATAAACTTTTAAGAGCCTCTACTGTGGATGGAAGGGGAAACGCTTTAATTCCCCGTTCCATAGGTGCTTCTGTATATGGCTGCGCTCTTTCTGAATGCGGAACGCAACAGCAGGATTTCGCTGCACAAACAAGGCAAAAGCGATTTAGGGCAGGGCGAGAGAGACAGCAGCTAAGAGTGCAGCAATCTTTCCACCGGGAGCTGGTTTCCTGATTGACTGCCAACCCAGACAACCACGCTGCCTACCCTGAGTCCAGTCGGCCTAGGAAGAAGGGAACAGGAGTGAAATACAAGAAGGAATTGGATTTGATGAAAAAAATACTACAATTACAACATTACTAGGCTATCAAGACAAAACTCCAGTAGAATCAGAAAATGAAAATACGCTTGCTAAAGGATATGAAACAGAACAACAAGCATAAATAAAAATGCAGGGATGATTATGTATCTTAAGTCAAAGGGAGGATTACAGAACGACTGCCATTCCTTGGAACAGAGGAAATGACACCCCATTTGTGGGCAGCACTGAGAAGGAAGTTAACACCATTAACACAGAGCAACGCTGTTAATAGTTAAGTAAAAAAGGTAAGAGGCAAATGAGATGAAGAAAGATTTGCTAACAAGTTTCAATATGAATCAGAAGCAGATATTTTTTCAGGAGAGGCTCGGGTATATCTTAACTATTGCTGTAGTATCAGTATTGCCACTGCAGCAGCCAAGCTGCTGCCTCTAATCAGATCTTTAATAAACTCTTACCTGCTGGGAGCAATTCAGTTTGTGAGAAAGCGCCACCAGCTTTGCTTCTGCAGTTCGGCAGAGAGCACAGCCATCCCCCTCCATGGCTACGCTGTTCACCAGGACAAAGCTGGAAAATACCAGGGAGAGGGGAAGGGAAGTGAGAAGGACAGGAAAGTGTTTGCTATTCATGCACATGTCCGGGATAAACTTTATTTTATAGAAGGCAAGTGTTCCAAAGTTGGACACAGCTCAACAAAACAGCAACAGGTGACAGCTTCTGAAATCATGTGCCATAAATCTGCTTCTGAGTATCCATACTGTAGCAGTTCCTCTGCCCAGCAGGTCACCTGTTAATTAGGTTGCACAATACACTATGCTATGCTTCATGTTTACACTTCAAGATTTTTTTTTTTTTTTTATATTATAACGGATACTTTAGCAGTATTCTAGTGGAATGCTAGAAACCCACTAATCGGAATTCTGAGGGAAAGAACTTGCTGCTCTCCTCACAAGATGATGTCTCAAGATGATGTCTCAAGCCTCAGAGACATCATTTTAGACATTTGATTTCTTCAGAACAACTGAAAAGCAAAACAGTGCTGCATTTGGCCGGCTGCCCTCAACAAACTTAGTTTTGTGCTCTGAGGTCTCTCACACAGAAAACTGTGTTTTGTTTGTAATAGAAAAAGATTTCCTTGTAGATTTCAAATCAACTTCAAACTTCTGCCACAAGATTCATACCTGTTCTGTCACTCATTCAGGACTGGAGATACAGTCCCAGTTCAATTCAGTATGTTTTACAGACATAAATGAGCCAAATGCCTCCAACTTAAGAGATACGGGTCAAAACCAAAAAAAAATTTAATTCTCTTTTATCAAATTAAGCTGCTTTTATACCAGAGATTTGCTATAAAATAGTTTAACTGGGAACATTTCATTAATAATGCAGCTCATTACACTCAATGAATACTACACTAAACACACAATCTGCAACCACACGCAAGGGTTCTCCTGTGCTGTTTTATCAGAGGGGACGTGGAGATATTCCCTAATAAATATTTTTTAAAACAGCTGAAATACGTATCAGTAGGACATGTGCGATAAATAATAGCATTACACTGAGCATTCATGAAGCTGATAGATCTTTGTAGAAAAGACACACCATTTCTAGACCTGTTATGAATATTTTGCTTAATTAAACGCAGAGCGACAGTGGGTCTTCCCTTCAAATGCCTTTCCACCACCCCACTGGGTCATCCGTGTCCTGCGTGGTATCTAAAAGTAACCAAAGCAGCCAACCGCGGCCGCGAACACTCAACTCTGAGAACAAGCCCCTCTGTGACAGGGGCTGCTCTAAGCCAAAACCAGCTTGTGCGTTATTACCCCACCCTGTGGAAAAACAGCAGACAAGCAACTGCCCTGTCCCCAAATGCCTCAAACAAGAGTTTAAGTTCTTCAGACTAAAGAAGTTATTAAAATTAATGAAACTCTTAACTTGTAAGCACACAGGGAGGTTTGTTTGCGTTTCTTTACTGAATCCTATTCTTCCGTTATGTTTACGGCCATGGGCCATTGCCAGCAGCAAGGAAGTAAAAAGGCAAACAGGAATATTTGATTCTGACTCCACAGTATTTTTCCACTTAAAAGGAAATAGCTGCAATTCACCCAGCTCAAAGTACAGCTTCCGCTCCATATCAAACTGCAGGTTTGCACAGTGTTTGATGTTTAACATATCACAAGCTATCTAGAAAGTTGTTTGTTCTTTTTATTTTTTAAAAAAGGCCCTAAGTTACACATTCCCACACTATTTCATTAGAAATTCCACTTCCAGTTCTCAGTTTTCATCACTCAGGTCTACTAGCTCAGTAATCGCTACTCTAAACATTGAAAAAAAAAAATTAAATATACTCACTTTATTCCTTTTCGGGTTATCAGCTTTCCTGAAGTAAAGTTGAAAACCTTTTCAAATCGATTTACCTTGTAAGTAGTCATTCTGTGTCACAGAGCAAAAATACAAGGGAGGTAAGAAATTGGCACTGAATCACCTGACACAGCTGCTTTACAGTTTGTAGCCCATTCCCGCAGCTCGCTGCCCCGTTACCTCATTCAGCAAACTCTCGGGGGTGCTCTGACACTCACAGTGTACGCTGTCCCAGTCACACCAGCGTAAGCACAGCCACCCTACAGAAGTACAGCAGAGCCAGGACACTTCCTTCTATGCTGAGATAACGGGGAAGGGAATGTGCTCAGACAAGAGGCCCAAGACAAGGAAAAGCAGCTTCAAGACTTCTCCACCAATGCAGAAAGACCAGCTCTGAACAACTTCGCATATGCTGAGAGCAGCACAAAAATAGCCTGAAAACTATTCTAAAAATGTATTCTTAGGGTGCATTGTGCACAGATGGATACCTTGCAAGATCTTGCTCTAAATTAGAATCCCTTCTAATTTGGTTATGATCAAAAACTTCCTGCATAAACACATAAGAGGTCACTCAGACCCCAAACTAGTTATACTGTGTGCATGCTGACGTTTCATTCTTGGCACTGGCGTACTCCTTCCAGTGACAAGACTTACTCGTAATGAAATCCAATGTCATGATTCCCAACGATAACCACCAGCTCAGTCGAAACCGGACACTTAAACATTTTCCGAAATCTCCTGACATCATCCTCCCAAGCCTGCATGAAAAAACAAATGGAGAAATTAATGCTGTTCTGCATTATCAAAGGGGACCACTAGTATATAATACAGCAGCACACGCTCAATTAGATGTTTACCTTTTATAAGTCTTATAAGAGGGGTCAAAAGTGGCAAGATACTAGCAAAACGAAGGAGAATCACACCACTTCAACTCATATCTAAACCACTAGAAACTTCTACCAGTAGTAATGTAAAACAAAGCCTTGCGTACCTAGTCTGCTTCCTTCTGCCATCCTTTTCCTTCAAGAACTCCTCATTTTTTTGAAATAAGAGAGCTGCTGATGTCATACCTGAGGTAAGCTCCATTTTCCTTCATCAAAGACATCTCCCAGAATAAAAACAATATCTGGCTGCAGTAACCATAAGGCAGTTTGGAAAGATCTCTCCATTTGCCATTCCCTAAAAGGAAAACATATATCCAGTCATTGCTGCCTCACTTCTGGGTCCTCAACTCCAAATACACAAACACAGCCTGGCAAGAACGGGAAGATGACTCCAACACACTGAAAGCGTTAATATGAAATTCAAATTAAATACTCAGAAATCAGATTTAAGTACAGTAGGTGCATCTTACCCGGTTGGTAATTCCACCACAACAGAATCATGACCAACTCATGCAAGAAGCAATGAATTTGTTTATTTTCATTCTTTACAATTCCATTAAAAGACAATTAATTAGAACAGTGAATTACTGCATGTTTTACTATGCTATTGTTTCTTCCCCAAAAGTCTATAATGCACTTTCTTTCATCATTCTGCTTTTCTTTTGGACTAGCAGAAACAACGTGGCTTTGTGCAGTAGCCACAGGACTGGATTATCTTTGTTTTTAAATGTGATCTTGCCGCTGATTCTTCTACTACAGAGACAAACTTCTATTGGCTTCCTACCTCTGCCATGAAAGGTATTAACTATTGAGACATCCAAGTTAACTGGCTCATTTTTAAGGCATCCTGTAAAACAGTTACACACTGGAAAAGACTATCTGATCCATCTAAAATGCTCAGGCATCTGCACCCACATATTAACTGAGCGTTCAAGACTGCACTGCCTCACTAAGTCCCACTCGTTGACCTTTCACCACTGGTTTACTCTCCAGGGCAGAGCCAGACAGGCAAGTCAGAGGCAGCACACACGCTTCTTACAAATATTACAACGTTGATTTTACACATCCATCCCATTAGCTACTATTAAAAACTTTAAAACCAGGATAGAGATTATTCAAATAAATTAATTTAATTACCTTCTTAGCTTATCCAGCCAATGTCCTTTGATTTCACCAAGCAGGTGAGTATCAGCTAAAATCATGGCCTTCAGGACTGAAGCCGAAGTCTCTTTTTCACCTGTGTGAGCTCCACCTTTCACTTCTGGCCATTGACATTGAAAAATTACCACATAATAAATTAAAAATTCACAAAATATTAACACTGAGATGACAAAGCACATGAGTTTCAGCAGGAAACAGAGCCTCTTCTTCAAAGGAAGGCTCTTCACAGTGGCTGAGCTAGAGCTCCGCATTGCAGTACCAGTGTTAAGACTCCTTCCCAATGGCTCAGTTCTCCTCTCTCAGGTGAAAGCAGCAGGGGCTAATCAAAGGACCACACGGGGCTCCACAGCAGTGCAAAAACCCTGTGGAGAAAATACAAAATAAAATATCCATTAAACCAGCGTTCCCTGTGAAAAGCTACCACGTAAGGCCTACAGTGCCAGCTTCTTGTCACTCTCTGAAAAACCTTCTGAAAGGTTTGGAAACACCTACTTGACCTAAAAAGAAAAGCTGGCCTTTTCCTTCAGATACACTGGTACAACCCACACGGACGGCCACGCTGCTGAGCCTAGAACCACCCTCTCTCCTACCAGGACCAAGGCAACTAGTTTAAAGCCAGCCAGGATCTTGCTGCATGATGCTGTTTCTTTTTTTAACTATCCAGTGAAAACACTGTGAGTAGGGGTCAGAGATACATAAAGACAGAGCTCAGCTTGAACGGCAGCCAAAAAAAAAAATAAGGAATAGAAGGGAATTCCAATAAGATCCATATCATCCTGGCTGCTACACCACCACGTGCAACCACTTTCTGGCACAAGTCACATAACATGACTACACCAAATCAGTGTAATTACCACCTTTAATATGGCTCATTTTAATAACCTCCAAGAACCAAAAACAATTTGCTATCCTAAACAAGTCTACCAGAGCTTTCCAGGAACACAGGCACAGATACATGACTAGGGACCTAATGCTGCTTCATTTCTAAGAAGGGGAAACCAAGAAACATCTACGCCTCAGAAAGAGAAACTGCTACAGCTGAAGAGAAATGAGGGGAAATGAGCCTAAGCTGGTAAGCTTACTCTATTTACTGATTTCTTCCATCTTGCACAGTTTGTAACCCAAACAGCGAAATTACCCCTTTTGAAACTACAGTTTTATTTTATGCCATTTTGAAGGCTAATCCAAAACAAATGCCTTCGCTCTGACAAGCCACAACTGTAACAGGGCTCATTGATTGTTTCACTTGTTTACAGGCATTTAGCAGAAATTCATTATTCCTGGTGTAAAGAGGAAATACCCTCACTTTCACAGCTCTGTCACTTCTACTGTCCTTGGCACTTTTCCAGTGTAAGCGCCCACGAGAAACAAATTTCCCAGTTGAAAGGACAGAGATACCAGCCTTACTTTCAAGTAAAATCACTCAGGTTCCACACGCAACCTCTCAGGGTTTCTGGCTGAAGAGCAACACACATCTGAAAAGACACACTTTCTAAAGGTAAACAGTGTAGCACGGTCACAGTAAAAGGGACTCCAGGAGAGTTGTAAGGATGTTACTCCACACGCTCCTAAAAAAATCCACAAAGAAAAGCCTTGTCCCTGCCCAGGAATGGGATGGCAATTTTGCTTCCTACAATAGCAAAATTCTTACATGGAACTAAGATCCAGGATGTTAGCAATTAGAGAACACAGTACTCAGACAGTGATTAGCAGCCACTGGTCACGTGCACTGACTAAATCTGATTAGAACTGTGAATACTAGTTCTTTTGTATATTTAGACCCTAAATATTAGAAACATTAGGACAAAACTACAGAACCACACAAAATTAGTGGATCTTTTCTAAAATCTTGGTCTCAGTTACATTCAAAACAGAGAACTTAAATTGCTTCGCTGCCCTATGCCCTATCCCATTTGATTGATGTCTCATGGAAATCAATAACTGACATGTGATTACTATCTTATTTTTCCAATCAAAACCTCTATTTGATAATAAGAGTGGCTATTAAGCCACTTCTTTTCAAACACAACCATCCCTTTTCAACACTACAAAATAGTCAGTCAAGACAAAGAACCATTAGTTTGCATCATGTAACATTTCTAATATGCATTATTTAATGCTGTCATGACTAATACTTAACTGCAAGCAATTCAGTTCTATCTAAACTTAGTTTAGCAGGAGAAAGCCACTGGCCAAATGTCACAATTTCACAAGAAAGAGGAACTACACATAAAGGCTGATTAATTTGTTTAATATTAATCTCATCTGCACCATAACTATCAATGAAAATCAACATGATCTTCTTTGTACATCTCACAACAAGGAAAGATTAAAGCAGAAATGCCTGTCCAACAGACACAGCAACAAGGACAAAAGACAGGCAAATTCTGAGGTGTAAGCACACAAATTCATACGGCCTTGTCCTACACAAACTGCACCTACCCCAGAATCTGCAAGTAGACTTGGTAGTTCTAGATAGTCTCCTCTTCCAACAAAAATGGTATCAATTTGAACAGAAAATGCCAGTAAGTTGTTTAACTTGCATTAGGCACGTCAAAAAATAATATAAAGCCAAATAACTCTTCTTACTGACAACCTACACAAAGCTTAAAACAAATAAAACCTGTCATTTTGCTATCAATATCTATGCATTCTCTGGAAGCTTTTCATTACGTTATTTTTTCACACATCAAATTTCTTCCGAAGCTGCCCAAACAGCTACAGAGCTACAGCAAAAGAGCCAGTGTTACTCATCAGGGAAAAGAAAAAAAAAAATTTTTAAAAAATCAGATCTTCAGAAGTAAAATAATCCCATCAAATGCAAAAAAAAAAAAAAAAAAGCCGGTCATTTCTGCACAGATCCCCTGTCCTGGCATTTCTGCTGCTGGCTGTTACTATTGTAGGAGTTGTGCCACAGATGTGGAAGATGCCAGAGGTCTCCCATCTGCACCCTGTGTTTCCAAGAAAAGAGGGGGGGAAAAAAACCAAAAAAAAAAAAACCAGAAATCACAGAATGTGAGTGATGCAGAATGAGCTGAATGACAAGTCCTGCTATTGGCTGACAGAAATCCCTGCCTACCTCCCTCTGCCACCTGCCAGCCCCTGGCTGCTCAGGGCTGTGGCTGCAGATCTCCGCACACAGAAGTCAAAGCAGTTTATCTGGAAACAGGGCACACCCAGTAGTAACCCAAACCTCACATACAGGTACCCAAGGCCTGCAGACCCACGCAAAAGCGAGCAATCCTCTCACATGTGATGCCACAGTCAAAAATAACACTGTCAGGCTGCACAGGCGCTGCAAGATGGAGCTGTGGTTCAACACGTCGCTGTACAATGCGCTGTACAATGCTCCTCCCTGCAAGGCTGATAACATTAAGATTAGACTAGAACCTGATTTCTTACTAGAGCTTGAGGATTTCAGTTATGAGAAAAGACTGGAAGATTTCTCACTGTTTCTCATTGAAAATAGATGGGAGTGGCCTGATGCAAAACTGATTTTTAAAAGCTCATCATAAAGGTCAGATCAATATTTTCACCATATCAATTATTTTCAATTGTTTGGGCAGAGAACATACTCTATCATGGAAAACTCTGATCTTCAGTAGCTGGCAAACAGCAAAATTCTGCCAGCCGTGACAATTTTGTATTCAGTCAACTTGTACATTCATTATGAAGGGAGGAAATAACCTTTTCCTCACCTTCACGTTTTAAGAACCATTCCGCACAACACTTAAAAATCAGCCCATGGACAAGGACAATTACCAATTCATTTAATAATGTCACCAAAGTTTAAGCATGCTACAAGTATAACTTTATACCATAAAACTGTGGAAAAAGAAATGCTTAAGCGACTAGCACTCAAAAAAAAAAGTCTGATGCCTTCCTTCTCCAGCACTAATGTTTGTTTTGCTTAGTAACAAATACTAGATACATTTTTGCATTTAAATTTTTTCATCATGCATTCTATTCTTCCTGTTTTCATCCATCTAGTTTGCTGGCAACACAAACCTGCATTGCTCCTCTTTCCCTTTTCCATCTCTGTTCAGAACATTATCCAGCTTTAATTTACAAGTGAGCCAAGAATGAAACAAGGGAAACCTGATGCCATGGTCTCTAGCCAGACCAGGAAGCAAGTACTTCTGGAGCTTTACCCTCTCTCTCACTTAGAGAACACGGAACTCTGAACACCCCATATGCTTTGAGGCCAATTTATTGACTAATTTACAATTACATAAAACTGTCCTAACAAAACCCCAGAAAAATAGGACAAGAGTCCTAATCCTAGTCCTAATGAGTGTGCAAGTGTTTTTATTAAGGTTATAAATAAGCTTAGCATTTCTAACCCCGTGACAAACTCAATTCTCCCATTGTAATATCACAAAGGTACGGATTTACAACTTTCAGATATAGTTGTAACAGTTTAACAACTACGTTAAACTATTGTGAAATGTAGTTACAAACAAGCCCGGTTCCAATCTCAGAAGGGTTCCCTTCTGCAAGGTACACTTACAACTGGGAGTTGTCTCTTATCATTCCAAACGCGCTCTCTCTCTTAAGCAACGTGACATTTCCACCTTGTGAAATGCGACTCTGAACTCCAGTTTCCTTTCAGCACTTCCAATACCAGAGCTCTCAAATACCTTGTTCTTCAATCAAATAGGAGCTTCTGACAGACTCTGGCTTTGATTCTGCAAGACAACTCTCTGACCCATCCTTCTGAATACACTGTTTCCAATTCTAAACCCCAAACCATTCCTTCATCCACAAATTTTAACCGGTTATTGTGATTAAAGAAAAACTCTCCAAGCAAGGATTTAGCATTTTTCTTTTTAAGAAATCCCTTTGTCATAATTTAACGAGAGAATTAGTTTCTGTCTGCATTGGCACATGCTTAGGGCTGAAATTCATAAAGACTGCCAAATCTACACATCTACTTTGATTTTATATACTTTGCAGAAAAGGATAAATTGGGAAATTCTTCAAATTAAAATACAAAGATTTTATCATATTCCCGTAAACACCCATAACCACTCCTGCAATGAAGGTAGTTTGCAAGTGTGAAAGAGGGAGGTTTTGAAACTTAACTGAAGTTACACAGACCACTGTTTATTTAAAAAAAAAAACAACATATAAACAAAAATCAAAGGCACAAAATACAAAGCATTTCAGAGCAGCTTGTCATATTGAGATCCATAATATTATCAAAATGTGGTACCGTGGAAGTTGTGGTAGGTTTAAATGTTGTAGTAAGTACCAAAAAAAAAAATTATGTAGAAAATCTACTTGCCATTAAATTAATCAGTAGTTACAAATGTGATGTAAAAGGAAGCCCATACATTACACTTATTTGTTTCAAGCACTTTTCATACTGATTATTCAGTTTCACGGATTCCTGTACAGCACGCTTTAGATCTTCTACCTCTTCAAAAAAATCCTAGGAAAACCCAAAAATATTCACCTTTGAGTTTCTTTCAAAGACATTTGCAGTAAGAGCTAGTCAGCATTTCAGTTGTTCCCAAGTTCAAAGACACTTTATTTTTATTAATGTATGGTTGAATTATGCAAACACAGCTATCAAGATACAGCAATCAACTATATCCTTCGGTAATAATTTAAAACTTTGCCCTGAACACACAATGCAAGCAGAATTCAAGACACGTTAGAGCCTGAAATACAGATTAATAACAGGAAAGATCAATGAAGTGAAGAAATAAATGTTGGTTTACCAGAAAGCTACAAAATGACAGTCTAAAACGACAAGGGAATAATGTCAAACTCATCTGTGCAACAACACAGCTGTAGGTGCTGAAGTCAGCCAGCAGCAGATAACACACCAGTAACTTTGAAGATCTGAAAGTTGCAAGATTACAAAAAAAGGGACAACAAGCAAGGAGAGAGACGAGGACGGTAAAACAAGGAGGAGGATGTTAGCATTTGAAGAAAATACTAAAGAGTTTAAGAGGGAAAAATGGATGCCATGTTTAGTCCTAGAAAGACATAAAATATTTTTAAGTTTAACTGCTTTGTAAGTTGCTAGCATCCATTTAGAACTTTGAGTACAACTACTTTTTTTAATGAATGTCCTATTTCAGAATTATGAATTATTTATGACTGCACTATGTTATAAAGTTTGATTTTCATATTCCAAAGGGCAAGATTTATGATGCATTAAACTTGACAGAGCCTAAAATGGCTAACGCTATCCAGCAGGTTCAACCGGGAATGAAAAAAAGCAGTATGTAAGGCTACACAGAACATAAAGAGACAGTCCAATAAGAAAGCCACAAAAAGCAAGTCCTGTAAAATTTATTTAATGTCAGCCTGTGTGGTTTCACTTTTTCATATTGATCTTTTAATAATTATGCTAGCCCAGAACATGTAACTTAGCAAGTAGTTCTAGCTACCCCTAATTCATAGAAACAAACTTAATTTATTAAAAATATCAATGGCCCATAGCTTAAATGGAACTGTTTTGTTCAGCTCCTGCAACTCAATTGCTACTAAGCAATTCTGATCCTTTGTAAGTGGTCAGAAGTTCTTAGGAAATGCAAGGACAGCAAGCAGAATACTATCACCCAAGACTTAGTTTCACCATCCTTGAAAAGTCCTGTCTACTAGAGTAACACTGTATCTACTTATATCCAGCTATATTTGACTTATTAGTCTGCCTATTCTTCTGACTTTTTAAAATTAATAGCTACATACAACTCAAATAACGTACAGTGACTTTACCTAAAAAAGGGTCACTGATAAAAAGCCAGAACCTCAGATTTCTCTTCTGAAAGATGAAACTTTCAGCCACAAGTTGTCCCTAACTCCCAAATGTGGGGATCGAGAACTCACCCTGGCTCAATGTTCTACAAGTTTCACAGCTAATGAACTACCACCATGCCTTACTGTTACCCCTGTAATGGAAGCTGGCACAATATTATTTACCTTGGGAGAAAGGATTGCAAGATAAGAAAACAAAGATAAGATTCTCAAAACAAAAATCTAACATAAGACATGAAGAAAAAGCAAAAAAACAATTTAAACAAGCTGTCTGCTGAAAATAAAATCTTAAATCAGTAAAATAAACTGCCTTCTATAGCTAGATAAGAAATCATCTTCTCACAATTTCAAGAATTTCCGAGTTTTCACACTTTCATTTTCTACACCTATCAATCTATCATAAAAGCTTCAAAGTTCTCCCCTTTGCCCTCCCTAAACTCAGAGTTCTGTCAGAAGCATAGTTTTGATAAATTTAAGTTCAAGAGAAACAAGCTTTCCTCTCACTGATATCACGAAGCAATAGAAGTGATCATCAAATAAAAAATATTTTTATTATCCCTGCAAACGTCTGTTGGAAGGAATTAAGACTGTTACCAGGAGTAATTTTAATGTCGTAACTGAGGCAAATAATCTCTCATGAGGGAATCTAAATTGCCTAATCAAAAAAAATCCAGAAGAAAATCCATAGCTGTTAAAAAAAATAAATAAAATTGCATTATTATTCTTCCTTAGCCAAGCAACGTTAATGTTTCAAGGAGTCATTCATTTCTACTACTTTCTCAGAATACTGTAAATTGATTTTTTTTTTTAAATGTATTTTGCTTGATAACATATGTACAGCCTAAAAATAAGTTTCAGTTCAGGCAGAAAAGTTAGTTTTTCAAAAAAACACCTATTCTTAAACTTGCCCTAAAATAAATTACCTTATCTAATCCGGCTAATTCATTTTTTAGTGCTTTCTTTTCTGTAGACAACTTTTCATTTTCTTTCTTCAGCTTTTTAATCTCCTTCCACAATAGCTCTATATTCAAATAAAAAAATATAGACATCAACCATTACAGTCAACCTCCCCCTCACATGAATCATATTACAGCTAAAGAGCTGCCCACGTTTTGTGATATTAGAAAATTATGGTTCAGCTTTTTAAAGTACCTTTTTCATAAACTGATTTATTCTTAAGAATGGGCCCAGCACAGTCCCAGGTACTATGCAAGGTAACAGGATCTGCCATGTTCTTAGAATGTGGAATTATTTTACCTTAAAATCCACAAAACCTGCATCACATGCCTTGATTGCCTTTTTCTGACTTACAAGAGGTTCACATTAGCCCTTGCTGACAACACACTTCCTGAAAATTATGCCTACATCATACGACCTCTGCAATCTCTTCTTTTATGCTTTGAAGTAAAACAGGATTGCACCCTAAATTGTGGATTTACTTATACAGAAGAACGGTCTCAAACCAGTATTGTCTGGATTTGTCCCATATTTTAAGGCTAAAAACAGGTTCTTTTGTGTATCAGTGTCTGAAAAGCAAAAAATGAAGCAGCAAATGTTATCGCTAAGAGATCTGCATAGATACAGCTTACTGGAATAAATAATAAAGAGTACTAAATACAGCCATGCACTCCCACCCATGATTACACTAACAGACCAATTTCAGAAAAAGAGAAAAGCAGCAAACACTTATTTTTAACTGCAAACAAATGCAGGGCTGGATCCCCAGATAGGGCATTGATTTTGAGATGCCATTTTTACATAACAGGTTTTCAAAAGTGAAAAACACTTTAGACACAGCTGGTTGAAGTAGAAGAAATAACATGGAGCGTGCCTTTGGATCAGAAATTAAACGCATCCTCGGCGATGGGCATACTGGAAGGAACATCATCAGGATCAACCATACCATTACCTAAATATTCACTGCAACAGGATTCCTTCTTTTTAGACACATTTCGGCAAGGTGTTACTTCTCCCTCCGGGGCTTGACTTCTTTTTCCAGAAGCAGCACCAGTTTTCCAGGAAACCTTTTTAGATTCCAGTTGCTCAATTCTCTGCCTCTGTTCTCGAAGATTATGCTCTAGCTCATGAATTTTAATCTGTCAAGAAACTCATTTTTTTTAAAACGCATAGAACAAACATAGTTCAACTGAATACAACTGAAAACGTATCCTGAATGCAAACTTAAAGCTTTCAACTGCTGACTTAAAACTACACTCATCCAAAGTGTCTGAAAGGAGAAAAAAAATACAGCAAGTGGAGTTTTGTATACATTAAATGTGTTTTTTAAAAAGTCTGTTACTGAGCACATGCTCGCAAGGAAGTGTAAATGTACATGCACAGTGACACTAAAGCTTTCCCCACAATAAAGCATACTTTTATGGCAGCAATTGCCAACTTCTAAGAAAAAATACATACAATCCAAATCATAATGAATAGTAATTTACAAGCAAATGAAGCGCATATTCCAGACTCCTAGGAGAAAACTAATTAGACTGGTAAGCTGTAATGCTTGATCAATACATAAAGAGACCATACCAAGTTGTAGCTTCTTGAACCAGTCCTGGCCACACAACCCTACCTTCGCTCCAGTTACAATGCTAGGCTCTTTGCACCGCAAGCCAACACGTCTTCCTACCTGACAGAATACCTTCGTTTGGTTAGCTTACTGCTGTATTTCTGAAATAAATCAGCTCATGACACATACAGAAAAACACCAGGGCTGGTGCAAGAGAGGCTGGAAGGAGGGGTAGGTAAGTGAGTAAAGAAAAAAGCAAGGAAAGGGGAGACAGATTTCAGTTACAGACATACCAGTGACTGAGTTCACTTTTAAAGGGAACTATAGACTACTTGCCATTATCTCAATGGCACTGGAAACAAAAATGAGTACAGAAAGAAAAACATAGTGTCATTTTAGAAATGTAAGAATTACTTTTCAGTCTCCCTAAAAGCTTATGTTTGGCTATTTGATACCATCTCCTACAAATTCTACTTACAGTGAGATTTTTAATTTCTTCACTTTGCTCCTGGTTTGTTTTGATTTCTTTAACATAACGTTTCTGTAGCTCGTTATACATCTGAAGTAGTCTAAAACAGAGGAAATGTATAAAATGCAATAAAAAATTAAAGCCAGCAAGATGCGTATACTTTATGATAAAAGTATTACAGATGCCCCATAAAGATCACTTGGACTGTAGGGACTTGTAATAGAAATGTTTAAGATGAAGTGTGACCAGCAACAAAGAGAAAGCACCAGAAAAAAACAGCAAAGCAAGAGTTAAAATAATAGACCACATCGATGGCAAAGAATCCCTTTCACTCAACCAGACTGAGGACCCTCAGCCCACACAGCCATATTGTGACTAAACCTCAGTACAAATAACTTGTTGATGGAAGACCTTTACACCAACAATAGGACAGTGGCAACAAGTGTGCAGCGTGTCACGTATCATTCCTCTCCCCATTAGCACAACAGGAATGGCAAAACACCTCTTCTGAAGTATACTAAATAGTTTGTCCATAAATTAGTTTCGTGCCACCGATCAAGAACCCACAGTGAGGACTCATGAAGCAGCATCCTCAGCTCTCAATGTTGCGCCCAAGCAACCCTTGGCCAGAT
>JAOXNO010000013.1:104357337-104369591 GCA_028565335.1 Limnodromus scolopaceus | reverse complement strand
TAGATGGTTGGACTCGATGATCCCAAGGGTCTCTTCCAACCTAGACAATTCTATGATTCTATGATTCTATGAAAACAATTTAATCTTCAAGCTAACAAAACCAAATAGAGGTAATATTTATCAAAACAAATTAAGCTACAGAGTTCCCTGCCCCAGCACACTGACAGATGTTCTGTATCACCTAGGTGATAAAAACATCAGGTTATAATACTAGTTTGTTTTCAGGGGAGGGTATTATTTTTAGTATTTTCAGTGGATAATGTTCAAAAACAATACTGGCATGCATGTGGCAGAGACAATCTGCCACTTCTCCCTTCAAGGCCAGGGAAAAAGACCTTTACCGTGTATTGTCCTACACCCACAGACATGGTCTAGGAAGAAAAGCGACAGCTTGGGACTGTATTACCTTGTGCACAGAACTCCCGCCAGAGAAGAAAAATATCTCTCGGTGGAGAATGGAACACCCCAGGAAAGCTCTCACAGCCGTACCTCCTGGAAGGGAAAACTTTCCAGGATGACAGAGCCAGCCTGAAAACTCCAGAAAACACTGAAGGACACCACTTTACCAGTAGAGCTGTCTGTCAGACCTTGAAGCCAAAAAATCTCAATTTCCACATTAACCAACCCCCAGGGCAGATGTGAAGGGAGACTCCTCCACCGCATGTTTGAGACTATCTTTTGGTTAGTTTGTGGCAGGAAGGAAAAAGTGGCGGGTGTTCAAGCAGCGATCTCTGGACCTTATGGACATAAAGAAGAAAGGCAGTCAGAACGTGACTCTGCATGACAGAAAGGGAACACAAGAAACATCTAATACACCAGTTAGTGCATTAAACAAGCATTATGTCATTATTGAGTCATTAGCGAGCATTATGAAAAATGGTGTCAGTTATCTCTGTTTGTCTCGGATGAAGCAGAAGTGGGATCAGCACAGTTCTTGTAGGGAGTCCAGCAAGAAGAGAGAGAATCTTAGGATTTACCTTCACTTCTTGTAACCCCTAAAGGCAAAACAAAAATCTGGGCCAAACATCCTCTTTTATCAGGTATAAAATCTCTCACTGCAAGGTGATCATTGCACTAAACAACTACAACACTGTAGTAGTTAGCACAAACAAAAAGCTTGTCATCTGGGTTATCTCTTAAAGACAGGCTCAAACTTCATTCTTGGTGAGATACTGATAAAAGCTCCAGGGAAAAGGGCTAGAGACAATAAACAACAATTTTATATGACTAATCCAATATAATCCTATGCTAAGTAAAAAGACCATCTGCATGGATTCCCACTGAAGTGCTTTAATAACAGCACAGCAAGCCTCTGACTGTCATGCTGAGGAAATGCTCTTTCGCACTCAGGCTAATAATTCCAAAATATTACTTCCTTTTTCTTTTTTTTTTTTTCCCTCTCTGTTTTTATTAAAGCTGTTAGCCACTTGCTCTCCCAATTAATTCCCTATTAAGAGATCATCCATCAAACCCATGAAGTGACAAGGATCTGCACTGGAAGACATCTGTGGGTTCCACGTCGATGGCCGATGAGCTACAGAGAGAGGTTACCTTCCCTCTGCAAAAACTACAACTGATTTTATTGCATCACTGCAGTGTGCTCAAAGAAGCACTGTCGGATTACTGTCGAAGAAGAGAAAGGCAAGCTAAGGCTTATTGAAAGGCGTAATTAAACCAATTTCATCTGCAGCAGGTTCCCCTCTGAGTGACCCTGCTTGTTGCACCATGGACCAAGCAGACCGCAACGGGGATCTCCGGGTGGCCCACAGAGCAGCTGCGCCGATGAACGCTGCACAGCAGTTTAGTACAGGAAGCAAAGGAGATGGCCACCTCCAGCTGAGCCACACAGAAGTCAACCAGGGCTTCACACCCTCTGAGAGAAGGAAATCCACGACCACGCTCCGTTTTCTGCTCTGAGCTCAGAGGGAACAGGTTTTCCCCTCTGCTGAACATTTGTTGTGTCAGGGAAGGAAGTTGGACCTCTACATGAATCTGGCTGGGGCTTAGGAGGATTCAGACAGATGAAGCACCCGAGAAACACTAGTATTTCAGGTTCATCCAGGACGGGCCTATTCAAAGTGGATGAGATTAAACAGGCGACGTGTGTGTAGGTTACGAAAGGCATGTGAGAGGAACTGGCTAACGTTTGGGGTTATGAAAGATCAGAGGTTATGAAAGACCTTGGCAGTTATGAAAGATGAGCCGAGAGTCTGATCCAGAGAGGCAGAAAGCAGCCTCGACCTGCTCAGAGGTGAACGGACATTCAAAATCACTCACAGAAGGGAGCCCACACTGCCTGGCAGGCCTAGGCTAAGGAAGACTTGGAAAACCTTCAGAACAGTCATAAGAAAACAGTCATAAGAAAACAGTCATCACAGACTAGGAGAACGATGAAGATAAATACTGCCAGCTGTTTACAGGCCTTACAGGCAGCTGTATTTTTTTTGCAAAGTATTCTGAATGGTCTTAAAACACTTGCCGCAGCCACTGATTTTCTAAGAAGTATTAATTCCTGACTTTTTAGTTCTGTTTTAAATCCTTTACCTGCATGAGGCAAATAGACGGAATGAATCTGTAAAACCCAAGGGTTCACTAAGTTGATATTTTAGCCTCTTAAGTTCAGCCTTTGGTGATCATTTTACTAACATTCTACCACCAGGACAGAGAGAAGGTTGGGGAAATTTTATTGAGCCAGATGGATTCGCTTATTTTCCAAACACCACTCAGACGTCACTTAGAGAGGCAACTTACTCCTGCTTAGAAAAATATTGAGAGCACTCGCCCTCCCTTTACAACAGCATTTCTCTGTGCCAGTGATTTTCTACAGTTACCTTCAGTGAGGATGTTTCTGCATCCCACCTACCACCCTATCAGCTCAGCACTGCCCTGTTTTTAAAACACGAGTTAAACAGACCTTTCAAATGCCCCTGTGGCAGGGCAGCCTAATCACAACAAGCCCGCAGGCGTTGCAGCAGACCTGAGGCACAAGGGAGGAAACCATCTGCTCCGCATCAGAATAACATCCAGCCAGTTTCAGCAAAAGGTATGGACTCTTACTGTTGGCCAATTCAGTAACTAAAAATTCCTCTTTCAAGGGAAAACCCAGAAAACAGTTTTATCGTGGTCTGAGATGCTTCCTAGAATGCAAAGCTGTAGATTTTCTTATTTACCAAAGTTAAAGCTCTTTTTACTACATCTCACCGGTACGCGCATCTCACCAGTAAGTATGTTTACCCATCTGCCCCAGCACAGAGACATTCTGGGGAAGGTCCTGAAGCCACCTCAAGCTAAACTGAGCACGGCATCAACAAAAAGCACAAATTCCTAAAACCTGGAGGTTACTGAGACTAAAGAAGAGTCCAGAGCATTTCTGTTCCATACTATTCCAAATTACATTACATGTTTATAGGGTTATTGCATTTGAAACTAAACTTACATGAGGACAAAGCAGATATGAGGTTGGAGGAAATGAGTGACTTAGAAGCAGAATAATCTGTCAACAGAAGGATGGATAAACGTATGGTGAGGATTTCTTCAAGCAAAATGTCATGATTTCATAGTTTCATAGACTTTAAAACTTCAGGTATTAGTTAATTCACCTTCTCAGGGTTGATTGCTGTTTTTTCTGATTCAAAACAGGGACTAGAAAATGTTTTGGTAAGCAGAGCAAAGGCCTTGCTGTCTGCGTGGTATCCACTGCCACAGTGCAGCTTAGATATTTAAAGAATGAAGCTGAATTCTTGCACTGCAATCCATGAAGTTTTGTCATTTATCTTAGAAGGAAAAGGTCCAAGCCTTTTATTTAAAACAGTGTCTATTGTTTTTGTGGACTATATACAGCAGGAGTATTATGTCCCTCTCATCCCAGTGTCATCTGTGTCCTACAAGACAAACTATTAAATGAAGAAAATAGATCTAGACTTAGGGTCTGTAGGCTTAGATAGAATACCCAGGCCAATTAAAGTTAGCCTAGTCCATAGAAAATTAACAGTTAATTTTGTGTTTACATCAGGAATAGTTAAGTGGTGGTGTTATGAAATTCTCTTAATGCAAGTATGGTCACCACTAAAGCATTTCAGTTCTATCCCTCAAAGGCCACTGAAAATGAAACCTTGGACCACAAAGCAGGTGCTGAAAGACAGTAACAAACTTCACAGACTCAACGTATTTAACGCCTTTTTCAAACAGCCACGCTGGCGGGCCCACTCCCTGCACTCTCTTTGGTACAACTCAGCGCCAAGCGTGCAACGAGGCATTTGGAAAAGCATCACCTGGGCAGAGACAGCGCGTGTCCCCAACGCTGGCTGGCTGTGGTGTCACAGAGCAGCTGCTGTATGGTATAAGCACAGGCTCCTTGCAGACCCCCCTCTTCCTACAAAGTGGCTCTGGCACCGCCGGGCTGTCTGACACCAGCCCCCTGCCCCACCGCCTCACACCGTCCCTGGAACAGTCGGTCCTTAAACTCTCTTCTTCTCCTCCTTGACAAATCCAAAATGACACACAAAGACAAGTGAAACAAATCTAACGGGCAACGTATTTCCCACCACGCGCTTTTAATTCCCGCCAGCGCTAACAAGCTGCTGAAATCAAAAATCTGCTGAAGTGCCTTTCCGCTCCCGGGGCCGCTTTTTCCCCCTTCACTCCTGAGACGGCCGATGGGCACCGCCACCTTCCCCCCGCAACAGCCCCGGTAACGCTGACGCCCGGTTCCCATCCCCGCTCCCCGGCATGGCCCTTGGCCGGCCCCGGCTGACCGGCCGCTCCCTCAGGCAGCGCTCGGGGAGACAAGGGGCGGCGGGACCCCTGGGGGGCCCCGCTCGGGCCTGAGGGAACGCCGGCTCGTTATCTCGGAGGAAACGACTGACGCCCCGGCCGGCGGTAAGGGCCGCGGCGCCATGTCAGGCGGGACGGCCCGGGCCACGGAGGCGTCGCGGAGTGGGCTGGGCCGGGCCGGGACGGGCCGGCGGCCTCCCCACCACATCCTGCCCCTCCGCGGCGCGGACGGGCCCCGGACGCTCCTCTCCGCGGCACCCCCCGCCTCTCCCGGCCCTTCCCCGCCCCCGGGGCTCACCTAAAGCCAGCAGCCAGCCCGCCGCGCCGCAACCCGCCTTCCCCATTGATCGCGGTGGCCGCCGGGGCCGGCCTCCCTCCCTCCGCCCCGCTCCCCTCGGCGGGGCGGCGCCGGGCCGCGGCGTGACAGCGGCGGGGGCAGCGGGCAGGCGGCGGCGTGAGCGCCGGGCGCCCTCCTCCTCCGCGGCCGCTCCTCGGCGGGGGAACCGGGAGCCCCGCGTCCCCCGGGGCAGCGGAGCCGCCGCTATGAAGCCGTGCGAGGAGGAGGAGGAGGAAGGGGGGGCGGCGGCGGCCGGCGGCGGCGGGGACCCCTGGAAGGAGTGCGCGGAGGTGGCGGTGCAGCTGGCGCTCCGCGCCGGGCAGGTGAGAGCCCCGCCGGCTGCCCTGAGCTCCGGGGGGGCTGCCCGGCGGCGGGACGGGGCCGCGGAGGGACCCGGGGGGGGCGACGGGTCGGGCTGGAGCATCCTTCTGCCAGGCGGTTGTACAGGGTGCGCTCCTAAAATTAACAACAAAAAAACCCAAACCAAACCGCAGACGGGGGGTGGGGGGGTTGAGGAAAGGCCGTGTGGCAGAGCTGGGGGGGAGGAAGGCGGCAGAGCTCGGCACCGGCTCAGCCGAGCCGCCGGCGGAGCCCTCGGCCGCTTCCCTCTGCCGCGGGAGGGAGGGAGGGCTCCCCGTCCCTCGGGTCCGCTTCCCTCCGGGGGCTGCATCCCTCGGGGGATGCCTCCAGCGTAAGGGCGAGGAGGCCCTTCGGGTGAAAACAGATTTATTTTGTGATTGGGAGTGTTTTTATTTAGTTAAAATTAAAAAAAAGAAATCTAACCGGCAGAAAGATTTGTCAGCGTGAAGGTGCTTTGGTAACTTTTTTTTCGAATATACACCCGGCATTTATTCTGCTTTTGTAATGTTTCGGAGTGTGCTGTGATGCTAAGCTTGGATTTGTGTACAACTGAGGGTTTATGCCGTGGTGCAT
Organism: Limnodromus scolopaceus; assembly: GCA_028565335.1. Lineage (NCBI taxonomy): Eukaryota > Metazoa > Chordata > Aves > Charadriiformes > Scolopacidae > Limnodromus > Limnodromus scolopaceus. The sequence continues at coordinate 104,363,548 of JAOXNO010000013.1, read as the reverse complement.
TTATCCAGAATATTGTGTATTTACACGTTACAGTACCAGCATTTGTTTTTGAGCAGCTTGTGCAGAGTCAAATAGTCCTGTCAGAGAGGTGTTTTGTCTTCTTGTTGTATATACCAGTGCCTTCAGAGTGACTGAAATTCACTTGGTAGGGATAAATCAGCAGTGGCTCTATGAAGATCTACAGTAGCTTATTTAAGACCTGTGTTTCAACACAGCAGAACATTAGTCATCTCAGGAGACATCCTGGCCCCACTGTGTGCAACAGCAAAACTTCCACTGGCTCTAGCAGAGCCAAGAAGTGGGATCAGCAGATTGTTCAGATGAGAAATTGGGTAAAACACAAACCTCAGCAATACATATTTCTTTTCTGCTTCCATTCTGCTATATTTTGAAACACGCTTTGTGTCTGAACACTGTCATTTAAGGAGCCCCCTTTTCTATCTTGAGTCCAGGACCTGTAACTTTTCATTAATACGTGTTACTAAACGTATTTTCTCCATGGTGGAAGACAGACAAAGATGAACAGAATGCCAGAGGAGAGGAGACTTGTTTTAGTAATACAAGGAATAAACGGATAATCCAAATTGGGATGACAGGTCATGCTCTCACAGACTCTCCAAACGGGAGTTTCTCCAGCATACTCATTCTGCCAGCCATCTCACAAGAGAAACTCTCATCACTTGCTCAAACTTCCACACCTTATTTCTGAAAATATCCATTCGTGAAGATAGCCGTAACCATCTCCAGCCATTTTAATTGCCCAGAAGATTACAGCTGAGCGCCTTTTCCTGCAAGACATAAACATTCTAGAAGATTAATCCTTGCATCTTTTTAGTTCCCAGTTTGCCATCGCTGCCTTGCAACTGGCAGGAAATAGCCGATTCCTTGGCAGTCCAAATTTAAACCAGTCAAGGATGTTGTTTAAGTAGGACTCTGGAACTGGATAGGGTTTATATTAGCTTTGTAATGTTAAGGAATGTTTTTAGTTATGAAAATCACCTGAGATCTTTGTGGAAAAGAATGTGCAGATAGGGCTATATCTTTTATTTAAATGTCAGTCCACTTCCAGATATTCCCAAAAGAAGCTAGAGATAAGGACACCAAATGCAGTATAAGATAGGTTTGATTGGTCTGGCTTTTTGTTGAAAATTGACAGATAAAACTGAATTTTATTTCGGTCACCAGAAATAGTCAATTCCACTGGTCAAGGTAATCTTTTTCTTCTGCCTCTCTCCCCATTCCTCTCCCCCTTCACCTCCATCTGCAGAAATCTGAGTGTAATCTCTATTTCCCCAGATCTGAGTGCTGTCACCATATCTGCGTGAAATTTTTCCACTTCAGCCTTTTTTTTAAGGCCCTCCATTTGCCAGGTCCATGGCAGGTTAGAAAGGCTTGGAGTCATTAGAAAGTGCCTACAAGAGTCTTGCTGCAGAGGTCAACCTGAAGAAAGGCATGCAAGTCAAGATTTTGGATTTCTAGGAGAAGTTAACCAGTAATACAGTTTCCTGGTCTCCCCTTTTAGCTTACATGACTGTTTGGTTTATATTGCATCATGTTTCATAAGTATAAGTAAAATATATCTTCTTTTCAACAGACAGGCATCTGTGCTCTGGAATAGTTTCTTCTAAACTTAAAAGGACAATAAAGAAATAATTTCTTGAATATGTGTCACAAGTGATGTTGCTGGAGTAACTTCTATGCCCAGGTTAAGATCATTGCCTCTCTTGCCTGTCCTGTTACTTAGTTCCATTATTTTTGTGAAATATCACAAGCTGTTGTTTCATGTATATGACAGTTTCATAGTGAGAATGGCCCGTGGTTTTGTAATCTTTGTAATTGACCTTCATCAAAATTATGCCTAGTTCTCTCTATAAGGCCATATATAACTCTACTTTTTCAGACCTCTGTTCTGCTTTTTCTCTGAGTAAATTCTGCTTGCAATGTTCGTGAGAGTATGGCCACTGGCTTAATATCACTTTTTGCTGAAGAAAAGCAGGCACAACTAGTCTCTGCATCTTTGCTGCTATTGAGAGCACTGAGTAGTATTTGCACAGTTCTCTGCAATTACAATTGGAGCAACTTCACCAAAATTAGTAAATGTACATCCAGGTGAAAAGAAGGGTAAGAAACTGAGACTAGAAGCTAGCATGCTGAATTCCACACAAGCTACTTTTTTTCTCTCTTTTTTTTTTTTGTTGTTTTTTTTTTTTTTTCCCAGAAAATAGTTTTATGAGGCACAAGAGACGTAGCAGAATCCCACTAAGAAAAAGTAAAATTTCCACTGATGTTCTAAAAAGCCAAGATTTTTTTTCCCCTGTGTTTGCTTCCAGGGGATATTGTTAGGCTATTTTCTATGGAACACGGACAGATTTTTTTTTTTAGCAAACCAGACTGGTATTTCCTACATTTTTTTCTTTGCAGATAGTTAAGCTTTTTATCTAGGTGTTTGATTTTACCAGTGAGCAAATATTTCAGGACAATATTGCAAGCAAGTAAATCCCAGAAGCGTGTGGTGAGATGAAATATCTAACTTGAGCACCTCACTGTAGGTGGCTCTTTTGGAAGGTACTGGGGAGAAGGCATCTTGACCCTCTGTCCTCTCTTTTGTATGATTTAGTGTCTGTCACAAAGGTGTTAGGAAAGGAAGAGTCCAGGACCATGACCGCACTGAGCCCTTGCACCTCTGTTTCTCCTGCTCCATGGAAAATGAAGCCTGGGTCTTGCTCTGTGATGTGGTCTCCATGTGTGTACTGTGTAAATGCCCCTTGCTTTGTGTATACCCCCAAATGCTCCTAAGGAGGGTACAGGATAAGATATAGCCAATTCTTTATTAGAGGAGGAAGAACAGCATGGGCTAAAGGTGTTAAGTGACTCTGCTTTAAATAACCATGCTCTTAAAGATCAGCTGCTTAGAAATTGCTGTAAATTCTCCATAAACTGGGGACAACCTATAATACAGTGCTAAAGCCTAGTAAAATGCATTTGCAGCCAAAATACAGCACCTTGGTTGCCAATTTCATTGTACAATAGTGATAAAGAGCAATCACCTGTTTTCATTTTATCAACCTGTAGTTAGTTCTTTGGTCTTCCACTGATCCGCTGCCTGTTAGCTAGAGAGGGACTTTTATGGAGCTCCACACTCAGCTGGGAAGACCAGGCAAGTGCAGTAGATATCTACAAACTTTGTCGTAAGGCTTTTGCAAGGAGAGGAGTTGAGTGGTGCTTTCAAAGTACTCTGAGCACGAGGCTCCAATACTCTCATAGGCAGATGATTTTTAGGGATTATTCAACTTAAGTTGAATTCTGGACCACTCTGAGCTATTTGATAAATTTCTGAAGAATAAAAGCTCTTTCATCAATGGTGCAGGGAACGTGATCTTTGCATGCTGGACTCTGTCTTGGATCACGGACCTGTACAGGCCAGTGCAAATGAGCATGAGTCCCTTTTGTCAGACCCCTTGTAAAAGCCAGAGACTTAGCAGGGGCTCATCCATCCCACGACACCACCTGGTACTGCAGGCGAGTTAGTACAGATGTGGGGCCCATTTGTGACGGGTGACCTCAGCACAGCATCATGACTTCCCTCCTGCTCTCCCCTCAGCACATCAGTTGCGCAAGAGGTGGGGAGAAGCAGCCCATCGTAGGGCTGGGTTATGTGTCACAGCCCCTCAGCACGGGCCTGCAGAGGAGGAGATGGGTGAGAAGGCCATCAGCCATCATGTTTTATCAGACTCACACCCTTTGCATCTCCAAAGTGGCCTCAGGCTGGCATGTGCAGGTCACCAGAGAAACAGACAGGATTAAAGTTCAAAATGGTTGTGAACAACTGGAGAAAGGATCAGAAATGGAAAATATTAAATTCAGTGCTGAGACGTGCAAAGGATTGTATTCAGAAAGGAGAGCTCAACTGCTGGAGCAAATGATGAAAAGCAACCAACTGCAGGGCACATCCTCAGGAGAGAGCTTTCACTACTGCTCTTCTTATTGCATCAAGGCTCAGGTGTGATCTCACTACCCTGCTGCGTGGTGTACTAATTTAAATGGCTGCAAAAATATCCTAAATCCATTATGTATTAAAACTGAATAGGAGTCAAGAACATGGCACTGCTACAAAGAGAGTCAAATCTTCTCTGTGGAAAGGAGCGCATTCCTCATCTATTTGACTATACGAAGTTCTGGGTCCAGTTCTAAGCAGGGCATTTACTTATGTATCGACAATATAAAAGTAAAGAAGAACAATTAAAATAAAAGGTATCAGCATAGCAGTTTTTTCAGAATACACCACTGAGAGGGTTGAAGTGTGTAGGATTTTGCTTTGGACCGAAGAGGTGCCCAGGGGCCTTCCTAGAGCTATGCTTGTATGCTTCTATGGCAAAACCATCAAGAAAACCATGCAGGGCATTGAGGGAAGAAAAAGATTTAACATTTTAGAAGGAACTTAGAATGGTGGTGCTGGGTTTTGTTAACATAATTCTATACAAATAACTGGGGCTTGATTTTTGCTTTGTTTTGGTTTTCCTGATTTGAAATAGTTTATAATTTTTACTGGCTAAGAAATAAGTCACCTCCTTTTGCATTCTCCCCTGCCCCTTATTTTTCTTTTTAATGAAGGAGTGGAAAAAAACAGAAAGAACATGGGAAAATTGGGAAAAAGATTTTATTAACTGCTTTCCCATATGTGCATTTGCTCTTGATGTGATTTAGTCCTGAGTTTATAACAGTAAAACCCTTGAAAAGGAGATAAAGACTTTTCCAGAAGAGAATCCAGGGTTACATCACTGGTTCTGTGTCTGGGGAAAAGTCTGATTTTTTGTTTTTGTTAGATATATAGCAATTCTTTGGGAACTAGTGAGTGATCAGCACTTGAAGTTCCAAAAACTTAAAAAAATAAATTTTGTGTGTCTTTGTTGGCAAAAAAATAAACCAATATGGTTTGCCTTATAGCATGTTTTTTTAAAGTAAGAGAGCAGTGGGGTATTTGCTCTGTAAATTAAAAAAAAAAAAAAAGAAGAAAAAGGGGCTTCTGTGAAAAATTCCTGAGCCTCGAGGCTGTTTCTTATTTTCTTACGTGTATTTTTTTTGTAATTTCCTAAATCATGATGACTGCCATCATCCTTTTATTCCATTAGTTGCATCCCATTCATCAATCCTTTTCTGAACTGTCAAGAGAGGTTCTTGCAGAGCAATTCAAAATGCTGTGTTCCCAAAGACTTCTCATTATCTTAGAAGGATTTTTTGTCAGAAGAATTAGAACAGGCTCTGGTAGAATTAGGCCTGCAGTTGGCTTTCAGGATTAGCTATAATTTTTCGGTAAATATATTATTTTAGTGTGCACAGGATGAACGGCCAACAAATCTGATTTGTGAACTTCTGTTTCAGATTATTAGGAAAGCTCTAACAGAGGAAAAACAAGTGTCCACAAAGACATCTGCAGCAGATCTTGTGACAGAAACTGACCATTTTGTGGAAAATTTAATTATTTCTGTTCTGAAAGAGAAGTTTCCCTCCCACAGGTGAGTGCCTATAGAAAGAAACTATCAATGACCTTGTTTCCTTTAAGAACTGTCTATCTGACTAGCATTTAAAGGGAATTTTAAAAGTCTATATATCTCTTATACATATTAACCTTTTGCTGTTGGACACTTTCATAGGACTCCTGTTTTTTTTTTTAGAAAGTACCACTTCCCTATACTTAGCACTTTATATTTGCTAACAGTTATGTTTCTTAATATATGTATTTAATAGTAATGTTTCCCCTGTAGAGACATCATGTATGAGGGTTTCATATGGATCTCCATCATTTTCAGAATACTGATCTGTTCTCTCTTGTATGAGAATTATGCTCATGATGTCTATTAAAATATAGCTGAAATTAATGATAGCAAACGTCCCATCCTGCAGACCTTTCCTGCACTTTCTTTTGCCATCTCACATAAGCGTTTGCCAGATGAGAGCAAGTATCATATGTAATCACATAATCCTAAAATCAGTGAGAATCAGGGTTGTTTATCATCACCGTCATTTAATGCATAAACAGGATTCAAATTGCTATATGGGGTGTCAACCCAAGGTTTTAAAAATAGATCATATTGTGGATTCCTCTTGAATTATTATGATCAATCTGAAAACAACAACTCCTAGCACATGCATAGATTAGAGAGAGGCTTTGTATTAGTTGGCCAGGTTTCGCTTGATGCAGAGACTCTGCAAT
>JAOXNO010000013.1:104324256-104357237 GCA_028565335.1 Limnodromus scolopaceus | reverse complement strand
CTCCTAGCACATGCATAGATTAGAGAGAGGCTTTGTATTAGTTGGCCAGGTTTCGCTTGATGCAGAGACTCTGCAATCAATTTCCACCTTTGACTTCAGTCCACAAGGATAAAATTCATCTTCCTGCAGAGCCTGTGTCTCCCTTAAATACTGCATGACTTCCTTCCAACTGTGTGCGTCTCTGATGGAGATGAGCCTTGTACTCTAGCGCTGTGCAGAAACCAACAAAGATGAAAATCTGGAGGGCTCCACTACTAATCTGATTGTCGGCGGTGCTGCTGGAAAAAAAAAAAAACAACACTGTAAGACAGAGTAGAAAGAACATTATATACTAAATATGGCTTTCTAAGTACGTGTTGTATGTGATCATATATTGAAGCAGTACTGTACAGCACAATGTGTGGTTCTTGGCCGCGATTCTCAAGACAGTGCCAGGCTTTACAAGCCTATTATTTGTGTAATATTCCTTCTACTATTGCTGGCTGTTCTCTTTTCTCATCTCCACTCTTATGTTGTGGGTTTTTTTCCCATGAACAGTCTGGCAGAGAACATAAAACATACACATTTTGCACAAAATGAAAATAATCAGAAGCACTGGAGTTACTCAGAATAGGAACAAAAGCTGTAAGGTCAACATAGACCTAGGAACTGAAAAATCCCTGACTTTATTAGTCTGTACAGTTAACTTCTGACTTTATCAGCAAATGAAGGAATTGCCATTTCTTCAAGACAATTATTTTTTGCTGATATTGCTTGTTAGTTTTGGCTGGAGTTTGTTCAGACAGTGAATGCATTTATATGAAACAATAGGTTAAAACTAGATGTTTTGCTGAGTTTGCATGTTTTTACAGGACAGAGAGCCACAGAGCAGCACAGCTGATGGCTGTGTTGAAGACCTCTCACAGTATCCAGTACTGTGTAACAGCAAGGGGCTGATTTTAACCCGTTAGCCCGAATTTCATAAAACGTGTACCTAATTTGTCCTACATCCATTTTGGAAAAGTTGTTCTTGGAAATCAAGGCTTTCTCAACAGCGTTGCTGTGCCCTGACTTCACGTTAGCATTTCTGTATGTGAGGACTGCAGCGTCGCACCGTGCTGTAAGGAAAAGGCGAGGGAAAGACTTACGGTACTTGAAGGCAAGACACCTTACACAGAAATACTCTTTAAAGAAGTTCCCATTTCACCTTTCTTCAGCTGGCAAGACAATGGTGCCAGTTTAGGCATTGGCTGGGGGAGCTGGCAGAGGGTTGAAGCAGAGGCATAATTTATGGGGAAAATGGACAATCTGAGATGGGATGGAAGGTGCTTCATCTATGAGACAATGAGCTTCCTTTGCAGACAGCAGCGCAGCCAAAGCATATGGTTTGGTTTAGGTGCTAATTACAAGATTTGTAGAAGCAAAAGTCAAATGATACAGCACCAACAAGAAAAATAATGAAATATTTACATCAAGGAGTCTGCAAAGCGTTATGTTTGACTGAGAAGTCTAAACAGTTCAAGTCTTCCTCGTTTCTCGGTTGCAATCGTAACATTTTGTCCTTCAGCTGTTATCATTAATGGAGATGAAAATAGTAACAAACACTTCCTACTTCCCTCCTCATACCAGCTAGGGCCCATAAAATAGTCCCTTTCTACCAAGGGAAAGGCAAAGTAGCATTTGGAAAATTCAAGAAGTCTCCTCCTGTGGTACCTGCAGAATATTTTAAGCTCATGGTTGCAAGAATTATGTGGCCTCATGTGGCACTTGTTGAGGGCACAAAAGAAGATAGTGCTGCTGTAGTCCCAGGGAAGCAACAGTTTCTGCAAAAGATGTTTTCTCTTTATTTTATCCAGTTTTTTTCTCTTTGTGTCTTTGAGAGAAGCTTTTTTTGTCTTCAAGCATTTTCAGGAACTTTGAATACCACTACCAGTGGTCTGACTGTGAAACCAAAACCAAGATTCAGTACTAGCAGTCTGATTCTACACCTTCTGTACACATAGAACTCTATTCAAATCTGTGAGAGTAGCACCTGCACAACACTTATAGTAACAGACCCTGAGCAGTTTATGGGAGAGCAGAGATAATTACGGTCAGCAGGAAATGTGCCAGAACTAGATGTTCATTTCCCAGGGAAAAGAGAGGAAGAAAAAAAAAAGGGGGGGGGGGAGCATATCTACTAAAAGAAATTGGGACAGAACAACAGAAGAGAAGACAAGCTCAGATTTCAATGTGTGCCTTGTGCATCCAAACAACAAACAAAAAATTAATTTGTTGATTTTTCTCTGGGTCATGGGAAAAAGCAAGTTCAGCTTTATAAACCTTTTAATTTCCTGAGTCAGACTACTGTAAAAAATTCAAGTAGGAGTGAGATTGTGGATTTTCTAAGAGTGCATTATTTCCTGCTGACTGATTTTCACTGCAAAAGAGAAGTAACTACAGTTTGCAGTTTATATTACTTACTGCAAGAGACAGGCCTAATCCATAAAATTACATTCTGCATTAAAAAATCCTTCTTCTAGAGTTCCAGGGATGCCAGTTCAGATCTATTTCTGCATTCATTTTTGTGACTTTCTTGATGGTATATTGGGAAAGTGAACATAAATGGGATTCTTTTTTACCATGTAAAATATTACGTTACAAATTTGAGAACTCTCCTTCAAAGTCTCTATAAAAGTTTCCCATTCCAAATGAAAAAAGCAATATGTGTGTATGCATACATATAGATTTATACAAAAGTTTTGTGTGTAATATATATATATAAATTAAGTATCCCTTCAAAAGCAGAGAGATGGAGTTTGACTTTCCAAGTCAATCTAAGCCAATTTTCTGGGACACTTCTTTTATTCCACACCAAATGCAGGTTTATTGCAGAAGAATCCACTGCTGCTGGTTCAAAATGTGTCCTCACTGACAGTCCAACCTGGATTATTGACCCTGTTGATGGAACGTGCAACTTTGTGCACAGGTAAGGGGGCAGTGAACTGGAAAATACATAAAAGAGCAAAATGTAGCTTCTCACAATTCCTCCCTTCTGCTTAAAGGTGTTTTACTGTGATAGATTTGTTCCTTTGACTCATAAGTAGGAGTCGTCCCTTTATCTTTTTGTACCTTGCCTTAATATATCTGAGGGAGCGTGTGTTTGTGCTGGAGAGCGCTCTAAACTGTTATCTGAAGGTAAGCTAAACTTTCTGCTGATTGCTTAATGACCCAAAGCTCTTGACTCACAGCTCGTTTATATATAACGTGCAGAAACTTGAGCTGAACTGGAAGAACAAGGATGTGCTGTGATGGCACTTGGCCTAATGCCTTATGTGGTTGTTACACATTCCTTTTAGTAGTGGTGTTTTCTCCCTTTCAAGTATAAATGCTTCATTTTTCCTAGGAAGTACAACCATGGCGTATATGTAAACTGAAAACTAAGTTGTAAATAGATATTGCTTTTAAATGTCTATTATACCTCTCTGGAAAAAGAAATCTAGGGAACGTTACTGCAAAAATGCAGAAGTTTAATTAATCATTTAAGTGCTAGGAGTTGTAAACTAATGACTATTCATAATACTTCTACTTAAAAACCTGAAATATGTTCTGCCTTGTAGTTAGTGACTTAACATAACTGCGGTTATCGTTAAAAAAAACACCAACAACAAAACCAAAAACATTTCCTTGACTTTTGGTGCAATTACAAAGAATTCAAGGAGACCTGGGGGAGTGCCATGTGCTGATGTTTCATGCAATTAAGAGAAATTTGCTCTTTCTAGCAATATTTTCTTGACCTTTACAGCCCTTTTTAAAACATGTTTTCAAGAAATTAATTTATTTCATTGTTTAAAATGCAGTAATTATGCTTTAATCAAAAGGACCAAATTAAATATATGATTATCACTTTGACAAAAGAGAGGGTGGTAAAACTGGTTTCTCCTTATGTTGATGTCAGCAGCAAGGTATCTCCATGCTACTTAATTGCTGTCTCAGATGCTTGAACTTGAACAAAATGTGCTTTTAGAAGTGATGACTTTGTTATAACAACATTAATGATTTTATACTGGATAATTCAATTACACTAAAGCAACAAGAGCACTAAAATATACAACACATTTAGTATAAAAATCCTGATGTCTTCATGTGTTTATTTCTTGCCTTCTCCAACATTAAACTACATTTTTAAAAGAATTGACAAAATTTAAAGGAACAGATAAAGAGACTGACAAACAAGAAATAGTACAATGTCAAGAGCATTGTGACACAAGTAAAATCACAGAGCTCCATGTGGGGTTTTGTTGCCTAAGGGGGTTGCATAAGGAGTAAATTGAGAGATTTTTCATCAATAGTACTTCATTTCTTATTTTTCACAGATTTCCAACAGTGGCAGTGAGCATTGGATTCGCTGTTAACAAAGAGGTATGAAGTATGTTCTTTAAGATGGGTACCTGAGAGCTGGTTAGAAGCCTCAAAACCATGTGGGGACTTTAAATAATTTTTTTTAAAAAATCAGCCACTACTCAGATTTTTTCCATGCTTTTTAAATGCATTTGATCATACTGTACTAGTCTAAAATTGTAGTCCTGCAAAACTTACTTATGCAAACTTGCAATTACAAGACAATTCATACAAATTATTATAAATATAATAGCGTTTTTGTGGGGGAAAAAAAAGGACTACTGATGTGAGCAACGTTTTGTAAGACAACACCATAGTAAGTTAAATATAGTGGTGCCTATTCATAATTTAAATGTATCTCCCAGTGTTCTTATGTTATTATTATTGCTTCTTTCCTGCTAGCAGTATCTGTGAAAGATAACTGGTGCTATGAAGCAATTCAGAACTGAATTCTATGAAGAGTGCAAAATTATGGGCCTAGTTCATTTCATCTGCCTTTGTGGTTTTCTTAACATAGTAAAATATTTCCCACATAAGCTTGATTACAGGGGGAGGGGGGAAAGTACCTAGCTTTCATATATGCCATTTCGAGTTTCCTAGCTATATTTGTTCATGCTAGTGCCTCTTCTCCAGATGTTGCCAGTTTACAGTTTGATATATATACAGAAGAAATAGCTATTCAAATTGCCAAGGAATGTGCCTCTTTCAGCCTAATTCCACAATCTCAAATATATGTATAGCTGTAAGTGAAGCCAGCAAGGATTCTGTGCAATAACAACATAGTTTTCAGATGTGCTAGTGGCTTTTGCTGATTTAAACAGAATAAAGTTGTGTACTTCTCTAGTTAAACTTTTCAAACATGGCAACTGAAGAGAAACAATTCCATGCTTTTCTGAAGTTTATTCATTCCAAAGGTCCTTTTGAATACTACATATTATTACCAGACAGCTTTTGCTAATATTTATGTTTTCCAGAACACCATTGTGATTTTGATGCTGCATATTTTGGGTTATGTAAACTAAACAAAGCTGAAACAAAAATAAAGATTGATGTTAAATGTCCCTCAGTAAACAAATGGGAAAAGCAGAAAAAAGTAGTAAGCTGAAAGGAGCCAAAGTACACACAGGGGAACTGGCCTGAATGTAAGCCTTGAACAGTATTGAAGAAATTCCTGCAGATGTCTTCAGGGAAAGAGTCTATTAATAGTGTGTTCCTCAAAGAAAACCTTGGTTTAGACGGGACCTCAGGGAGTGAGGACAGTCTATTCCCTTTGAATAATCTCTGATGAACACCAGTAATTATTCACATTGAATGGAGGAGGGCAGCAGGAAAAGATTTGGACTCGAGAACATCTGAGATGTTTTATTGACCTTGTTACCAGCTTCTTGTGTGACCTTGTGTAAGTCACTTAATTTTTGTGCATCTGTCCACCCCTAAGTAAAATACTGCTTATAATACTTATCTAGGGGTGATTTTAGGAGCTGATCATCAAAGTTTGTAAAGGGCTTTAAAGTCTTTCAGTGAAACCCATTAAAGTAATGGAAATATTAAATACTTTGAGTTTATACCAAGAGTGAAATTCTGACCCTCTTCTCGTTGGTAAACAGATACTCCCACAAAATTTCCAGTGTTGCTCATTCTCAAGCTTTCATTGAGGGTCACAATATTTGGTATTTCTCTTCAAGCTCCTTCTCTTGGAGTCATGTGACTTCATGGGATTCTCACTTTTACATGTAAACAAAAGCATTATGCAGAGAAACATTTGAACAAGTGACTGGAGTGTACTACTTTGATTGAAAAGGCAGGCAAATTAAATGCATCATGAAAGGTGAAGCACCCACTGTTACTAAGCAGAGTGCCATGACTTCTGAGTTTGGATGCCTGACTGATCATATTTGGGTATTCAGGGCTGCAAATCTCCAGGGCCCAGCCAAAGTCAGTGGGATTACTTCTAGGTGTAACTGCTCACCAGTGAAAGTAAAGGGTTCAGAATCTGGCCTTAGAGGACTTGCATGCTTTCAACAAAAACATACAATTGAATTTGAAATCAAGTTAGTATTTAACCCATTCTAATGTGAACACAAACAAGCCAAGAGTATAGAAGATCATGAACAGATTGTGTTAACTTCTCTTTATGAACTGAATTTTATATGACCTATATCTCAATATCACAGTAACAGTAAAATTATTCCAGTTTATTAACATCAATATAATCTTTGATTACATGTACCAATTAAAATACTGCTGATCTTTCTGCCATTAGTAGTTGTTTATATTTATGATGAGTAATTTGAGTTGCATTCATTTCTTTCCTTTTCAAAATCTTAAAGCTTGAATTTGGTGTAATTTACCACTGCACTGAAGAACGATTATACACTGGTAGAAGAGGTCAAGGGGCATTTTGTAATGACAAAAGGCTTCAGGTATCAAAAGAGACAGGTTGGTCTAGATTTTGTTAGAACTCTAAAAGGAATATGTTAATTTTGTTTCAGAGTTGTTGCAAATCATCATTAGGATAATGAACATCATTATCCTGATGGAAAGTATTTCACCTGCATGATAATTCTGTTGTTATGTGTTTGTTTTTTTCTGAAAAAATCACATCTTTCCTCATTTTATTTATAAAATATACATCTGAATATGAGCTATTTAAATAATCCTAAATTATTTTGCTTCATAACCATTGTTTAAAATAAGGAAGAGTGAGTAGATTCACCAGTTTCATTCCAGCTGTACACTGGCATAACTTTTTATGAGCAAGATGCAATGGGAATGGTGAATCAAATGCAGAGTACTATGGCGGCCGTTATTCACTTAATGTCCAATAGATTTGTATGTCATAAAGTGTATTCTGTCTGTAGACACACATGCTAACAGTAAAGTAAACTGAAGGACGCATGCTTCATTAGGGGTTCTTTAACAGCTTGCTTTTGTGAGGTACGTTTCACCATACAAATAGGTAACAACACTTAGTCAACACTTTAATGGAATTCTTGTATTGGTAAACCAAATCATAGATCTGTCTGTTTACTTAATGATAATAGATAACAATAATCAGATGTGTGTAGGGACATTTTCTGTCAATCAATCAAAATGCAGAGGAGAACATAACACTCAGTAGTAGACAGAAGCAGACATGTGCCAAAAAAGTACATCATTGTACATAGGAGATAGTAAAATTTTCACCCCAAAAAGAGATTTAATGGACTTGAAACACAGTAAATTCAAACTTTTTAGCATACAGATTTGTTGTAGTGCCCTAAGCAGACCCTACATCAAAACTTTCCTGAAATTTGGGAAGCTTGGCTATTCACCTAAATTAATAATGACCTGGGGTCTCCCTATTTGGAGAGATGGAGCAATTTGTAAAGTCAATGACCCCTAAGATTTTAATCCTTGATTATACATCAAATTTTTGTCAGTGTTTGAAGATCTCGTATTCCACAGAAGACTGTGCTGGCAAACACTATTAGAAAAACTAGGGGTCATCCCAGTTGGGCCAGCTGAGCTACTGTTGAAATGTCCTCACTCAGTTTTCCAGTCAGAGAGTTCTGCTTTCCAGTTGAGCAAGGAACAATTTTGGCACATGACGCTTTTGTCCTCCTTTCTCTAGACATCCAGTCTATATGGGTGTCTAGAACATAGCAAGGGAAGTGGACCTTCTGTCCTTCCAAATGCTTTGAAATTTTCCTTTGTTTTGAGAGACATCATTTGGTGGTGGGCAGTTTCACCAGTGAAGATGGATCTTCTTTAGTTTCACTTCTACTGATATTTTAAGTGTAAAAAATCACAGTTGCTCTTTTGCTGTACGGACTGTGGCTCCAGTGAAATAAACCAACCCTGAAACAGAGAGTGTGCTTCCCTGTACTTAAGTGGCTTCCACCAATGTGTGATGTGTTGGAGATCCAGGCTGTCATGTTACTTTATGCCTTTTTTTTTTTTCCAGGAAATGTGACTGTTGTATAACAATTGATCTACACTGTGCATTCGTTGTTCAAATTTAATCATTTGAAATCACAGTCCAGGCAAACACTGTTCTTTATCAATGCTAAATTTTGTAGAGGTCTGGTATGGGAGTCAGGATACACTTAAATGAAGGATCCATCTTCCCTTTGATCTTGAGTGATACTTTCTTCTCATGCTTAGATTCAGGTCAGGCCTTACATGTGCTAATACTGTAAGTGTATTTTCTGGTTTTTAATCTTCTGTGGTCAACAGATTTGGTCTTTTCATCATAAATCTATTCATATCACTGTTAAATCTCTTCTACCAAGCCTCCTTATTTTTCTGGCCTCTATCACAGTGAGAAGTAGTCAGTAAATTTTCTCTCTTACCTTTAATTCCTGAAACCCTATTGAGTCTTGTGATCAGCCAGCTCCTTTTCCTAAGCAGAGACCTCCCTCTTCCTTGCCTTAGTTTCTTCATCCAATTTCTACCTGTAGCCTTGATGAAAATGGAAGAGATCCATTTATGCATTAGAAATATATTTAATAACTTAAAAGAACAACTGTCTTAGTTATGACCTAGCAATGACTGGTGTGGTGTGAATGTTTGGTGCATTTCAGCAATGAGGCATGCATTAAATGTTCTGTAATTATAAATTGGGTCTGTTATGCAAAAAGATCTAAGGCAGATTGCTTTCACCATCCAGAGTTTTCCGTGGTGGCTAAACAACGAATATTCTCCAGCGTGCCTGGATTGGTGTTTCTGTATTTTAATGCAGCAATTTTAAAAGTGGTTGTTAAATCTATATTCCTACAGTTAAGGTTTGTGATACCCTGTAACTCTTCGTCTAATTACATACCTGTTACTCACCAACCATTTACCGCATTGCTTGAATCCATAATGTTCCTCTGCAATACTAAATTCATTGGTAGCCTGTTTAATTAAATGATGTCTCACTCCAGCCTAATTTGCCTTTGAAAATTTCCTTGGTACTTCTGCTGAGAAATTTCAACTCATGCAATTAGCTGTAATAACCAGGTAGACGTTCCCTCTCTGAATGAATGCCTAGCCTTTAACCCAGGGTAGACAGTGACACCTGACACTCGGGCACAGCCTAGTTCATAGGTAATCAACTGCTAAACCTTTGAGTTTTGTCATATCTTTAATGCCTCTGAGTTCAGGTAGCACAGCAGAAGCAGGGACACTTGGCATTTGATCAACCATCTCCATCTACATTGGCATACGCTTGTTACATACTACCACTATTCAGCTTCTCACATGAGGACTACTCCAACACCTTGCAAGTCACTGTGAGTCTCTCCTTTGACTGTACACAAGGCTGACATCTTCACCTGCTGTAGGTCAGAATTGCCTTTGAGCACAATACAAATATAACGGTTCATATATTATATATTAATTAAGATACTGCTTTAGTTTATGATAAGAAAGGGGTTCGGTGTCTTCAGTCTTAGAAATGTCAGAACAAAAGAGACCTATTACTGAGTGACTGGTGATTTAGGTAGAAACTTTTCTTTCCTCTTACTGTATTCCCAAATTTGTTAACAAATTACATTAAAGTTCCCTATTCAAGAACCATCCTGTTTTCATCTGTGATTAGATTAGCATCATTAATAGTTACTAGGTCACTGGATTATTTTTAGTCGACTGCTAATGTTAGTGAATTTGCCAAAGGCTGACAGGTCAATGAAATAAAGCAATATACGAAAAAAGAAGGAATGTAAGAATGCATTCTTGTTTTTAATCTTCCTGTTCATTCTTTTTTTTTAAAGTGTGTTTAGATAAGACCATTTGATGTGAGAAATATAGTCTTGCTTGAATTTTTATGCCAAGTTGTCACTTATCCTGTGAAAGAGTTTGGGGTAAAAAAGAGAGACATGAAAATTGTTTTTCTGTGAAAAGTCTGTTACTGTTTAATTTAAAAACAAATTAGCAGAATCTACCTGGAAGCTGTTGAATTAATGGAAACAACTACCTACATTGCAGATATCTCGAAGGCCTTAATTTTAACAGAAATTGGTCCAAAACGTGACCCTGCAACTTTGAAATTGTTCCTGGGTAACATTGAGAGATTGCTCAAGGCCCAAGCACACGGGTAAGATATTTTACAATATATATCTCACATTTGTGACCAAAAGTCATTAAAAAAAGAACAAAAAAAAAGAACAAAAAACCAAGCCAAACAAGTACACTACACGTTTTTCGATCTCGACACATAGGTTGAAATCAAAGTACTTTTCTGCTTTACGTGACTGTGTTCCCTTCATGTGGAATGGTTTAGGGTGCGTGTCATTGGGAGCTCGACCCTGGCTCTGTGCCATTTGGCGTCCGGCGCTGCAGATGCCTATTACCAGTTTGGGTTGCACTGCTGGGACCTGGCGGCAGCGACTGTCATTATCAGAGAGGCGGGCGGCACTGTGATAGACACTTCGGGTGAGTACAATATCCTTAGTTTTGTTGACTTTCTGGGGACTGAGTGGCTATTTGGGGGCAACTTGTGTTACCTCAGTACTGTCCTTCTCCTTGGCGCTGTCTCAGTTCTAGCAAGATGCTGTAGGTTTCTGTACTCTCCACTAGACTCTGGCTGGTTATTTGTAACACGCTGATGTGCTTCCAGCCTGGGGTTTCATCACACCAAAGGTCTTCTGAGTCAAACTGCATTTCCGTGACTTTGAGTGATTCCTTTAAAGCATCAGATTTACAGTAAAGAACTAGCCCAGGAGATTGGTAGATATGCTCAAACTCCAAATAGATTTTGGCAGAGACAGCCTCCTGAGAAAAGAGGACTCTCAGGTACCTGTCTGGAGACATATGACTAGGAACTACTCCCAGGGAGCAGAAGACTCTAATAATCTGGGAGTCTCTGGATTATTATTTCATTCATTTAGACAGCACGCATCCCAGAGTAATGGTTTACTGGTGACCAATACGTGGATACTGTGGAAAGATATGGTGGATTAAGAAGAAGGGTATGCTGATCGAACTGATTTCTGTTCTGTCCCTTCCTGTTGCTAAAAGAAGGGAATATTGCATTTGTTGTCGGATACTGAATAAATCTAGACATTCGCTACTTCTGTTGCATACTTTGGCACTGTATTTAGAATTTTCTGAACTATTTTTTGCCAGAGATTTCCAGATAGGAGTTGCTGAATTAGGTTATTCCTTCCCACCCTAAAAGGAGCTACATGTGAAGTTGTTTCAGTGGATTTGAACCTATATGATTACAGCATGGTTTCTATTTAAGAATACATTGTTATTTTACATCACATAAGACAGTTCTTATTAATCCCTTTTGTCCTCAGGGGGACCTCTGGATCTTATGTCCTGCCGAGTGATTGCTGCAGGCACCAGAGAGATGGCTATGTTCATAGCTCAGGAAATACAAACTATTCATTACAGACGGGATGATGAAAATTAAATACTTACAACATGGAGTCTGCTCTCCTGAACTATGTAACTCTTGCAAGATGGGTGGCTTAAAGGGTACGTGATTTCAGCAGGATGCTCTCTGTGGAGATTTTCTGTGTCAAATATTTTTTATAAATTTATTACAATGTGGGAAGGCATAGGGAGATTTTTAAACCTCTAAGAATCGTGTTTCCTTTTTAATATGTATCTCTTTCAGCAGTATCTTTTTTTATAAGATAGCATATTTTACTTGTAGTAAATTAGTCTCAAAATGAAGTTGTAATTTCATATCTGTGGGGCTGATATTTAGTCTTTTGTAACATGCAGCTAAAAATGGAACTTTATTTTTACAGATGCAGATCTCAGGTAAATGAGCTTTAGGACTGTAGTAAGGAAGAGTAGTTAAGATGTGTGCCTACAATACCCTTGTTCTATGATACTTAAGAATGCAATAAAAATGATGTTATTCTTTCCTAACTACATCATAGCTATATATCCGTATATATGTATATGTACATATATGTGTGTCTGTGTGTATGTGTGTAGATATATACACCTATACATGTGTATACATGTATACACACACACCCCCATGTGTGTATATATATATATGGGTATCCTGGATGTTTACAGCAATTTAGAGAATGCATAGAAGAAAGCTAATATTGGAAGTTATTTTCAGGTAAAGAGTATAGGTTACTTACGTGATTTTGGTGGGGGCTACCCAAATGGCAAATAACAGAGCTGGTCGTGGAAAATGTTTAATGATTTTACAAACTGTCCAGCTAGTTCTTGTTTCCCTTCATCCCTCTGCATGGAGATAAATCATACTGTCCTACAGGCCTCTGTAAGATATTCAAACCTGCGAACACTTACCACCATAGAATAATTACAGTTAAAAGCAGGAATATTGAACTCCACTGAGCTATTCACAGTATTAACTATGACACACAGTAGGAGACCAGAGGAATAGAGCACAGTGTCAAGAGATGTTGATTTTAAAGAAACTTTGAGTATAACAGCAGGATTTGGCCCCTTACAGGCAAGTTATTAAAAATACGCACTTAAGATACTTGCAAAAACTTGTAAATCACGTGCCCCTTCTCGCACAATGTTTTAATTGCACTTTTTGATCAGAGAAACCCTAAAATCAGTTACATACATTTCCTAAGTGCACAATTGTTCTCTGTCCTTGTATCTAGCTATGGTTTTAATTCTACCAAGATGATAATTTCTATTTAGATTATATTTTAAATAAAGAGCACAGGAAAAATACAAGTGTGTCCAGAAAAGTAGTTGAGATGAAATCACTTCTATTTTTTTCTTAAAAAATTGAATTAAAAGGTATCTCTTTTTTGCAAGAGTGCAAACTAAATAAAGGAGTGAGCCAAAAAAGTAACTTGGTTAAAAAATTTTAGCTTTATACACTGCATGTGTAGACTTTGTAAATGTATTTAGATATCTGCATAGAACATGCAAACTAAACAATGTTTTTTAAAAATAACCTCCCATGTGTTTCTTGCAGTGAAAAATATTTTTCACTGAATATAGCATAAAATTCTGTGTGATGTCTTGATGCTTTTTTTCATGAGAAATACAAGGTATTGACTGTGTGAAGAATGTCTAAATCCAACTAAGCATTTAAGAATTGATGGTTCCTACCAGAAAACCAACGCTGTCCATCACAATGATCAACATTTTGTCACTGCTCCCTTTTACCCCCTGCCATCTCTTTGTACCCCCCTGTTCGGAAACGGAGATTGTAAGCCCTCTGGGGCAGGGCCTGTAGTACTTTGGCTCTGGGTTTGCACAGTGCTAATAGGATGTGATTCTGGTCCACAGCTAGGCACTGAGGTGCTATAATAATACAAATAATGAATACTAATAGGCTCGCTTGTCTCTTATTCGCCCTCCCCCCCCCGCCTTTCTGAGCACAGAGGAGATCCAAGTGACAGATGCAGAGCTCGGTGGCACCGCTCTGATCCCAGGGCACTTATCCTTGGCAGCCGTGGGGGCCGCCAGGGCTTTACTTGGGATTCTGCCGTGGCCGTAAGCCCCGTAAGGAAGCTTATGCTGGCAGGGGATCAAGTGTGGTGGAAGCTCAGCCCCACTTCATCCGCTCCCCCTCCTCGCCCCGTCCTCCCCCATCGCTCTGGGAGAGGAGCGTGTGTGAGAAGCTGCTGTACGGCTGCGGTGAGGTTTCCCAGCAGCTCAGCGTACAAAGAAAGGCTCTGACCCAGTTAGGGCTGGTGCGCGCCGGCCGCCCAGAGCTCGGCGAAGCAGGGAAATCTATGCATCGACTTCAATGGCACAACCAGCCATTTGCGAGGCCGGGAGCCAAGCGTGGTGGGAAGGGAGAGGTGCAGAAACCCATTCACAAGTTCTCATTTGTGCCCGGGATGCTGTTTTGGTTTTTATTTGGGCTGTGGTTCAAGCGTGTTAAACTGGCAGCGTGTGTGGGGAGCAGCAATCCCGTCTCCCCCACCTCCTCTGCCGCCCGTCTGCCAGCACAAACACTTCTGAACCCTTCCAGTGGACCAGATGAGCGAAGTGATCTGCCTGTAAAGTACCCCAGTAAACAAAAAAGGGATTATTTTACAGACAGATCGTTTTCCCAAGCCAATTCAGCCCCTGGCCACCACGAGCAGCTGACTTCAGGCACCAAAGGGGGGGCAGCGAGTGGGCAGGCAGGACAGCTACAGTCACAGGTGGTGCCACATGATGCCAGTTCAAAGTTTTCATCAAAATGCAGCCTTAAAACTATTTGACTACACATATCGACTGAAATAAACTGCCCTGGAGTTTTCCTCCCTTCCTTGTCTCTTGCTAGCCGGATGAAACTCGCTCAGCGTGCGTGTCCGGGCGGCAGCTCTCCCAGTGAGTGAGGGCAAGCGAGCATTCATCACACAGTTAGTCCAGCACAGCAGCCAGAAACTTAAATCCCACCAAAATGCGTAAACATGTGGCCCCTTTTCCCAACCAGCTGTTCTAAAATTTCCACAAATGTTTTCTGCCACGTACATTACGGAGTACATAAGTGCATCTGTCATTAGGCGTCCAAGACGGACGAAAATTTTCTCCAGGAACAGCGGCACACAGATGCCTGTGCTCTGCAGGGCGAGTGCTTCCTCTGCCAGCAAACTGCGCTCAGCTTCCCGGGGCTGCCCCAGTTCGTGTCTGCATCCGTCACTGGCTCACTGGTGGAGAAAATTTTATACCTCCAGGCTTGCTGGCCTGGCCTCAAATGGTGCTTTCTGGTAGAAAAAAGAGCGGAAATAGCTGTAAACTCTGGGAAAATGGTCAGTGGCTGATTCCTTTGCAGTATGTCTTGCTGAGCTTGTCCGATTTTACATAACAAGTATCAGCATGTTTCATACGTGCTGAAGGACTGGTATTTTCCCTCTGACTACACCAGGTAATATCACAGTATTAATTTATGTGTATTGGAGCACTTATCTAGGGGCCTACAGGCAGTATTCTCCATATTTCATCTAGAATTTGATTCCTGTTGGCAATGACTTCAATTAAAGTAGTAAAAATATCACTTACCACCAACTAGTCTGCTATCGGTATTAGAGCTACACTGTTCCCTCAGCAAGGTTGGATCTGTTCCATGTATGCACAGGAGATGTGCAAGGGGATCTTTGAATAATGGAATAAGACTTAAGCCACTATATGAAATCAACCCAGACCACACCTTTTTCCTGGCAACTTCCTAGAGCTACCAAGACTGTTTAAATTATGTTTTTCCTCTATGCCAGAAGGGAAACTACATACAAAAATGTGCTCTCTTTAGGTACTTTAGCACCAAGACTGAAGAAGATGTGGAGAAGTCAGAATTCTGGTTCCTACAGCAGTTTCCATTTTACAGTGTGTTACAGTGAAGTCTTTCATAAAACATCTCCCCAGCACTAAGGAATGCAACCAATCATTCATCAACAGCGGAACGAGGAATTTCTATTTTCTTTTAATCCATGCATGACATGACAATAGCACTATAGGATACTGCATTTTATATGTATGTTGTGTTCAATTAGCAAAAGAATTGCTTTTATTCAAAAGAGGAATCTCTAACTCTGGATTTCCGTGGGATTTGCTCATGAATTTTTAATTTTAAAATGACTTACAACAGTGGGTTTGTACTTTGGTACTTTACAGCCCATTATATTTACACAGTGACTTTTAGAGTAGAACGGATTGGAGGTTGAAGTGTGCCCTTTCTTGTCACCGAATGGGAAGGCAAGTATTTCACAACACAGAGAAGCAGAGTTCTGTATTTTGACATACTAAATGTTACTATTTTAGTTACAAAAAATCGTGCGCTATTTCCTTTGTATACTGCTATGAAATCCAGGCATACAACGTACTGTAGTTACAGCCTGGTAACAAGACAGACAGACAGACTCACCTCGTATGGATGGTATGAGAATTATTTAATGTTCATAAGGCTCTTTAATTGCAGTCACTTTTGTGCAGTTACTGAAATCTGTCCCATCGTGCTGAATACTTCAGTGCACACCCTAATACACTGCATTTATACATTCATTCTCTGCAACCTTTCATGCACACTACCACTGCGTGCTCCGATAATATCACAACCTAATGTACTTTCTTCAGTTGGCTACTGACTTTCAGTTTTACTAAAAGCTGTTATTCTTTTAGTGAATACTCAGGATTTATATAATATAGCCATTAAAACTATTGCTTCCCAATTCACTGGGACAAATGGATTAAAACCTGAGGTCTGAGTCTTCTTGCCAATACTTACTGGGATGAATTGGATAAATCAGTGGAATTGCACCTCTTTGCAGGAGGAAAAAAGTTGCCAAAACCATGGTTCACGGGCAGAACTTTCTGTCTGATCACAGGGAGGGAATGCCTCCTCCGGTTCCCCGTTTGCAGCATGGGAAGTTAATCAGCTCCAAGAGGAGCATTTTCCTCCTCCTGGGAGGAAACCCTACCAGTTACAATCAAAATCACTGCTAATGGAAAGGTGCCAATACTATTTGAAAAATATATTATTCATATACATCCATGCAGTGTTATTTTTCAGTATTAATTGAATGATGGAACAATAATATTTTGTTTATAAATATATATATAAAAAATATGAAATTGAGACCAGAGTAGTTTTATTATTTACAAATTATTTACGCAAAGGCTCACAAAAATTATCTTTAAATTTCTGAGCGTTAGTATCTCCAGCCACATGTCACAATCAAATTCAAAGTATGAAGCCATGGAAAGAAAAACATTTATTCAGACGTGTTTGCTAAGGTCAAAAGGATCACAGACACACTTCACACAGAAAGATTATGTTAGGTATTAAAGAGGTCAGTAGGGAAGGGATAAACTTTATCACGTTAAGCTGGAAACTAAGTGTGAAAGGTCTGTGTCTTTTAACGGTGCTTTTCTTTTAGCAATAAATATGTAATGGTGCTATTAGAATTTAAGGCTATTTGAGAAAGCAGAACTATATATGAAAGTGCACTGTTGCCATATTAGTAACAGCAGTCCTTCGAAATACTATGACATTAATGGTCACTTATAAGACTGTGAATTGGATATATTCATGGTGGGAATACTGGTTTATTCTATTTTGAAATGAATTCAAGCATTATCAGCCAGGCTGTCAGACGACATGGAACTAAAATCAGAATTCCATCACTTTTGTTTGTCCATTGCAACAAGTGACACATTGTTCTCCTGAGAAACACAGATATTCTCGCTTGCCAAGTGTTGTTTAATGTTGGTCTTGTTGAGCAGTACCACCAGACAATGCTGGTGAGCCCAGCTTAAGAAAATGGGGGCCAAAGCCTGTACTGGCACAAGGGGACACAACTTTGGTGATGGGAAGCTCAGGGTGTGCCGTGACTATCACCATAACTCAGCAAAACTATCAGTTGTCTTTGTACTGAAATAACAGCTAACTGTCTTCTGCAATACAAATACATCCATAAGGTGACACAAAGTCATGATTTCTGGAGACACTGGGTGATTCCAAAGTGTCATTTCAGGTGCTCAGCATGCCTCAGGGTCACACCTAACATTTCAAGCAACAAATATTTTAATTATTCTTTTGGTGTAAAATATAGCCATTATTATACATACATGTAGAAACTAAGAAATTTACTGCTGGTTCTTTCTTGTCTTGCACCTGCTCTAATCATTTATTATTTTTAAATAGATGAGACATGCTACATTAATAGAATATTAGTATTTTGCATTCACTTTCCAAATGTAGAAATAAATATACAACATATAAGGGCTTACCAGTTTTTAATAGTGTTTCCAAAGTTTAAGAGAAAATCACTTATATTTTACTGGAGATTTTTTTCAGATGCATTGTATCCCTGCACTATTTCATCTAGATATAAAACAGCAGTAGGAGGAGGAATTAGTCTTACAGATGTAACCTGACTTCAAAAGAGATTAAGGCCAGTTATTTACACCAGCGTATCCCCCACTGACTTGCTAGTCTGTAGTAAATCTGAACCTAACAGTACAACTGAAAACAAACAAGACATGAAAGAAATTGCAATTCGTACAGACCTCCTAATAATTCATATAGACTTTTCTTACCCATAGTTTTGTCTAAGACATCCTTCTTCTCTAATTATTATATTGGAAGCTAAGAATAATTACCTTTAGATGTTTTATAAAGTCAAGACAAAGATGGATTATATATCTGATAACCTACTTTGGATCAAGGAACCAAAGACTTTACTAATTCCTCATGTAAGCATGTGCAATTTCAATGAATGCTCTCCACCCACTGGTATCAGTTGAATTTAAGCTCATCTCCATCATACAGAGATTTCATCATGAAAACTTATTTAAAAAATGCAGAAGTGTCTGTATTGCTTTCTTCTGTTCTTCTTTTGCAATGTTAATCTTTGTCCTTTGGAAACTAGCATTGGGTTTTCACTGTACCACACACAAGTGTAGTTTTAAGGAGTTTCTCATTATTTTGTAATGAATGCTAGAAATCAATTATCACAGAAATCAATAGACCAGTGTGCAAATTAAAAAAAAAACCTCTCAAGCATGGTGAAGCTGTCATTTTTAGGTACAAATATATATTATTAAAAAAAAATTGTTGTTGTTAAGAAAGAAAGAAAGAGAGAAAGAAAGAAAGAGAGAAAGAAAGAAAGAGAGAAAGAAAGAGAGAAAGAAAGAAAGAAAGAGAGAAACAAAGAAAGAAAGAAAGAAAGGAAGGAAGAAAGTAAGTCTGTGTTGTTCTACCTGTAAAAAAACTTTCATGTTGCATGCACCTCTCAGTTTAAGCAAATTCTGTGAGTATGCGAGTTTTAATAAAGCTATTTCTGTTCTCAGTTCTCCAGTTCCTGGAGACCAAGAGGTAGTAAATTCACTCAGGAGGCAGTATAGTCAAACTTCATACACACAAAGGATGCTCAGATGAAATAAATGCAAAGTGACTCATAGTAGCCATAGAAGAGTAGAATTTCATTAAAACCTGTAGATTCTGCATAGTTCTTTCCGTCTGCTCCCCACTGACAGAAGTGCAAAACTCAAAGTTCCATTATGGTTACGGCTCCTTTGAGTTCCACTTCCCATTTACTCCTGCAAATCAGACAGCTTATCCTAATAGCCAGCCTCACAAATTCTGTCAGGGCCCTAAGCACACTCCCCTGCCACAGGAGTTTAGGTGGCCACGTCCAAGACCAGCTGATAAGAGCTGTTTGGAAGAAAGACCTGGAAAAAGCCTCAGCGAGGCTTCTTTCCACAGGACCTGCTTTAAAGCTGAAGCTCTCCCTATTGAACCAGACACGTGTAAGTCCGTGGGACCTCATGGGGTGCACCTACAAGTACAGTGGGAACTGGCTGGTGTTGTGGTGCTGCTTTTGATTGTCCTTGAAATTTTGTGGTGATCTGGGGAGGTTCCTGAGCATTGGAAAAAAGCAAATGTCACTCTTATCATCAAGGAGGGCAAAGAGGAGGACCCTGGGAAAGACAAGCCAGTCAGCCTCACAATCCCTGGGAAGGAAACCATTTCAAAACACATTAAGGACAAGAAGCATGGATTTATGAAAGGGAAATTATGCTTAACTGACCTGATAGCCTCCTATGGTGTGATGACTGGCTTGGTGGATGAGGGGAGAACAGTTGCTGTTTATTTTGACTTCATCTAGGCTTTCAACACAGTCTCTTGTAACATTCTCATAGACAAACTGATAAGGTACAGACTAGATAAGTGGACAATGAAGTGGGTTGGAAATTGGCTGAACATCTGGGCCCAGAAGGTTGGGATCAGTGCCACAAAGTCCAGCAGAAAGCAGCCTCTAGTGGAGTATCACAGGGTTTGATACTGGATCCAATACTGTTTAACGTCTTTATTAATGACCTAGATGATCACAGAATAGAATCATAGAATGGTCCGGGCCAGAAGGGACCTCCAAAGGTCATCTAGTCCGACCTCCCTGCAGTCAGCAGGGACACCCACAACTAGACCAGGTTGCCCAGGGCCTCATCGAGCCTTACCTTGAATGTCTCCAGGGATGGGACAGAGTGCACCCTCAGCAAGTTTGCAGATGATACAAAACTGGGAGGAGTGGTTGATATGCCAAATAGTTGTCCTGCCATTCAGAGGAACCTCAACAGGATGGAGAAATGGGCAGAGAGGAACTTTGTGAAGTTCAGTGGAGGGAAATGCTAGGTCCTACATTTGGGAAGGAACAGCCCCATGCACCAGTACTACACACTCCAGCAGCTGACTGGATGAAAAACAGCTTTACAAAAAAGACTTGGGGGGAGGTCTTGATAAACAACAAGCTGACTATGAACCAGCAATGGGTCCTTGTCAAAAAGAAGAATTAAGGTGTCCTGGGCTGCACTGGGAGGAGTGTTGCCAGCAGGCTGAAGGAGATGATCCTTCCCCTCTGTTCAGCCCTGGTCAGTCCATAGCTGGAGTGCCATGTCCTGTTCTGGGCTCCCCAGTACAAGGGAGAGAGACATGGACATACTGGAGCAAGTCCAGCAAAGGGCCATTAAGATGATTAAGGGCTTGGAGCATCTGACATAGGAGGAGAGGCTAAAAGATCTGGGATTGTTTAGCCTTGAACAGAGAAGGCTCAAGAGGATCTTATCAAAGTACATAAATATCTGGTGGGAGGGAGTAAAGAAGATCGAGTCAGACTCTTCTCAGTGGTGTCCAGCAACAGAACAAGATGCAACGGGCACAAATTGAACTACAATAATTTTGTTTAAGCATAAGAAAAAGTTTGTTTCCTTTTTATTTGAAGAATGACTGAACACTGGCACAGGTTGCCCTGAGAGGCTGTGGCGTTTCCATCCCTGGAGATACTCAGAACCCCCGCTGGACACAGCCCTGACCAACCTGCTCATTGATTCTGCTTCGAGCAGGTGGGTTGGACTAGGCAAACCCAGAGGTGCCTTCCAACTTCAACAATTCTGTGACCTCCCCTCAGTGACTGTTAGAGGACCCTTTGACAACATCTTTTCCAAGACACAAAGGAAAAAGAAAGCAAGTGCTATCAGGGTATAGATGTTAGCAGTAAACAACTGTGCCCTGGGACACCTGGAGATCTAAACTGTTCTTCATTCTTTTGAAGCTTAAAAAGAGCAAACTGAACAACATGGGCTAGGTAGCACCAGTCTGTAACGAAAAGACTGGAAAACTCTTCTTTGCAACACAGTGTGACAGTAACATGATGAGCAGCACCTCTCTCCCATTGCAAGGCTGTATTGGAAAGCAAGCTACACGGGGAGCCTCAGGAATCTGATTTACTTCTTTGCTCCCTTAAAGTCTTACTTTAGGTTTATCTTAGGTAAACCAATACCTTGAGTGAAGTAGAATACTAAAACCAAACAAAAATCTCCTTATCCCCAAATAAACCAAAAATAAAATTCATTGCCAAGCAGAGTATTACAGAAAGGGATTGGTGTGACTAGAAGATATGTCAGAAGTGAATTTCAGAAAAGGATGTAATTTCTTTCTGAATCTCATGAAAAAGATCAAAATGTCTTCAGTGTCAGTGCTGGAAGTACATTTAATTCAACATATATGGTGAACTATGGAAATGGCCAGTAATATTTACCTGTGGCTAACATATCGTTCCTTTTTTGCCCCCTCCTTAAACACTGTATCCAGTATAAGCCCATTTTCTCTCTCAAACCCTAACTCAAATTCACTATTTTCTTATGTTAATAAAGGCTTTTAAACATACATTTGCACAGGATCCTCTCACCTGCTTTAGAAAGACAACTGCTTCCCACCATTAAAATAAGAAGTTAACTGAAAGAACATTCCTCTCATTTACCCAGTACATGTTATATTGTTTATCTATTTTAATTGTAATTTCCTTTGGACAAGACACATGTGCAGAGCAGCACACAAATTCAGTTTCCAAAGAAAGACCGAAAAATGGCAAACTGAGAAACAAGAGTCATGCGCCCAGCGCAAGGGATCCCCGAGTCAACCTCTACCTTCGATAGCTGCAGAGCTTCCTGGGCGAGATCACCAACATTGTTTTGACAGCTACACAAACAACTTCAAACGAGGATATATTGTTATATATTCATGAAGCTGCAGCTGGGTTAGCTTCAGACTCCATCTGAGCTGCATCCCTGCCGGAGAGCCACTGCAGCAACCCTCAGCTTCATACTATGAAGCACCAAGGAGCCAATCCTACTCCTATTGAAAGAAATGGAAAAATTCCCATTTCCTGCAGTAAAATAGACAAGATCCCAAGTTTCAGTGCTTCCGCTAACACTGTTGTCACTCGGTGGCATCATACTTTGAAAATGTCCTTTATATAAGTACTAGGGATTTTTAAAAGAAAACAAGAAAACAAACCTTCAAAAAGAAAATAAATGCTTGATGCATTACCTGAAAACCTGGTTGCAAATCTAGCAGAGCTGATGTGGTTACTCTTAAAATGACTAGGCACTTC
The DNA here is from genome assembly GCA_028565335.1 of Limnodromus scolopaceus. Taxonomy (NCBI): domain Eukaryota; kingdom Metazoa; phylum Chordata; class Aves; order Charadriiformes; family Scolopacidae; genus Limnodromus; species Limnodromus scolopaceus. The sequence goes on along the minus strand of JAOXNO010000013.1, from coordinate 104,334,573 downwards.
CTCTAGCACCATAATGTCAGCTTTGCCATGGTTTCCTTCAAGCAAGAGATTTTCATTTTCTTATCTTTCCCTTGACAAATACCTTTCCTACTGACAAATCGTAGGCCGTTATTATCTTCCTGTTGTCTTAAAAAATAAAATAGATCGTTTGAAATGGTTCCAATTCTGCGTGTACATCCAGAATAGAGCTCAGTCTTAACACAGAGCCACCTGCTGACAGCCAAGTATATTCATTTTAAATTCTTAAAATCAGAACTGGTTGGTGTTCAAATCACATATTGACAAATAGAAAATAATGGATAGAAAATATGTAAATCTATTTTAACCAAAAGAAACCTACCCACATTGAATTTGGACTGTTATCTCTCTTTTGTTGAAAACAACAGTGCTTGGTAATTTTTTTCTGACTCTGTATCAAAGGGCTTTGAAGGAGAAAAGTTAAAAAGCAGATGATTAAAAACAAACACAACTATGCAGCAATCCTGTTGTATCTTTAAACATTTGTAAATCAGCACAGATACTACATGTGATATATGAGAGACTCCTTAAAATCCACCACTTCTGGACTTTAATTTCAGAGGTGGGCAAATTTTCATTCACCTTGATTCTGTTCAGTAGTGAAACGAGCTGGCAGAGCCAGAGGGGAAAGAGCACGATGTGACACAGCCCATCTCTGACCAGTGTTTGGATCAAAAATGTCTGATGGAGCTCTGAAAGACATGTTCAGTCTGTTCTCAGGCTGAATTGTTCAGTCAGCTCTGCCTCATGTACCTGGGGACATTTCAGATGCCATCACCTGTGCACACCTGCGCGGCTGTGACAAAACGCCTGCATTCGATCGATTTTAATCCAAATGACTACTGCTGGTGTATTAGGTGGCAACTACATGTGATGGCTTAAGGCCAGAAACCAGGACAGCCACTCAAAAGCAGAATGCTTCTGCAAATCCTGATGACTGTGTTTATTTATTTCTGCTTAGAGCTGTATGAAGCAGCAAGGAAGGTGCATACACAAGATCCTTAGGTATCTTTTTATTTCCTTCTCGGGGTTGTACAGAGGCAGTCAGAGAAAATCTGACGCAGTTACTCACCTAGCAACATTTGGTGCCTTTCCAGGCTTGTTTTCCTGACACCCCATCGGTGTGACGAGTAGGTGGCTGCTGCCTGGGGCTGCCCCTGGCTGTCTTGCCATCCTGCACCACCTCTCTGGGCTTGTGGAGCTGTAACTTGCCCTAACTTGAGTCCTGCCCATACACACAAAAAGAAACCACAGAACCCGTTCCCAGAGGCTACCTCAGCCGGGCTGGCTTGCCTATAGAGGGCAGCCCTACATTGGGATGACTTTCTGTGCCCACGGACTCGGAGCCACCCGTGCCTGTGCTGCCTGCTGGATGTACCCTGGCCATACTGGACTTCCCCCATCTACCCCAGTCAGCCGTCCGGAGGCGAGCGACAGGCTGGCTCTGCACCTCTGGCATTGCCGATGGGCTGCAACACAGGAGCAGCGCTTTAAAGCCTCACCCTGTGGCTCTCCTTGAGCTCCTCGAGAGGAATTCATACATCTCTTTGGTTAATGTTTGCGTCGCCACCGTCGAGCAACACATAAGCACTGCATATTTACTGCTTTTGTGCTTTTAAGAGTATGTGTGTTAGGAGGGAAAGGCTAAACACACGATCTAAGACAGAAAGGATTCATTCTAAGTGATCGTGGGTCTCCATGCACCCACTGTAAGAGCCAAAACAGACATTTGACACTGATAGGCAGGAGCCAGCATCACAGAAAGGAATGTGCTATGTGGAAAAGCCAGTAAGATGTGAATATAGTTAATATGTGGAAACAGGGTAAGGTGCTCCAGTTAAATTTGTGGAAATAACATGAAATACAACCCATCTCTAGAAGGTTGCCCCAAGAAGAGCAACAAGGTTTAGACCAAAATGACAGATAGGGCTAAGAAAGCATGCCTCAGGTGGAAGCAAGTAGGCAGCGTCTGGCAGTTCTCAGCAGAGATGGCCAAAGCCTTCACAAGACACCGAAAGCCAAGAGCCTTTGAGAATCCACTCTGAGCAGACCTGAGCTCCCAACCCAAATCCAGCTTCCTAACCGACCTCTTCCAGGGGATGCAGTTCGGAAGGCAGCCAGAGCACACATTTCAGCCGGATCCCTCACACCTAGGCTTTCCCTAAAAATTGAACTAAATTGGCATAAAACTCACAGAGTGAAAACAGGCTGACCTTTTACCTTGGGTATGCTTATGGCAGTATATGCTGCATATAAAAGTACAGCTTGTTCTCTCACCCAGTAGTCCCCAAGAGTGACTACATCAGCATTGCTTGCTTCTTTCTTTAAAAACAAATAAACAAAAAACCAACTCCAAAACATTGAAAAATGATGAGTAGGCTAAAGTTAGCTGCGGAAATCGTTGAGACAGAGGCCTTGCTGAGTGCCTATCAAAATCAATAGGGGTCTTTCCATTTACCTAATGGGCTTTGACTGAGCCCTAGATGAAGGGGCAGGGGGTGGAAATCTGTGCTGATTACCCACTAACAAAGAAGTGTTTGAAATAATCTGCTGCCATCTGTCTTTGTTTTGCTAACCCACTCAGCTGGGCCTGAACAGAAAATCCATCAAATGAACAGACAATTAATTATTGCAAGAATTACTTCTTTGCATTTCTCACCTTCCGCAAGAGCTACCCCCATTGACCACGTGGGAAATTTCCTTGCAAAATTACAACAAAATTAAAAGGCTACAGATTTTACACACATATGTATATATGTCATGCAAGTTATAAAAACAGATAGATTTCTTCAGCCTCAAAGAGCTGCTATAAGATTTCTGTTGTATTCAAAGGGGCCAATAACATTATCTGGGTTTGGGGGTAGAAAGGAGCTCAAGTGTCTTTTAATAAAAAATTAGTAATATTTCATGTGATTGCTCAACTCTCTCCAACTATGTGGACCTGGTGCTGATTACAGGAATCTAATGCCATTGCATGCCGTGTTACATGTGTACATGTTCACCTAGTGCAGAAAAAGGAATGACACTACAGAGATGAGAAAAGCTATGGAGGACCAGATTATTGGATCTTTTTCTAGCAGGAGGACAAATCCTCTTTTTAGAGTAACCACCCATAAGCAAGAGTACATAAGCTCAGCAACAATCTGACAAATGAGCATTTGGTCAGTGTTGCAGAGGGCAGGAAGGGACATGGTTGACCGCTTGTTCAGGGGATGTGAAGTCTTTTTCTATGGGAAGCAGCAGCATACGCAGCACCGTGAGTTCGGTGACTGAGAGCCAGTGGGACACACCTACACAAAAGCACTTCAGCCATTTGCTCTCACTGCAAATACATAATTGTTTATCAGGCTTCTAACCTAGAGAAATAACTGGCAATAGAACTTCTCTGGCAACCCTTTGCCAGGCAATGATACCACACAGAAAAGTTACAGCTCTTCTTTCCATTTCCTCCAGAGATGATTACTTAAACTGCAGATTTGGGTTTAGCCACACAAAAAATGGGCACAGATACAATTGAGGACCACAGAATGTTTTGGGATACCTTCCCAAAGCATCCAGAAGATTTTACTGGCTCCAACTCCAAAGAAATCACTTCCTAATTTCAGATTTGCAAAAGACCCAAGCAGTAGTAAAATTTTCACAGCACTGGAATACACTTTACAGACAAAATGAAGATTCGGTATAATTTTACAGGAGTTCAGTGGCAGTTCAGAATAGATTAATTTGTATGACATGCATGTCCAAAATTGACAAAACAATGAAAAAAGTATTTAACCTTGGTGATTCACGTGGAAGAAGCTCATGATCTCTGCTGTATAACCACGCCTTTTGAACCTTGTGGAAGCCAGCAGAATGATTGACATCCAGACTCACATCTGCACTTTGGCTCCAAAGTTACTCTGCAATAAGACATTACAGGAGCGGAGTCATTCTCAGTCACTCATCACGGGAACATGAGTGAATATGACAGTGGATATTCCAGCTCTGGGTGTGTTTAAGAGCTCTCTTATCAGTTGGTAGTAACATGCCCCTAGTATCTGTCAGAAAGAGAATGGCTCGAGTGTGACCGTGAGATAAGGTTGGTAGCCCCATATCCTCCTCAACATGTTCCCCTTTCTTCATTTTAGAAACTAAGCCAGACTGGGCCAGGTACTACTTGGATGGTAGATCACCAGAAAAACATGCCCAGTTGGAGCAAAGTGATAAAAGGCATGATTTCTCAAGAATCAGACTTATTATCAATGCTCACTTGCTCTAGCCTCCCTGTAAGTGACAGGGTTCAGTAACTTCATGCTCTGAAGTGTTGTGACCCACACTAACTGGGTTTGTCAGGCATATTACCCAATGGTCAGAGTCAAAACCAGCAAAGCCAAAGCTGAGGTTTGGATGGGCCAGGAGACAGCTACATGGGCTGGGGCCAGTGGGGGAGGCACAGAGATCTGAGGTCATGAGGTGGGAGAGGACAAGGACTTTGGAGCCGAGGTGACCAGGGGCGGGAAGCTGCAGTTGAGCAGTGGTGGAAAGCAAGGGGTGAATAGTGAGGCTTGGTCATTCAGATCTGGGAACTACAGACCTTACAGCATAACCCTATTGCCCTCCTCCTGCAGCCTGACCCACCTAAAGGCAGATGTGCAGTACCTGTGGGAAACCAGTGGGTTTTGGGGTGAACCACAGACCACCTCAATGACTAACAACTACTCCTATTCCTAAGAGATTATGATAGACAGCTACACACACATATGTAAATAGTCACAGTGTAACAAAAGACCCATTAGAGTCCAAAGACAGACCCTGGATATTTTGCAGTGATGGATACGGATACAGAGGCAGACCAGCTCCGGTCAGAAGGCACTTAGCTCCTAATTCAGGCTTGGACTCCAAACTAGGTGTGACAGTCACTTGACTTTGAGAGCTGCTGCAGCTTACCAAGAGCCTTTTTATCCAGAGATCAAAAGTACCTGAGCAGAATCTAAAACCAATAAGCCATAGCAGTATTTTTCTCAGTCTGTTTCAATCCATGGTCCCTAAAAATTTCCTAGTGAAGCTGCTTTGGAAATTTCACATCCACATAGATTACTGTGTAGCATCTATGAAACTAGTTCCTGTTTGTGCATCCCTTAAAGATGTCTGGTCATTAAAATTAAAATTAAAAACGACTGATCAGAGGTCATCACATCACAGGCTGAAACACATTGATTCAAATGCAGTGTGACCCTCAGGAAGGTCACCCATTAAGCTGACTATTCTTGCCTTAGTCTTTATGTTTTGGACAAAACCAAAATACAGTAATTGTTATTTTTAATTAAACTTTGAAAACATGTCATAGAAGCATGAACTACAGATACTCCTTGTCCAAGAAGATTTTTTAAATCTACTGTTTTAATTAATTATTGCACCTACAAAGAAGCGTGAGCTCACAGTTCAGTCTGGGGGGTCAGTAGTTCTGGCTCTTCAAGATCTGCCTTAAAAATCCTACCATCACTGTACAGCTATGGGACAATTCGACACTTGATACCCTTTCATCTCCATTTTGGGGAGAAAAGCCTCAGAAAATAAAATTTAAATGCTTATAGAATACAAAGTAATATTTCTTTCTGAATAATGTTTTCTTTTCTTCCCATAGAGAGTATCACTAAACAGTAGTAAACTGTAAAGATGTTAGAAACAAACAAAAAAATTAACAGTGATTTAATTTAATTTGGAGCTTATATATTTTTGAAGTTGAAACTTTTGAAATGTAAAATAAAATATTTCAGATTATCCTTAGCATCATCAGGATAAACAAATATTAATTTTCCCATACCTTAACTTCAATAATGAATCTCATGGACAACGTTTCTGTCTTTCATTACTGCTGTCACAATGTAGCTCTCCATAAGTCAGCTTTCAGCCAAATGCTGCCCACAAATACCTGCAATTCGTTCACACATACAGCATTGCAAAGGGGGTAAATGAGGGCAAAGCCTGACCTTCTGATTTTAATATCCTGTCTAACTATAAAACATCTAAAGTTAAATTTGTATTCGAAGAATTTCACACCACTGAAACACCCTTGACAGGCTATTTTTTCCCATGAATACAGCATGTGCCCATCCATCAACACTCTCTTGATCCTATTGTTAAAATAATTGAAAACTAAAAAGAACAAAATAAAACAAAATACCCACCCATGAAATCTCATAATAAAGAACATTTTTTCTGGGCCAGATGGTTCACTGCAGGGAAGGGTTAGTCTTTTGTTCAAACAGGGCTTTCAACATCAGAATCTTTGCTGGCCACAGAACCATTTCCAGCCAATTACAGAGGATTTTCATTAGTACCAAAAAATGTTCTCAGCTTCTGCACAGCCTTGCAGAGCAGCAAGATCACCTGTAGGAGGAGCCTCATCCCCTCTTGTACAGCTAATAGAAACTCTCAGCTTCTGCAAAGCTCCAAAGCTGTTAGGCATTATGAAATATGGTTTCATAAACAAAGATTCTGAAAAAGATGGAAAATTATAAAAAACAACCTCATGAGATCTTTACGGTCTTATCTGAAAATAATCAGCTGTATCTAAGCCTTCTGTGAAGGATGCTTGTCTAATTTGCTCTTAAAATCTTCCGGTGTTGGCGCAGTAGTGGTTAACACAAATGTTAAGAATGAAGAACCAAATCTTAAACATGAACAGCCTGGCAGAAATAAAGCAGAAACAGAGGCAGTGGAGATAGAAATCTGCTGAATAGTAAAAGCAGTTTAGAAACAAACATCGTTATTTTGAGGATACAGTAAAAAATATAAAGTTGGGACTCTATGGAAGGGATAAGAAATATTTAAATTTCCTTAGGGGTGGTTGCAAGAGTGATTCTAACAGAAATCAGGATCAGACTTATCCAAATGCAGGAAAGGGCAGAAAGGATGAACAGAAGGTCAGCTTTTGCAAATCTAAGCCAACCCTTGTCTTCTGTTACCTTTGTCGCTAACGCTGCTGTAAGTACATCTACTCACACTTCTTGCGCTCCCCTCTTAGGTCAAGGGAGGCAAGGTACAGAAACACTTTATTCTGCATTAATCTTGCTCATGTAATTTGTCAGAGCTTTGAGAAATAGAAGGAATGTCCAAATTGATCCCTAGTGTCCTGGTTTGTCCTCTGTGTCATTTGAACACTGGCCCAAGCAATGCTTGTGTCTAATTCACTTCACGTCTTCAGAAGGCAACTGAACTCGGCACCTAACAGTCACCTTAGAGTTTAAATGTTTCTTAATGGACAACCCAATTCTCCTTTCCTGCAGGCTAAGCCCTTGTAGCCATAAAGAAAATTCTATTTGGTTCCTCTTCACAGAGTTCTCTAAAATCATTGAAGCCCGTGATTCACACCTTCACCCAATCTTCCTATTTCCCAAACTACGCAGCCCATACACCGTGTTTTCTGGATCTCTGATCATTCCCACTTTCCCTGGGGTGTGTTCCAATTTGTCAACTGTTTTCTTAAAGGGTGGTGAGGAAAATCTGGCCTGATACTGGAGGCTCACCAATGTGAAATTTCACGTGAAACTACTTCAAGTGCTTTCTCCTCCCTGCTAAATGTGCCACGTGCAGATTTTCTTGTCACAGCACTGTGACCCCTGTGAGCAGTGGCTTAAGCAAACCTGTTTAACTTGAACTGCAGTGGACAAATAACACGTATGGAGCCAGTCACCGCACCTCAGCAAAGGGACAGTAAGACAATAATTTAGTAAGAGGGATTAACACAGTTGCTTATTTAACACCACCTCCAGTGTTCACTACCTTCAACATCAGCTGCGTACTTTGTCCCCTGCATGATTAATGCTTTCAGTGACAACTGAAGCAAAACGTTGCTAAGTATTTGGGCCTCCTCACCTCAACCTATGGCTTGTTTTCACTCCCTGCAAAAGAGCTGGATGATTCTGCCGCTTACTGCTAGTGTCCTCATACTTACTGTTATCTTGTCACATACGTTTTTAATGAGATCTCACTTTTTGCCTTGGCCTGCCAGATTTGGCTCATGCTACTGTTTTATGCTCTTCCCCAGTAGTTTCTATGCACACCTCATCTGTACACTGTCTTGCTGATGTTCAAAGACACTTCTTTGCTGAAGGTCCTGGGTCGGTGATTTTACGCATCTCATGGCTTTACTGCTGCTTGCTCAGAAAAAAAAAAAAAAAAGGGAGTATTAGCGCAGCTTGTGTAACTACAGGTAATACACTCCTCTCCTTGCAGATCAGGACAGACTTTGAAAGGACATGTTTTTCCTGTTACTCTTAAGCCAACAGCTGTGTTTGTATTTGTTAGGACAACTGCCGCGCAAGGTGAAGCACCAATGTCGCTGGGGGAGCACGTCCTTGCAAAACAGGCTGTCCCTGCCTCAGAGCCGTGGCAGCCCTTGCGCCGGGTATGTCACCTCGGGGGGCTGCTTGGCAGTGGCCACACTGGCTGGATGTCTCTGCAGAGACCTCGAGGAAGAGGCACGTGACCAGAGGAAAGCTAAGCTTCTGCAAGACAAAAATTTCCCCCTCCTCTAGTACATTTGCCCCCCAGCCTGTTCCAAAAAATCCTTGAAGTTACTACAATTTCCATATTGTTTCTAAGAGGCACTCTCCCTTCCCTTAGAATCACAGAATTTTCTAGGTTGGAAGGGACCTTTAAGATCATCTAGTCCAACCATCAACCTACCTCTGACAAAAACAAAAAACCACATCTCTAAACCACATCACTAAGCACTATGTCAACCCATCTTTCGAATACCTCCAGGGAAGTAGGATGGGACAGACCATCGGACAAAACATCTCCTTCTACCCCATTTTCTCCCTCTACACCAGGAAACGCTGCAGTATATAGACAAGATTTTTGACAGCAGAGAAACACTTGGTAAGAATTCCTTACAAATGTGCTGCTTTGCACAAATAGCTTCATTGTGGCCCACAATCAACCACAAGATACAAATTCAGGGGAAAACAGGCTGTTTGGAGTCCAGTGCTCGGAGAACTCTTTACTGTTCCCCATTTCCCGCTCTTGGTGACGTACTGTCAGGGACAAATCACAGAAATGTAACAAAACTAAATGAAAGGAAAAGAAGGGGTTAACATATGAGAAGAGTCCACACACACCTGCAAGCCCTAAGTAGCCGAAGGAGGAACAGATAAAAGTCTCGGCCTAGGTTGCCAGTAAGAAGTTTGTTAGGTTAAGCTTTGCTCTGAGGAGGGGAACTTACTCCACCAAGCTGGGAAGGAGATGCTGCCCCAGGAAATTATTTAGACTGGATGGAAAGGTTGTTTGTTTTTTTTTTTTAATAGCTGATAAAGGCCCCAAAGCTGAGGACTGAAGACATCTAGCAGGCGTCATCTGGCCTGTTAGAGAAACCTGGAGAGTAAAGAAATACTGTGAGTGGCTCTTCCTGCCCTAAACAGGCTGGCACAGGAAAAACAATCCAGGCAACCAGGTAACTACCTATTCCTGACCCTGGGAGTAGCCCAAGAGCTGGTGGCAAAGGCCTCCAGAGTCTTTCCCCGGTTAGCAGTGAGAGGGTTTCCTGGTGCAGGTCCTGGCCCTGGGTCAGGCCGTTGCCTGGTTCTGAGTCTTCCAGCTCTGTTTTCCCTGGGCAGTAATGATTTGACCACTCTGAGAAACAGAACCTGGTTTCAGAGTCAAAAAATTAGTAGGGTATTTGTGCCCACAGGCATATGTAAAATGGAAAACCTGCCTTTGCACCTGCTTGGTAAACAGAAGTTGTGGCTCCCCTGCCTGTAGGAATAACGCTAAATACCTCCACTGAGGCTACTGTATACACTAATCCAAGCGGTAAGCTTATTCGCAGGCTCTAAAATCAGAAGCTGAGACACTTAATCTGTTGATTTGCTCTAATGCTGAGAGGCTTCATAATGAGATTGGCTTCCACTGTTGCTATATTAGCTGTAACCAGCTAATATATAGTATGTAACCCTTTTCGCTCTTTACCTGAGTAAAGCATAAGGCAAAACGCACCTGAGGACGGATTCCTTCCACGCTGCGGTATCTTACACCCGCTGTTACCCCCCTCGGGGGCAGGACAGGGCGGAGGGGCTGTGCTGTCCCGTCCCGTCCCTCCCCGCCGCGGGGCGGAGCACGGCCCGCACGGCCCCCGACACTTAAGGGCGGCGGGTGGCGCTGCCCCGCGGCCGGCCCGGCTATGGAGGCGGCGCGGGAGTGCGTGGGCTCGGTGGTGCGGTGAGTGCGGGGCTGGGGGTGTTGCGGAGGATTAAATCTGGTGGGCGCCGGGTGGGAGAAGCGAGCAGGGGTGCCCTGGCAGCCTCCCCGGCCTGCCGC
>JAOXNO010000013.1:104308519-104324156 GCA_028565335.1 Limnodromus scolopaceus | reverse complement strand
TGCGGAGGATTAAATCTGGTGGGCGCCGGGTGGGAGAAGCGAGCAGGGGTGCCCTGGCAGCCTCCCCGGCCTGCCGCGAAGTTCTTCCCAGGGAGGCGCAAGGATTTGCGCTCGGCGGTTTCAGCCCCTTTCTGAGGGGTGGGATGCGTCCGCCGCCTCTCGGCGGGCGGTGCGTCAGGCGCGGGGTCTCGGTGTACCGAGGAGCCGCTTGTACTCGGTGGCAGCGTGACGGCGACTCCTGGCCGCGCCGTTCGCGCGTCAGGTGTGCTGGCCCCATCCGTGAAGGTGTAGCTCTGTGCGCCGCTCCAGTGCCGCTCCGGTGTCTCTGCAATTCCTGTTTTATCAGGGACACTGAAGCTGCAAGCTAGTCGGACCCTGACTAATTTCTGATATTTTTTTTTTTTAATATTTTTTTTGTTACTTTGCCGTTACAGCCGTGGTCGTTGGACTGTGAACTCTAACCTAAAAATCAACCCCTGCCATGTTCTGAAGCCACTCGTGTTGTGCAACGTTGATTTTTCTGTGTGAGGCTGAAGACCGTTGCACCACATCCTTAGACAAACATACATGGCGTATTGCAAACAGAGACGAAATATGTGTACAGGGCTCAAGGCAGGCTTGTAATCCCCATGTTCTCATTAAAAAAAAAAAAATTAATTCATCTGTCCCGCCGGTCTTGACACTGCACTGAATGCTTGGGGCAGTATGTGTGAGTCTCTCTCTAGCAGGTTGTATTTATGCAAAACAAACTGGATGAGATGCTAGTTTGAAGATATCTGTTCTTTCAATTATATTTTTGTCTTCCACCGACATAGGATACCTCTCCCCTTTAGTGAAGAGCTAGGACTTGATCCTTCAAACTTTAAGGAATAATAATAGTGGGGTTGTCTGTATCTAATGTGTTACTCAACTTTTGTGTAAAGCTGGCTGCACCTTAGTATCTTCCTTTCCTTGTCGCTGCTTGTTGCCGGGCTTGGCTTGGTCAACTTTTAATAGGAAATTATTTTCAGTAACTTCAATCTAGCAGAGGAATTCCCTGCATCAGGAATCTGTTTGTCTGGTTTCTGAGGGCAGCTGCAGCAAAAAAGAATCTTTCTAGGAGCCCTGAACGCAGGCTGGCCTGTTTGAGTCTGTGGCCTTTGTAGGGGGGAAACAAAGGAAAACCAAGCTTTTGGCAATAGGGCCAGAAACGGAAGGGTTCACACTCTTTTTAGCTGGCTGTTCTTAATCACATTGGCTTTTGTTTCCTAGTACTTCTCATTAGCTGAAACCTCAGCCCGCACTGGAGCCCAGGCTCACAGCTTCATAAGCAGACTTAGTTTAAAGGTGATATTGACTAGTTTTATTGAAATGTAAGTGAAATCTGATCAATGTTAAATAACTCCCTAAGATCTGGACTCCTGTTAAGTAACTGCCAGATAGAGCTAATGAAAGTCCTGGTTTATTAATCTGTTTGGGTTTTTTTCTGGGACTTTTTACAGCTGATAGAACTAGGCGCAGGGGTATGAGGTGATTGATCTCGAATCCTTAAGAAACTTCTGCTCGGGACTGCAAAATATGGCTTGTCTATTTGGCTGTGGTAACGCCTGAGGTGAACCCTGTTAGCTCAAGTCCTGCCCATGAGCTGTGCCCCTAACGCTCTTCCTCCTGTACCAGGACTTATGTTTTGGCTTTTTTCCTTATGCTTTGTCTTTTGTGAATGACAACTTGGCTTAAGTAATGGGAAAGAAAACTGTTCAACAGGACTGGTATTTTCTGTCCTCTCAAAAAAAAAAATCCCCAAACTTGGCAGTGCTGTCATATATAGCATTCAAGTAACTATTCTACATGCTAGTTTTCAAATGTAAGAGGGAACAGGATGTAATTACCTCTGAAGGCATTGTCTCTTGAATCCTGAGCGTTGCACTTCCCAAGATCAGGGTGCCCCACGAGGTGGAGTCACCAGCCCCGAGGCAGATGAGCAGCTTCATATCTGAGGAAAAGACTCAGTGATTCAGAATGGGAGCTGCCCACGGACCAGTGGGGTGATTGGGGGACTATTGACTTAGTCAGCGGAGAGGTTAACGAACACGCCCTCTCCTAGCACGCTTCCCTTCCGTGGAGCTTCAAAGCCTTTGTCAGTGCTGTTCTGTCACCATGTCTTCCTCCCTGGTCTTGACCCTTCTCCAGGAGGAAAGTGCTTATTAGCTCTTTAATTTGGAACAGTGCCCATCTCCTCAGAACCATACTGATTGCTCATCCTCACCACCTTTGTTACAGGAAGGAGCAAGATTTCTACCAGTCGTAAAAGCTAGGGACGTAGTGTTTAGACAGCACTACCAAGAAGGTATTAGCTTGAGCTAGAATAACACTGTTGAATGTCCCCCTTCTTCTAAAAAATAAAAGCTCCAATAATGCTGAGGAGTTTTTGAGGAAGAGAAACTCTTTGGCATACAGAGGAAAGGCAACAGCCCAAAGCCCTGTAGAACAGCAGCTCAGAATGAGAGCAGGAAATAAATTAATTGCTGAAACTCGGTCTGGCCAGTCATAGAGATAACTTTACATCCCAAAAATATGCTTGAAGACCAGATAAGAGGTTTGGAAAAGATATTTTTTATCCCTGGTCAATGTGGACTTGCACAAAAAGGTGTGAGTGACTGGGACATTATTAGTTCAGTAACTTTCTACCATTTCATCGTTGTTCTAGGAATTCCTGTGTTCGCTCTTTGGCTGCAGAAAGAAACTGCCAGGAATTTGGGAGGCAAAATATTGTCATGCTGTAAAAGACTTGTTAGAGATCATTCCTTTCCAGGTGTCATGCAGATGGCAATTTTTGGCAAACTGGCTGATGAATTGAATTAACCAATCTAATTTGGCAGCAAAAAGCTGTCACTAGATGTAGATAGGAGCAGGTCTATACCTTGGGGGGGGAGTAGGCAGTTACAAGTTGTATGTGCTCAGTTTTCCTAAGGGAACCTAACCAGTTACTGTTAAAACATGCAATTGCCCAGGAAGATTTAAAACCTCCTTCTAAAAGTGTTTGAATTCTTCTAGCCTCTCTGACAGCCTGTTCCCACACTATCCATTTATGTACTTTCATCTTGTCATTTCATTTGACTTCTTTTGATACATTGGGGCACAAACAAGTTTTAGTTTGTCATTTTCAAAACTAGATGAAGTTTTACAGACTGTAGATACTATTTACAAGATAAATGCCTTGGCTGTTTGGAAGTCAAACATAACTATATTGAAAAGCTCCGCTGATGTTCTGACGCTAGGTGTTTTGAATGTGGATAATATGGTCAGTGTTCCTAGGGTAAACTCATATCTTAACTAGGTAGTTGAAAGTAGTTTTGTGCATCATCTGATTGTTTATCCTGCAGGTAAAAAGAGTGATGATCTATGTGGCTGAATGCAGTTAAGAGCTGCTGCCTTTCCAAGTCTGTGTCGAAACCTGTCAGCCTCACTGTAATTGTAACCTTGACATCGGCTGAGGTAGAGGTCTCATCTCCTTGAAATGTTTTTAATTTTAGAAATGTTTTCAAATGTCACTGGCAAGAGAAAGCTCAGAGACAACTCGTCTGTAGGGCTGTGTAGCATTTAGTTTTGAAATCCAGCTCTGTGAGTCTAACATGACCTGTGAATTACTTGTATAATGTTCCTACGTCACTGAGCTCAACAGTCCTCCTTCTCGCAGTACTTGACATAACTATTTTTATAACTGTGCTGAATTTTTATTTGTCTTAGATCTTTGGTATCCGTGGGAGCGTCTGTGGGAGCAGTAACAAAACAGACCCTGTTCCCTCCTCTCATGCCTGCAGGGCGACCCTTCCGTGTGTCGAATGCCTCCCGAAGCAGCCGGAAAGGAATTGTTGCAAGCAGCCTGCAAGAGCTCATCAGCAAGGTACAGCAAACGTTCCCGCTCTGGCTGAAACTTATAGTGAAGTACAGTAACCCAGAAAGGTTAAAAGAAGAAAAAGACTCTTGTTTTTCTAAAAATCATTACTGGGGAAGTTCAGGAGAGTATGGCAGATAAGCAAGTCTTAATATGAAACTATGGGCCCCCTTTTGAATGCTAAAATCAACTGGTTTTTTGCAGACTGTAGAAGCCTTCCTTATATCTGGAATAGTTACTCTGGTTTTGGAGGAAGATGGCACAGTTGTGGACACGGAGGAGTTCTTCAGGTCCCTGGATGATAATACACACTTCATGGTTCTGGAAAGAGGGCAGAAATGGACACAAGTAAGTGTTGAGTGCCCCTCTCTCACTTGGCTAGAAGTAGATGGAAGAATGTGGCTCCTAAAATTGTTGGAAAGAGGGGAGAAGAGCGAGAAAACTTCCCCTCGAGAAGGCAAGGTATCAACTCCTCATTGAGCCTTCCTGGGTGACAAATCCAGTTCACTGTTTTGCCTCTTGTTTGGACATTGAGCTGTTGGCAAAGATCTGCCAAAAAGTGAAATGAAACATTACAACTGAAAAGAATTATGGGGTAAATCCCATGCTTTTGGAGAGTCTCAGAAATAACTTTGTTCTTGAGACTTTGTAACATAAAGAAAACTAGGACTTTGACTGCCTGAAGTTAAAATACGAGGTCTTTAAAGGTTAGCTTTTAGAAGGGGAAAAAATGCCCAAATTAAGCAACACAAAACAAGTTTTGCCTTGTGAAGGCTAGAAAAATGGTTGTGGTTAATCTTGCAAACAGCAAGTTGCCATTGAAACCTAGTGTTAGTCTACATGGTTCAGGATATTTTAAGAACTGTTAAGATCAGCTAGCTTTACCCTTCTGATCATATCAGCTCAGTGTCCAACTTGTGGTTTTGTGGGGGAATAATCATCTGTATGTTAATAAGGTAGTCAAACTCCTAATTGTCTTTCCATGAAATGGTTGTTGCTAGAAAGTTAGCATCAAAACTTCTTCTACCAGGTGCAGAGCTAGCTGAGGAGCTGTAATCAGGCCTACTGTTTTTCTGTTTGTATGTGGATGGCTCAGCTGTGTGGTCCCGTTTCCTCAGTCTCCTGTTGCAGTGTGGGCAGTCTCTACGTTTTTCCCCTTGCTGGCTCATCAACCTGCTGCATCAGGGCCATGAGCTCCAAGAGCAAAGAAGTTGGAGGCAGGGTATGACTCCACCTTGCTCCTTGCTGCTCTGCCCGATGTCCTGTCTGGCACAGACAGGACAAGTCTCGAATGCTGCCCCTCTTCAGACTGTGCTGAGTGACAGCAGGACTGCTGGAGCTTCACAAATCGGCTGGAGTGTAGCACGAGCTATGTCGTGTTTATCCAAATACCCCGGGTGCTAATGGGGGATACGCTACCAAGCATGCCGACTACTTGCATGTATCCAAAACCGTTGTTGATAGGGGGCCCTGTTGCTGAAGCTCAGAGGCTATCGGAGTAAAACAGGCGTAAAAATGCTGGCTAATGATATACTACAGTGTTTAACTTGGTCTGACTTATCATGGCACTGTCTGAGCACTGGGGTGACAAGTACAAAAAGGCCCAGTCTTACACAACTTTGTTGCTTCATTTAGCATGCAAAAACCAGGTTGGCAGCTGCAAAGTCATTAACCTTGAGCAGAATGTGCTGAGCAGAGTATCCCATGTATCCACTAGATGTCTCTGTAAATATGGGTCTTCTCTACTGTTTTCAATTGTGGTTTGTTTTTTTTAAGGGAGCAATCCTGAAAGCTCCACTGCCAGCCCTGAAGCAGATGAGGGCTGCTTTCAGTAAAGGAGGCTGGATTTAAGGTGGAATATGACTTTCCACACTCCTCCTTTGCTTTTTATCTTAAGCTCAGTGTTGAACCTTAGGCCTAACAATCAGTGGCTGTTCCCTCCCCATGTTACTTTTTCAGTAGGAGGAAGAATAGGTGTTACGGGCCAGGATTTGAAATGAGGACCTGACTTTTCACAAATGTTGTCTTTGCAGCTATCTCTAAGATTGCTCATCAGTATTGTATTCCTTCCTAAACAGAAGGACCTAATGTCATCCTGGTTATTTGGTGGCCTATTAGTGTGGACTCATTGTGCTGCCTCAGCTAGCAGCTGGAACATACCAGGATAATTAAATGACGGGAACACTGTCCAGTGGCATTATCTGTGGCTTCAATATACTCTGAAGAAGCAGCTCTATTACAAGAAAGAAATATTCAAGAGGTCCTGTCTCTCTAGAATTTCTATGTCTGTCTGGAATAGCTTCAGAAGCCTGGTCAGGACTGGAACAAAATTACCTAAGCTACAGACTTGCTTTTCTCAGTGTTAATGCTTTTAATTCTAGTTTAGAATTGATTGAGAACCAGCCCAAAGACTGGAATAAGCAATTTGCTTCTAAAGAACTGTGCTATTAACGATTGTCTTGCTGTAGTTTCCTGGCTCAAGGTACAAACTGTCTCTTTCCCTCTTTCTAAATTAGACAAGAAATGGAGTTGCTGCTTTGAGGCAAAAGAAGAAAATGGGAGTAGCTAACATCACATTTGATCTGTACAAGCTGAACCCTAAGGATTTTATTGGCTGCTTAAACATCAAGGCGACCTTCTATGAGATCTACTCTGTCTCATATGACATCAAATGTATGGGAGCAAAAAGCATATTGCGGTAAGTATGTTTCCACTGCTGATAGGGTGTATGCATTGCTGTAAAGTCTGTGTTTGCTTATCGGTTCTGTGAAGCAGGTGTGTTTGTAAACTTAGTATTTTTATTAATTCTTACATACTGGCCAGCATGGCGACTTTTCCTTGTAAGATGGATAGCTGACTTGTAAAAAACTTAGTGTAGCTTTTAATGCTGGAATCTTAAATTTTCCCCCAAGGCAAAAGCTTATTAGCTTGCATTAACTGCAAGGGTGTAGGTACAGTCTGTTTTCCTGAGAGAATTTCCCCAGATTCCTTTGACTTGTTTGAAGAATGCAGGAGGCTGAGGAGGAAGCATTTGACCCCTTTGAAGGAGGGGACTTCAAGGGGATGAAATGAGAGAGGAATTTGAGATCTAATGGGAGAGGTCTTAAAGCTTGCTCACACTTTGCAATACCCAGCTGCCAAATGCACCACCTGAGCTACATGGAGGCAAAGGAAAACAGAAGAGACATTACACTCATTATGGTCTTTGTGTGAAGTTGTTATCTGTAGTAAGATTGTGTGATGTCACTGTTTGAGCCAGCTGGTCTCTAAGCAAACTGATGGAGCCTAACAAGGACCACTGTCTCCTGCAGGACCAATCTGTGGTGGATTATGAGTTTGGTAGAACTGGCTGTTGGGAAATGCTGTCTTATGCAGGCACTAAATAATACCTGTCCTATCCACCGCTTTCAATGGCGTGTCAAAAGTCTGTGCCTTGTGAAAACCAGCTGTGTCCTGCCCTGGTTAAAGAAAACTTCTTCTGAGTTCAGACTCCTGCACAGAGGTGCTGTGCTTTGGCAGCTGTTTAAACTGCAGCCCTGAATTTCTGTGCCTGACCTTTCAAATTCTAGTTGAGACACAGCAGTGTAGTGTTGTTCCATTTTATTACTTGGAGACCAGGACTTGTCTCTGTACAGAACAAACAAATGTATATGCCTGTAAGTGAGGTTTTCACTTCCCCTGAGCAATATATAGTCTTTAGTTTGAGGTCTTCAAATAGTCCCTCCTCGCATGATGCAGGTATTAAGCATTGTAATGCTAATGTTGTTCCCTCTCTGTCTGACTGACTTCTCCTGCTCTACTTGGGTGGTCCCTTGCTTAATCTTTCAGGCTACAGCTGGTGTGGCTGTAGGTGAGACTGATCTCTCTGGTCATACTGCAGTGATTATCCATCTATATGTTATGCCTACCTATAGGACTGGCTTAATTAGGGTTTCTTGGAAGCAAAGTCTTACCCTTGAGCAGCTGCACTCCTCCAGTTCCTATGTTTGTCAAGTCTCTTGAGCCAGAACAAACTGTGATTTCTGGCTATCTGCTGTGGAGATGAGTATCAGCGCCGGAACTTGCACTGCTAAGGAGAATTTGAAGTGACAGTTCTGCCTCCCTGCCAGCACAGGAGAACTGGTGAGAAAGAAATGGTACTGGCGAGCAGCTGAAGTAGCTGTGGAGTTCCTCTGGAAGCACTGCTACGTTCCAGAGTTGAGCTTTGAGGAAAGTGCCAGTGTCAGGGTGGGAAAATAGTCTCCTAGCAAAGAACAAGGGTGACAGAAGAGGTAACCTTGGGTACTCTTGAACATAAGTGAGGTGGCCTGTCTCCACTTGCTATTGAAATTGAAGGCAGATGATGTTAGGTTCTTGGCGTAGTCCCTCAGCAATTTGGAACTTGTTAGCGAACTCTGATGCACTCTCCCCGAGCCCACCTGTGGAGTGTGAAGGCAAAGGATTTTAAAATGTTGCAGTTGTTCATTGGTGGGAGGGGTTCAAAGCCTACCAGATCTGATCAGTGCATTTCCCCTCACAGTTTCTCCCTGTAGTGTCCAACTGAAGGATCAAATGTCCAGTTCAACAAATAACTTCCTCTGTGGCTTAAG
The DNA here is from genome assembly GCA_028565335.1 of Limnodromus scolopaceus. NCBI lineage: Eukaryota > Metazoa > Chordata > Aves > Charadriiformes > Scolopacidae > Limnodromus > Limnodromus scolopaceus. The sequence continues at coordinate 104,315,693 of JAOXNO010000013.1, read as the reverse complement.
TGACAACTGCTCTTGTGTGCAAGTGACACACTGCAGCTGCTGAAAAGCTGGGTACCAGGTGCAGCTTTCTTTACAACTGTAAAGCCTTTTGGACTGTACTATCTGGTGGAGGAAAGGACTTACTGAAATGGAATATGTGTGGGAAGTATGAATAAAGGTACAGGTTTAGGTTTTTTTAAAGGCTTCCCAGGCTCTAAGTACACGATATTCTATTCATTTGAAGCGCTAAGTTTTGACTGCAAACCTTCTTTCATCACAGTGGAAACAACTGAATTTGTAGGAAGAAGACTTTGCCTTCTCTGCTAGAGCTCAAAGGAGAAGTGAATAGCAGCAGAGGGTTCACAGCTGCCTGTTTTCTCAGACAGGAATTCAGAAAACCTTCCCTCTTTTTGCAGAAGAGGAAGGCTGGTCTGGTTTCTGCATCTTCAGACACTGATCCCTTTCCAGTTTGGAAAGGTTCCAGTTCTTGCATACCGCTTCTGCAATGCCTCTGCTTCGTACTTGTGAGGGTCTACTTAACTTTTGGGGGATAAGACTTAAATATAGCTCTCAGCAGTCATAATCCAGTTGTTTCTTGGAGAGTGGAAGAAAGATGCATGTATAACTGGGTTGAATAAATGACCGCTCAAATATGATAATCTCTATTCCCCTGCGATCCTGTGGTGATCTGCAGTCTATATTGTAGACCTCTGCTTGCCTGATCTTAGTTTGTGGATCTTACTGACTTTCACACAATATTATATATTTGAATGCTGATACTTATTAAAACTTTAAAAAATAGAATAGTTGCGAACTGAGAATTCTTAAGGCTTGCAGCTTGGACAGTATTAATTTGCCTGGCTTCACTTGTTTTGCTGTTGGGTGTCTAATGTAATGTGGTTGCTCAGCTTTGGATCTAATCAAGTTTGATCTGTAGCTTGGAGATACAGGCAGTGTTGTGTTACTGAATGACCTAAAGGTGAGACGTGAGGTGGATTAATGCTGCTGGGCTCCCAGGCAAAGTGAAGTCTTCGGTGGTGCTCTGGTAGTTTGAGTGATGGCTTTGCAGAAGGCCTGTAAATGTCTGACGGGATGACAGCCTGCTTTGTTAAATGTGTTTTCTGGTTCTGCCAACGTGCTGTGACAACGTTTTCTGTCAATCAATGACCACAAAAGTATTTGCTCTAAAGAAGATACAGAAATGACACACTTCTCAGAAGCGAGGGGAAATGGGAGAGTCCTTAAATATATCTACCTAAGTCAGCCTGAAGTGTTGGGGGGGATGGGGAAATGTTACCCTGTTGGTGAATTTATAATTTTTTTTAAAACAAATGGCTTTTCTTCTAGGAAGTTGCTTCAGCTAATGTCCCATGCAGCACAAATAACTGGACAGTTTCTTCTCTATACCGGAACATATATGTTGCAGTTGATGGGTGAATATGATGAAGATGGCACGTGTACAAGATCAAGGCAGGAGTAGTGAACACAGCTGCACTTCTGATATCGGATCCATTTGCTTAAAGACATTCTCTTGCCCAACTTTGATTGTAATGATGTTATAGTAGGGGGATGTCCACTGATGTGAACTAACAATTTTCCCATTTGGGAATTCTTGTAGGCCTTAGTCACAAAGTAAGTGTTTGGTGTTCACAGGTTGTTAATGCAGCAAAAGGGTGGGTGCCTCATATCTGAGAATTTGGCAAAAGGAGCGGGGACAGGTTTTTGCCCCAGCAACTCAAAATGGATAATAAATATACTTGGAAACTTGCATGCTTTGTAACCAGTGGGGTATTTCTTGCACTGATCAAAACATAATTTAGTTGGGTTTTTTACGGCTGTCTACTTGCCTTCTGAATGGACTGAGCTGTAAGGCAGGGTGTGTGTGTTTTTGGGGGGGTTTAATCCTTAACAGTGCTGGTATTAGTGCTCAACTGGCATTGAGGTACAAAAGGGTGAACTGTGCTTCTTTATTTTGTGTTACCCATGGAAGTACACAATACAACTGAATTCAGTGATTTGGTTCAGTGATTGACTGCTCTCATGAAGTCTAATTGGAGAAAGTGCAACTACTAAACAGAACCTTAAAATTTAGTCTTACTTCCCTTTAAACAAGTGAAAACATTTCATTTTAACTCTTTATATTTTTCTTCAAATCTACAGAAAGTTCAGGTTAGTATAGCTCATACCAGTTGGAGAAACTTATACTTCACTTCTGTAGTTTTTACTGTTCAGTTGCAAGATGACACCACATTCCCAGCTATACTGAGGTACATGTACCATGGATCTGTAAGAGGCACTGGATTTTGATGCCCCTGCGTTCAGCAGCAGGGACGCTATCTGGTCTTGTGTAACACAGATATGCTCTAAAATGTATATTTGTAGTTTCATAGTCTTCCAAGACAAGCTGTATAAAAGGACAAAGCTTTTAATCCTTAGGTAGAATTGCCCAGAATGTTTTCTACAGTTTAGTGAACTGCTAGTATGACTAGCTTCCAGCAAGCTTTTCCTCAACAGAGGAGAAAACTGGGAAATGGGCGGTGTTGGGCATCTTGTGTCAAAGTACAAACTCCCATTGCTGAAGGGAAAAGGCCCAACTTCAGTTGGATGGGGCTTTTGGTGTTTTCATCTGCTTGCTTGTGAAGAATATTAGTAAGTTGTTATATTCTAGCTTAAGTCTGAAAGCTGTTAAGAAGACAGAAGATGCAGGTAATGTCTGCATTAGGTCTGACCTAATACTAGGGAAGCTCTGGTAACGGAGTGATCAAGTGGGCATGGGAAGAAAACAGTGGGAACAAAAGGGAGAAGGACCAATGTGTACCCCACAGTGCGTGCCATGCCTCTGCTGAGACAGCAGTCCATTAACTATGTGCATCAACTGCACTGATCAGATGGAGGAAAACCTAATCCACTAAAAGAGGAGCAGGTGGACTGAAAAGACCAAGCACCATGGTTGATGGAGTCCATTCTGACCTGTCAGCTGGGTCTGTTCACTTCAAATGTCACTGATATGTGGGAATATTGCTTTTGCTTTTATCTGCAAATTTCACCTTCATAAGCTTATTTTTGCCTTCCCTTTATGGATGTGACTTAGCCAGCTGAAGCTGTATCTTTCAAATCACTGTTGTGATGAAAAGCAGCCTAAATCCAAGTGTTAAAGGGACTGCTGGACACAAGTTCACTAGGTCTCTGCCGGTCTCTTCAGTAAAGGTATTACAAATAAGTAGACAGCTAAGAAAAACCTTGGGTTTTTTCCTGAGTTCTGTTGTTTCCCATCTACTTCTGAGTGTTTACTGGAGCAGGGGAGGGCACACAGCTCTGGGCAAGGAAGAGGACTGGTTCTTTCCTAATTTCTCCCAGGGAAGAGTACCTGTAACTTGCAGCACGGTCAGGTTTCCTTCAGAAGAAACTATTCTGTGAGTAGTGAGAAAGAGGTTATGTTAATATGGAAGCTTTATACTTCATCTGTACTGTTCTCACCATCACCCTGCCATGCCCCAAGTGATTATTGCCCTGATAACTGTTGGCCAAAGTCTTTCTACCCCTATCAAGGAATTGCATTTAACTGTTGCAGTGCAAGGAATTTGTCATTAATTCTTTCAGCTTTTAAGGACAATTTATTCTATTTGAAACAAGCACAGGTCTTGAAAGCAAACTCTATGTAGTGCTCCTGAGAATATTTATGTTGCTAATGCTGGGAGCACCAATGTTTAAAAAAAGAAACCAGCTTGCATAGTTCAATATTTCTTTGTGTGAATTGCCTCTTCAACATCTGTAATACAAAGGGTTTTGCAAGTCTGAACTGTGCAGACCTCAAATTCCAGTCTTCTATAGCCAGAGGCAATTGTTACACAACTAACACTCCATAGTTTCCAGTGGCACTATCTGAGAACCTAATGTGATCCAAAACGCTGACTCGGTATGAATTTGCAATGGTTTTTAAGCAGCTGCTTCTTTGACAGCTTAACACTTAAAACTTGAGCTGCTGAAGATCATGTGAGCTGCAACATCTTCATCTCAGAGCATCTCCTTTAATTCAAAATGCAAACAGCTGAACAAAGTAACTCAGCTTTGATATTTTTGCAAAATGAGAGAAATGTCTTGACATCGTTCCATTGCTTCTGAACCTGGGTTTTTCCACAGGCTTAGTATTTGGGATGTGATATTTGCTACTGTACCAACTTCTTTACAGAGATAAAGTTTTGGCATGAGTCAAACTGGAGGAGCTTGTCATTCTCTAAGTTGGAACCAGTTTCATTATTTTTCTTTTTTTTTTTTTTTAACGGACTGCTTAGGAGGCATAGCTTTTACTTTAGCTGAATGTGGTACACAGCAAAGAGCGACTTCAGCATCACCTACCTTTCAGAAAATTATATGAGTGGGGTACAATACTTGGCAAGAGACAGAAAAAACTAAAAGCACAGGCTCTTAACTTCAGGTATATAGAGAAGAAGCTAGCTTTTCTACTTGACATTTCTAGCTTTAATTTTTCTTTCCATGAACTCAGTTAATCTGCACTTGTTACTGTTGCAGTCAAGGCTGGTAGCAGTGACATGTTGAAGGTGTGAAACATGTTTACTGCCTCCTTGCTTGCACTGACCCTTTTTGCCTGTTGCTTTGCATCACTTACTAACAATGCAACAAGTCATACTCTCGAGTTACCAAAAAAGGAATTTTCACTGAAGTATTCGATCTTGTTGACTCAGGCACTGTTCACATTCTGCAAGCAAAACAAAGTTGCTCTCTTCATGACCAGAATGAAGAATCTAGTAGCTTTTCTTTTGTGTGTAATTTATCATTACTTCATTTCCTTCCTTTCATAAAACCATGAAGTTGTTGCTTTCTTGCACCTCCCTATTCTTTCAGGAGAAATAGGATTACAAGTCCTCTATCCAGGGAGAGAGGAAAAAGCAGGGTCTAAATCCCTTAGACTCTTTGGAGTATGCTCTAGGAAACATCCTAAATCCCTTCCCTACAGAAAAGGGAAGGGTAAAGAAAGAAAAATAAGACTTTGAGCCGGAGGTTTTTTTCGTTACTGTGAGTAAGTGTTCACAATTTAGGAAATACTGGTAATTCTGAATATTAACTGTGAAGATAACTACATATGATCACTTGTAACTGACTAGAATTATAACTCTAAATCATTTCAGCATGCTTCTTGAGATAACACTTGAACTAAAGGCAAAAGCTTCTGTAATTAAAAACAAAAAAAAAAGTTTTAAACCAAAGTGTATTTTTGACTTGATTTCTCAAGTTTTACTGGAGGTATTAATGTGATTAACATACCACTTCAGATATGTATTAAGTATCCTTGTGGGGTTTAGAATTTATCACTGCTGTCTCTACCTTAGCTTGTCATACATGCAGTTAAGATATTTATAAACGTGAGGATTGCTATTTTGCTAAAGGAAAATATAGTGTTTTACCACACAATTTTCAAGCTCAGTAGTTTAACCTGTTATGAAAACTGAGATGGGTGAGAATTGTGTCAGTGATGGCAATATCTTCTGATGTGTGGTGCCAATTTTAAGGAACACTGTCCATGAATAAATAAAATCAAATGGTGGCTTTGGATGTTGTCTCTATTAATTTCCAGAATAACTTATTCCTGAAATAATCATGAATGTTAATGGTTCTATGGTCTGGCACAGACAGTTTCCAAATGCTGGACTGCAACAGTGAAGTAACTGGATACTATCATGTGGCTCTTAACTCTTTACTGCTGACTCACTTTCTGGCCTCAGAAACCATGCAAACTGTTTCCTTTCATAAAAAAAAGGAGTGCCTTCCTCTAGCTTTTACCAAAGCTGCAAGAGACTACAAACTACTGAGTACAGGAGATAGAAGGCTTCGGCAATCTCTGTTTTTCACTCAGTACTGTAAGGATCCAAGGACTGATGAAAACTCCCTGCGGTCATTTACTACAGATACAGTAGTGCACATTTGATTGCAGGGAAATACGAATTTAGCTTAGTGAAATATTAGATTTGTCTGGTTCAGGATTAACTTAGTCTTCAGGAAGGAATAGCATGCAAGTGTGATCAGTCTAGCACGCTTCTATCTAAGTACATCCTGTACTCAGCTTAAGGGAGAGTTTTGCAGAGCTTGACCATTGAGCAGTTCCCCTCTTGTGGGAGAACCAAAGTCTGATTTCTTGCTGTGGAAAAGCACAAAATAGCACTGTATTGGCTTTACTGGTAAGGCGTTGGCAGTGGGGAGTGCAGGGGTGCTCTGGGGGTGGCCTCTGTGAGTAGAGACCAGGGGTTGCCTTTGCATTGTACAGAGTTGCTTCCAGCTGGCTCCAAAATGAACCCACCATTGCCCAAAGCTGAGCCCTTCAGCCAACTCGGTGGTGCCTCTGTGGAAGCATTTAAGAAAGGGTAAAAAATGCTGTGCCGCAGCAGCCGTGGGAGGACTCAGAGAAACAGCCCTACAGACACCAAGTCAGAAAAGAAGAGGGGTGCGCAGGGGGATGCTACAGGTGCTGGAGCAGAGCTTCCCCTGCAGCTCGTGGTGAAACAAGTTGTCTGCTTGAAGCTCTACACTGGAGAAGATGTCCACGCTGCAGCCCAAGGAGGACCCCGTGCCACAGCAGGTGGACATGTGTTGAAGAAAGCTGCAGCCTGTGAAGAAGCCACACACGAGCAGGCTCCTGGCAAGAAAGAAGCCCATGCAGGACCAGGTTTTCTGGCAGGACCTGTGGCCCATGGCGAAGATCCACACTGGAGCAGTTCCTGAAGGACCATATCCTGTGGGAAGGGCCCATGCTGGAGCAGAGGAAAAGTGTGAGAAGAAAGGAGAAGCAGAGAGGAACTGTTGTTCCTCTGTGCTGCTTGGGGCCAGGGAGAGGAGGTAAAAGAGTTGGGAACGAAGGAGTGAAGTTGACCTTGGGAAAAAGGTGGGGGGGGGGGAGAAGTGTTTTTAGTTTTGTCTTTGTTTCTCACCATCCTACTGTATTTTTAATTGACAATAAAGGTAATTAATCTTCCCTGAGTCAAGTCTGTTTTGCTGGTGTCAGTAATTGGTAAGTGATCTCCCTGTGTTTATCTTGACCCACAAGCTTTTTCATCTTATCTTCTGCCCCTGTCCTGTTGAGGAGGTGGAGTGAGAGATGGGGACCAGTTCTCTTCAACATCTTTATCAATGATCTGGACAAGGGGATCGAATGCACCCTCAGCAAATTTGCAGACAACACCAA
>JAOXNO010000013.1:104265994-104298736 GCA_028565335.1 Limnodromus scolopaceus | reverse complement strand
AAGCCATTGAGTACAACCCTCTGGATGCGACCATCCAGCCAATTCCTTATCCACTGAACAGTCCACCCATCAAATCCTTATCTCTCCAAATTGGCAAGCATGGCATGTGGGGGCTACTCAGAGGTCATTTGCAAGAAGCTGCTAGCCCTGCTGAAAAACATTTATGAAAAGGCAAGGTTGGAGCCCAGAGCACATAGTCTGGCTGACATCAGTCATGTCACAGCAACACAAGGATGGGCAATAAGGATGTGACCTCCCAGCCTAGGTACAGATTTTGGGTTATATGCAGATTACTTATTGGTTGATGGGCATTATCTTAAATGTATTCAAGCTGGAAAAAGCACCCAAGATTTGTCTCCTGGAGAGTCCCTGCTGGGTCACCTTTGATCAAGCAGATAATGAGGTCCTGTAACTCTAGCCTCAGGGCTGCTCTTGCACAACAGCAGAGATGCAGTCAGACAGCAAAGATGTGCATAGACAGAGGAATGCCTCCCACCAGGGCTATGTATCAGAATAGGCTACGTACACAGTGGCATCCCTCATCCCATGGAAGAATCCCACTGGCATTAAAACAGGTCAGCCAAATTAGGCAGCTTTTCTCTACTTGGGAAACCATGAAACAGCTACTTACAGGGATCATAAAGGAGATTCAGTAGTGGCGGGAACTTGTTTCCTCTCTGGAGGGGAAAGAAAATCTCCCTTTTCATTAAAAGTCAAGCTATTCAAACTATGCATATTCCAGGACGGTGACATGAGCTTTCAGGAAAGTCTCCATACAGACTGCTTTGCCTTCTAAGTTACACGCAGCAGCTCATCATCTGTGTTCTGAGGCAAAACTGCCTCATAAAAGAGCGATGCAGAGAAGATGGCCGTTGGCAAGGCATCGAGAAGGTAGGTCCACCCGTTTCTTGGGACGCCGCCGCTTCAGTGAAGGTTGCGGTGTCTGCCCGGCCGAAGGGGACGGCAGGCCAAGGAGTCACGGGAAAAAGGCGGCGATGTCCGCCCGCAGGCAGCAAAGGCAGGAGTCCCTCCTCGCCGGGTGACGACGACATACCCACCTTTGTCAAAACGCGGTCGGGGCCAGAGAGACCCGCCGGGGACCCTCGCTGCCGGTGAGGGAAACTGCGAGGGGGCAGCCGTTACGCAGCCCGCCGGCGCTGCCGTTGGCGGAGCGCGCGCGGGGCGCCGGCCGTTGGGCGGTTGAAGGAGGGGTGAGGGGAGGGAGGGGTGGGGTGGGCGCGCACCGCCCCGGAGCCCATAAAGGGCCGCCCGGTGCCGCGCTCGGCTGGGCTTGCGCGGCGGGAGAGCTGAGGCGAGGTGTGCCGGGGAGGGAGGGCAGGCGGTCATCGCCATGAGGGAGATCGTGCACATCCAGGCGGGGCAGTGTGGAAACCAGATCGGCACCAAGGTGAGCCTTGAGGGGAGCCTCGGGACACCACCCTCCGCTGCCATGCGGGAGCCGTCAGGCGCCTTGCGTCGGGGACGGGCGGGGAGGCGCCCGGCCGCTTCTCCGGGCCGTTGGGTACGGCGGGGCCGGGTTGTGCCCGCCGCCCTCCCGTGCCCCCAGCCAGCCGCTGCCGCCGAGAGGCGCCGGGCGCGCTCGGGCCGCGGGGGCACCGCGCGTCTGCCTCTCCCCGTGACCATAAAAGGCTTTGGGAAGTGCCGAAACCAAACGGGACTTCTTCCTTTATTTATTTATTTTTAATTTTTTTAAACTATTTTTATGTTTAAACTGGCCAAGCCGTGGCTCAAAAGCGGGCAAGGTCGGCAGAACCCCGAGCAGCCCCCTCCGCGAACCCCGAGCAGCCCCCTCCCCGAACCCCGCAGCCCGTCCGGGCGAGGAGCTGGTCGGCCGCCGTTTGTCCGTTCGGGGTTTGAACCCCGGTGCCTGCCCAGCTCTCCTTGCCGCCCCGGCCCGGCCCGGGCAGGGCGGGGCGGCGGGCACGCCAGGAATTCGGCAGCTGCGGCCGGACCGGGCCGAGCTACCCCCCCCGTCCGCCACGGGGCCGGGGTGCTCCGCAGGGGAGTTCCCGACCCACTTCTCCTTTTCCTCCCTTAGTTTTGGGAAGTGATAAGCGATGAGCATGGCATTGACCCAGCCGGAGGCTATGTCGGTGACTCAGCGCTGCAGCTGGAAAGGATCAATGTCTACTATAATGAATCATCGTGTAAGTGTGGGATGGGGAGGGGTGCGGGAGAGGGGGCTCCGTGGGAAGGGACACAGAGATCTGAGAGCGAACGGGTCTGTGGAGCTGTATTGCACATCTGGCCATACTCCTTGCGTGCCATCAGCCCCTCAGCTGATCCCAGCTCACCCCGTTATACACAGGAAAGATTATCTATTTCTTATGAACTGGTAACTGGGTCTTAGCTCCCCAGGCAGAGAGAAATAGCACAAGGGGCTGTCCTTAGGGTCTGGAGGTGGTGGTTTGTTTATTATTTAGCACTATGCTAGGCATTTGCTCTTCTAACATATGATTATTTCATCAGATGTGTCTTATCAATTACCCTAAATTAAGCTGTTGGTTATATGAGCCTGCATATGTAGTACTCCATCTCTGATTTCATGACTGAGAGGGTTGGGCCATGGGAAATGGAGAACTCTATGATGATTCATTAATAAGATACCAAAGGAGCCCAAATCCTCTGAGTCAGTCTGATGTTGAAGGGTGTTAACTGTGTAAAAAGGGGATCACGGGTCCTTTGGTCTATTGACATGAACCTGCAAGTGCAAATGTTTCATCTTTTGTCCAGCTCAAGTTAATTCATGTTATTTACCTGAGTTTTCTTGAACAGTTTCAACTGGATACAGATTCTTTTTGTGCTTTGTGGTAGATGTGCTAATCTACTACTGTTTGCCATCTACACCAAGTAGCTCTTTCAGTGGAGGTGAATCCCTCAAGCAAAAAAGCTTGTGAAATTTATTAGGATCATTTGAACATAAACCCTTCACTCACCCTATTATTCACAGAAAAGATTATCTACTTTTTTATAAAGAACATGTCAACTTTTTTTTTTCTAATCAGAAACTTTCCTTCTTCATATCTATTGCAAAAAAGAGCTTACAAAATGTAATATACCATCTGTATGACCCCCAAAATGTCAGGTCTGTTTTTTAAGGAGAATTAATTTGTTCTGATGGTGCTGGGGTTTTTTACTACCATGACTTCCTGTATAAGAAATATTTATATATGTACAATCTATATTTGACTAATAATATGAGATGTACTGTATTTGTGTATTGAAAGTTATAACTGTGTTAGCTTATTTCAGAACACTAAGGGTATATTTGCTTTTTATCGTAGCCCAGAAATTTGTACCAAGAGCAGTCTTGGTGGACTTGGAGCCGGGAACCATGGATAGTGTGCGATCTGGTCCTTTTGGTCAGCTCTTTCGGCCTGATAATTTCATCTTTGGTATGTGAATGTCACTTCTTAAAAAACAAAACTATCCAACAGGTGTTTGATTACCAAGGGAATGGTCAAAAAGCATTTAAGCTTCCTATTCCAAAGTGATCGTTAGCACTGAGAAATCCTAATAGTTTAACAATACAATTCCAATTATTTGTAAGTAAGTCAGCTAAAAGATCCTGTTAACTAAAAAAGTATTTTTTCTGTTAATCGTTTGTTCAATTAGCAAGCTACTGAAAGTTTCCTGTGGTATTCAGGTAAAATACATTTGCTTTCTATATATGTGAACTCCAGAGAAATTCTGAGACCACTGCCCTACAACAAAATGCATGGAAATTCTGCAGAAAATGGATGGGGCAGGGGGATGGCAGGGGGAAACCTCAAACACAAACCACCAGACTACTCTTCACTTGAATTCACATTAAATGCTTGAGCATGAAATTGTTTATAGGCTGTGTAATTCGACTTTTTCAGCAGATCCTTACAGTATAGTAAACAGTGGAGGAAGAACAACTGCATAATGGGAAACGCTGTTATATATGGCCAGTTACTGGGCTATTTTCCAACATAGTGAGGAACAGTCTAAGAGCATGTGGGGAACTTCTGGTTTTGCAGTGTTCTTGCAGAGGGTTGTTTTGGCCTTTACTGTTTTACTTTGGACTTCTGTAGTACTTTCCATTAAAACTTAAAAGTACACATTGCCAGGATTAATTTTCATAGCATCCTTATGAAGTGCAGAAGCATTATGCCTTTGCACTAAAGGAGAAACAGTGTGTGAAAATTAAGTAGTCCACTTGCTGAAACAGGAAGCCTGAATGAAAGCTACCATGAGAACTCTCCTGTCCTTTTGGTTTCCAAGTCTGCACTAGCCACAAAACACATTTCCTCCTGCCAAGGCAAGCTTAGGTTGCAACTTGGTTTGGTATAGTGTGTTAACATAAGGAAGGAACAATGCCAGGGACAGAGAGAGAAAAGATAAACATTATTTGGGTGGTATTAAACAAACTGAAGTCTGGGTTGTTGCTGTTGAGGTGGGGACTAAGAAGCCACACAGAGTCACTTTAAGCCTTTAACTAACTTTTAATGTTATCCCTATTGTTCTCCTGTATAGTCTATGGCAGAGATGTTAAAGGTCTCTTTCAAAGGAATTTTAAGTTACAACATGTAGAAGTTATCTTGGGGAGAAAAGCCAGAGACAGGCAGCTTTATGAAATATGTTTTTATATTCAGGTTTCTCCCTTCACTCCCTTTGTCCTGCATGGACCACAGAAGCCCTCTGAAAGTGAATTCACCTGACCTATGGAAATACCTGAACTGGAGCTTTACATTTTAGCATACCGCCAGTAAAAACAGAGCAAAATCAATTCAGAGCGTCTTCAACAATAGTTCAGTTCACTGTATGCCCTTCCTGCCAAGCTAACAATGAACCAACAGCATGTGATCGGCTTGTATCTGACCGAGGCCCCTGCCAGCATCAGGCACTGTCCTCCCAACCTGCTGAATAATGCAGAATGGCTGCCTGAGTGCTGAAGTAATGATCTTCTGTGTCAAAAGCCAACAAAGCATTTTGTTTTCTCTTTCAAATATCTGGCCTGGGCCCACAAAGGATTTTGTGGCAGAAGCTGGCAGTTCCGTACTTGCTGTATGCCAGCGTGTTAGGACTCATTCTGGTGGAGATGTTTTCTGTCTCTTCTTGTATATACCTGCATGTGCCCGTGTCTCCACAGCAAGTAACTGTGGACTGTCAATCAGGATTTCATTCAGGTGTATTAAGTACATGATCACACACTCCAGATACAGTAATTTTAGCTCAGACTGGAAGGAGATTGAGGTGGGCACAGAATAATCCTTGGGCTGTAATGCTTGTGTTGACAAGGTAGTGATCTAAAAGGTGAAGCACAGGTGGAATGAACTTGCTGTACAAGAGCAGCAGGTCTACTGGCCTTCTAACAGCATACGGTTGCCCACCAGGAACTGCTGTGAACTCTGATGTATCTCCTCTTGTTAACCTCATTTGTACATTTTTGCATTTGTCATCCTTTTCTTGTGTATGCTTCTGCTAGCTTTGTTGCATAGATTCAGCCCAATTTAAATTTTGTGAACTGGTATGGGCAACCACAAAACGGTTGTTAGCCAGTCAAAGGAGCTGTCCTTCCTTCTCTAAATCATACTGTGTTCTGTAGCAAGGCTGTTCATACTGGGCTTCTAAGTCTTAGAGTGCAAGCTACTGATCTGTCTTCCCAGGTTTGTCTTTTATTTCAAGCAGTGGAGAAAGGAAAGAAGAAAAAAATCACAGGAAATGGCTGCCATTTGAGAAATTAAAAAAATAAACTGACTATTAGACAAATGGCTTCTATGCATGTGCAGCTCAACCGGAACACGTGTAATAACCGTTCAATGTGTTGGAGAAATAAATGGTGGTAGAGGATCTGGAGGTACAAAGACTGCAGATAACTTACGGGATTGCTTGATGCAGACTTTCGGTGCACAGTGAGAAGAGGCAGAATGCTAGAGACAAGCTGCGTACAATGCAGAGCTTCCAGGATTGGCAAAAGATCTGCCAAGTCTTGATTTTTGTGGACACAGGCTCATTTTCAACCTAGAGATTTAGTCCTGGTGGGAATTGGTCATTTTATGTGGTAGTCTTGAGATTTTCAGAGATCTGGTAAGGTATCTGATAAGTGGAGGGCATCCAGTGGGGTTTCACAGGATCATGACCAAGATTTCCAGGTGTGTGGCAGCTTTGTCAGAGCCATGGCACCTCCAGACTGTACTGTATTGTCATGGGTAAGAACTCAGGAGCTTCCAGGGCTTATTGTACGTGTTCTGTGTGGTGGTCTTACAGCTTGATAGAGCCACTGGGTTTGAAATCAGATTACTGGGCATATACGTGCACACAGCAGGAAGTTTCAAATAAAAATGTGGGAGACCCTAGGCAGGTGGCTGACTAGTGGACCAAGTGTAGTGACACCTCGGGAGCAGCCGATAGTTGTGGGCAGGAAGGAAGCCGTTAGTATTGGTGTAGGCACCCGCTGCTACAGTTACACTCAGCAGTTTAAATACAAAAGCTGTATTAGTGCAATAGAGACTGGTGGTGTCTAGGAATTTTTGTGGTTCATATTAAGACTGAGGGAATCTAGGACAATTGAGGGCAAAAAGGAGGGCGTCTACCTCTGTATTAGGCGCTTTACCTCCAAACATAATCTGCAAACTAAGCAAAAGCAAGTAAAATCAGTCTCTACTGATTTTTTCTTTTTTCCCCATGAAAATATCTTTTCCACCTTTGTGAGAGTAATTCCCGCTCTCACCTTGTTCTTTGTTCCTGTTTTCCTTTCTCTTTCTTTCTCTATTCTTTCCTTATCTCACTGCCCACTGAAGAAGGACAATATAATGTTTACACAAGAGGCAGTCTGCAAAATAAAAGTCCTAAACTCAGAATTTGGCTTTGTTAGGATACGTCTACATCTTGGAGTGATGTCTGCTTGTTGTATGCAGCCTGATGTGCTGCCCTATCTGTAGTAGGGGATCTGCTTAAGCAGACCACCAATGGTTACGAGCATGTTCAATTCTGGAAGGATATTACTTTGTGCTTTGCCCAGCTGGGCAGGAAGTGTTGAGCTCCCTAGGTTCAAAGAGAAAAAAATATAGCAACATATAGAACAATGCATTAGCTAACCAAATACATCATGAGGAAACCAAGGATTTATGCAGTGAAAATAAAGTGCATCATATTTAAACAATATCCCAGCAAGCAGTTTCACTGATTCATATGTTTGGCACCAACACAGTGCACTGGGAATTGAGACGTGGTAATAGGAAGGAAGGGGATGGTCTTGGAGAACAACGCAGAAGCTGACAGCCCTATACCTAATTCTGAAACTATTGCTCTTTCTGAAAACCACTCACAAGAGTTACCACTAAGTTACCACTAAGTGACACGTGGCATATATGTATGGAGTAGTCACTGTGAGGAACAGGAGTATTAAAATACCAGTCCCCCATTTAATCCTCCTTGTTATCTAAATAACAGTAAAATAGTGACATAGCAAAGGATGCAGATTGTCCATCTTAATAAATTGAGTGGCACATAAAAGGAAATGGAAGCCTTAGGGAGAAAATAAGGGGCTCACGAAACATCAGTGATCCAGTTTTGTAAGTTGCTTTGCAGATCCTGAAGAATAGTGAGTTTGTAGGGAAACCAGTAAAAGCTAAAAGGTGCTTAATAACTTCCAAGCTTCTGTAATAACTTTCTTGAAGGTTCTGCTGATCAGTATTTTCATTCAGGCTAGGTAACAGTGAATTTAAAGAAGCTATAGTTCTTGATATAACAAGTTAAATAGGACTTCTGAAGCACAGCCTTATCGTTGAATGAAAACAGTACCTCTGTGTCTCATGGGAACAGTCCAAGAACCTTTCATTTAGAAATGTGTATCTGTGATTTAACTTGGTATACATCATGGACCTTATAAACAGAAAGTATTTAAATATTAAACAGTCATCTTGTGCTTATGGAATAAGCAGGGTCAAGAGTGTGAAAGCTTTCAAAACAAGGAGTCAAGACCATCTTTACATTTATGATAGAAAAAAAACACCCAGAGGCATTAATGAAGACTACCAGGGATTTGAGGTAAAAGGAGACTATCTAAAAAGTTTATGTTGATACTTCCAAAGACATTTGTAGGCAAAACTGAAGAGGACAGTTATCTACCTGACAGATTTATAGCAGCTTTTGTTACAGATGTGGATCCATTTGGCATGCAAATACCAAACCTTACCAATAATTTTGTGTATTTTCTTTCCCTATTGTGTGTTGTTTTAGGACAAACTGGTGCCGGAAACAACTGGGCTAAAGGACACTATACAGAAGGGGCAGAGTTGGTTGACTCTGTGCTTGATGTAGTAAGAAAAGAGTGTGAACACTGCGATTGCTTGCAAGGATTTCAACTCACTCATTCCTTGGGAGGAGGGACAGGGTCTGGCATGGGAACCCTACTCATCAGCAAGATCCGGGAGGAATATCCGGACAGGATAATGAATACCTTTAGTGTCATGCCCTCTCCAAAGGTTTCTGATACAGTGGTGGAGCCTTATAATGCTACACTCTCGGTCCACCAACTGGTTGAAAATACAGATGAAACCTATTGCATTGACAATGAAGCTTTGTATGACATTTGCTTCCGCACCCTGAAGCTCACCACTCCAACATATGGCGATCTAAACCACTTGGTTTCTGCTACCATGAGTGGGGTAACTACATCCTTGCGTTTTCCAGGCCAACTAAATGCTGATCTCCGGAAGCTGGCAGTAAACATGGTCCCTTTTCCACGCCTCCACTTTTTCATGCCAGGCTTCGCTCCTTTGACAGCCCGGGGCAGCCAACAGTACCGAGCACTCACCGTTCCAGAGCTCACTCAGCAGATGTTTGATGCCAAAAATATGATGGCAGCCTGTGACCCAAGGCATGGGCGCTATTTGACAGTGGCTACCGTCTTCCGTGGTCCCATGTCCATGAAGGAGGTTGATGAGCAGATGTTGGCTATCCAGAACAAGAACAGCAGTTACTTTGTGGAGTGGATCCCAAACAATGTCAAGGTGGCTGTGTGTGACATACCTCCTCGTGGCCTCAAGATGGCTTCCACATTCATTGGCAACAGTACTGCTATTCAAGAGCTCTTCAAAAGGATCTCGGAGCAGTTTTCGGCCATGTTCAGGAGAAAGGCCTTCCTCCACTGGTTCACAGGAGAAGGAATGGATGAAATGGAATTTACAGAAGCAGAAAGCAACATGAATGATCTGGTTTCAGAGTACCAGCAATACCAAGAAGCAACAGCAAATGATGGAGAGGAAGCATTTGAAGATGATGAAGAAGAAATCAATGAATAAAGAAATTAGGTGTGCTGTTTTCCAGGCCAAATTCTCAAATCTGGATTTCTAATAATTAAGCTTATAAATCCATATTTAGGCTTCAGAAAAGAAAAAGAAGAGCATGAGTCTTGAATGTTAGAGGTGCTCTTTAGAGTCCATTGAGGTCACTGAGAACTGAGGACGTTCAGTATTTCTGGAAATCAGGCCATTTCTATTCATGAGACAAATGCAAGGCATTCTGTTAAGACTTTGACCTGGGAGTCTGAACACAGAGATTGCTAGTTTGGGATCTTTTTTTTTTTCAAACAAAGTTTGTCATCCTTAAAGTTGTACAAGAGAAGATGTAAAATAGGCATGAAAAGCTACAAAATGGAGCTGTGCTATTTTCATCCAATCATGAGTAAGAAAATCTTGTGGGTTTGAAGTATTCATTCTGTACCAAATGTACAATACTAAACTGCCAGGAACAAAATTCATTCATAATAAAAAGAAGAAAAAAATTTTTGTGTTTCTGTACAGTAACTTTTAACAGTGATATTTGACTCCTGTCCTCTAAAACCAAAATAAAAAAGTTTAGTATCCTCTCCAGCAGAAGTGTTTTGGGCAGTCAGTGCTATATAAATATCCAGTGAGCTGCAGGGCAGAGGCTGGATTTATGCTGTGTGACTTCATCACTTGCAGCTGAATAATCACAGACTACATATATATGTGAAATCTGTCCATTTGTGATGTGTTCTGTAAGGACCCTTGGGGTTTAAAGTGGCACCTCAGTATCCTGCTGGTCCCCTGTTTTTCTGGCCATCACCAGAAAATTGCTGGTGCTATTCCTATCTCCATTCCACCTAGCCCATATAGCTGAAATTCAGGTACTCCACAGAACATGGCAGGAGAGACTATGTGTTGATGTATCTCACTACCTAGTTCACCACCACACCTATAGATGCTATGGGTATCTGGACAAATTAAGGGTAGAGTACAATTAAAAGCATTTATCCACAATATTCAAAACAGCTGGCAAAATGAAAGATAAAAAACAGTTTATCTGCTTATGCTGAAGCTGAAACAGAAAGGTCTCTTGTCTTACCCAGCTGACTTGCTGCCTTGACAAAGTGGCTGTTGGGCATTTGCTCTTCTTGTTTCTTTTTTTTCTTGCTTTATGTTTCTGCTCATATCAATTAAACAGCCCTTCTCCATTAGAGAGCCTCTACCAGAGAACACTCTGTCTACATGGAGTCACAGAGTCTCTTATTTAGGTCAGTTTCTAGGCAACAAAAAAAGCAAACAAAAGAGAAACCCTCCGGAAATCCAAACTTTAAATGTTTCAGGAACTCCTTGCTCTTTTTCTTCTCGCCTTCAGAAGCACTTTCTATGGAAAAACGTTGCTCAATACTTAAAAAGGCCCTTTACAAGCATAGTGCAATTTCCAAAGATCCATCGCTCCTAACAAGATGATGTTATGTTTTGTTCGTTTGGGATTCAGGGAATGAGGCAGTATTTCATAAAGTGTATGAACTGGACAACTGTTAATCAATCACATAAGCTGAAGCTGTCTGCCCAATTTTAGTCTATGCTGAATAGGAACTAAACTACTTTTAATCAAGTACAAATTTTTCATATAAAAGTGGCTTCATGGGTTGGACCACATTAACCAAAGCGGCTTTGGCACAGGTGTACAGGCAGAGAGCGGGAGGGCTGGCCTGATTACCATTTGAAGGGTTGTGATGGAGTCAGCAAATTCACAGGGGGCCATGTTCTTTGCAATGACTAGGGAGGCAGAAAGCATTTATGAATTGCAATAGAGCACCTTTAAATATACAATTTTATAAATATACATTTTATAAATGTTGCAATATGTTGTTGCTATGTATTTATCATGGCATGAGGTTAAGCTCAAACAGAATATGCACGAAAGAGAAATTAAGGCTTAGTGCAATAAATGTCCCCATCCATGGGCAATAAAGCCATTAAACTTAGAACCGTAGCTGCTGCTTTGTAAATGGCAGGCCGTTAGCTTCACCAGCAAGGAGAACGTGTTACAGGCTCAGAGCCTGCCCTTGCAGCTGTGGCACACACTTCAGTTAAAGCACTAACAGAGTTTCTGCAGAATGAAGTAAAAGCCAACCACCTTACAGCTTGTGGACTGCATTTTGTTGTAATACAGAATTCATAACTAGAAAAAAAAAATTAATACTTTAAAAATGCCAGGAACGTTGGAGTCTCTAAATAATTGAGTTAGTTATTCACTTGGTGAACCAGCCTATTCTTTATTGCTTTTTGTATGCTGGCTCAAAATTCAGAATATATACTTTGAGCCTGTGGAATCCAGACTTGAACACGCCCTCCGATCCTGCTTTGACTCAGCCATTCTCTCGCATGTGTTTACTTGCAACTGTTTGATGTGAATTTCTAGAATGTGTGGAGGTGGGGGTGCAAACTAAGGCCCTCTTTAGAAAAAAAAGGAGACATCTTCCATCTGATCTTAGGGAAAAAAAAACCAACCCAGAACAACCTACCAAAATGAACCTAGAAACCAATAGTGGGAACACTGGCAGAGGACCGGATTGCATGCAAACAGTAAGAAAGCCGTGAGAAGCACAAATGGTTCCTGTTCCTCTTCAGTCAAACAGCTCTAATCATCTTCCTTTCCTGACATAAACCAGAAACTTGTTTTGGTAACAGGTTTGGTGAACAATCCCTTCGGTTGCACTTCCTTTCAAATAACTTCCTGCTTTTTCCTGGGAAACCTCTCTTTTTGGAATCTACCTGCTGAGTCCCACCTGGCTTTGTTCCTCTTCTTTTCACGTTCCTCATCATCTATGTTTTCCATTTCTCCCCTAGTTTTTCAGCCTTCTCTCTTGCATCTTTTCTTTCTGTGCCAGGCCCACCTTCATTTTCTCTCCTTTTTACTGCTTTGCACCTGGCCACAGGGAAACGCACAGGAGCAGGCTGCCAGGGCAAGCCAGATCTAAGGAGGTCTAGAAGCGCAGCTCCCAGTACCACCCAGACACAAACACCTCCGCCGGCACCTTAACCAAGCCACCATAGGCTCTTGATTTCTCTGCAGCCTGAAATTACTTCTCCCCATTTCTTCTCTTGCATTTGTATCTCCTTAGGAAAAGGCAGTCACCTCCTAGGAGCAAGGCCAGGCTGGGAAAGAGGGTCTAAACCTGCTCCTTCTCCCAGCGTTGGGAGGAGCAGGGCGCTCGGTGGCTGGCTCCGTGCTCCTGCTAGTTAAAGCAGCGCTGCTCAATGTGCTTGCAACAAAAATTAATCTGGCCTCCTCGGCACCCACAGCACAGACTAAACCCAAGCTTTCTTGATTTACATTAAACCACTTGAAGTCTTAAATTTGTGAGTAGGAAGAAGCTAATAGTCCTCTTCAAAGAAGCAGATTGGGTAAACAGCTTTTTTTTTTTCTTTTAGTATCTTTGTTTTGATTCCAAAAGCCCAGCATAGTCAACTTCTGCCACTTTTGGCACAAAATGGTAAGACTTTCTGAGGTAAGACTACACAAAGCAAGTTAATGCTCTAAAATCAGGGCCAAAGGACTTGCCTCTCTTTTACATTACCATACGCTTATTAATTACATGCTGCAACTAAACAAGACTGAGATTTAAAAGTAGACAGCATGAACAGGGAGTAAGAGAAAACATTTCCTGGAGAGGGGATGATTCTCTCACAGCCTGGTAGTGTCATTGTGAAGAGTTAAAGTTAGGGGGGTTTTCTGGGGGGGTGTTTGGTTTTGGTTTTCTTAAGTAAGGAACACGGAAATGCAGAATTCTGACCTCTACAACAAGCACCTGTGGTCCTCAGCACCGGCTACAAATTGCCTATTCCAAGCAAGAAGCGTTCAGCTAAATGGGGAGGGGAAATAGAACAAACAAGGCATTAATACAGAATACACATAAGGTACAGCACTAGAGCTTACGCACAGAAATCAATCACCACTTCGCCATACGTGCAAGATTCAAGTTTTACAGAACAAACTTACTATTGCAATAAATCATTCCAAACTTCGACTCCAATAATACAGGAACTGAAGTTTGTTTTTTTCAGGATACTCTCTTGTTTAGCATTCATTCTGCAACAACAAATGCAATAGCGATACTCAGAAGTGTTGTTTAACAATTAAAAATGCCCAGTAAATATGCCCTCAATTGCTGTATTTGCTCCGTTTCCCCTGTTCCTCTTCACTGCAAAGCCAGGCAACATCAGATGGCAATAGCTTCATCATGAAGGAAAAAAAAAATCCCAAAAGAATGATTTCCATAAACAATTTACTTCAAATAATTCAAGCAAAGAGCTTGTGTCTGACCTTTCAGAGACAACTTTTTCCTTTGTCATCCTCCTTTCCACTATGTTGCAACATACAGATGGAATCAATCACTAGTTACTCCCTGAACCTGCTCTCTCAGTCATAAGCCTTAAAGGATTTGTTGTCCACCGGAGCAGCTTAGTTCATTCCTCTTTCCCATTTAACCACCACCCCACCATCCCCACTTCCCTCTCTTCTTCTGGGACAGGGAAACCATCAGTTAATTCTTGAATAGCTGAATTCTCCAGCTGATAAATCCTTAGCACGCAGTAGACAACCAGAAGCAGAGGACTATACTAAAACAACTGTATTCAACTAAGCAGAGGAAAAAATAAATAAAGCTTTAAATTCAGCAAACCAATGAAACTCTGAGAGTACGATTTAGTACCTTTGGGTTTGGCTGCTGGTTTTGGTATTTATAAGCACAATCTTGCTGCCCTACTTTAACAAAACCTTATGCTTAAGAGGAAGTTTTCTATTGGTCTGAATTCTATACCAAGAAACCAGGAAAAAAAAAAAAAAAGACAAGCTTTGTTCAGAAAAGTACTGATTTTATTGACTCAAACTGTATTTACACAACACATTCATATGTTCAATATCTTACAGAACTCTGTAAAAAACTGACTAATAAAACTGCAGGAGCCAAACTGAGTTTCAGACAAAGACACTGAACCATGAGTATATTTTGAGATATTTAAGTGGGTGTCCAGTTTCACAGTCAACTTACATGGCAGTTCTCTGTAAACAAATTCTTTTTAAAATCAAAATGAAAGGTGGAGAGGGAAAGGGTCAGACGAAAGAGCTGATAGTTTTGCAAAGCCAGTACTTTGTAAGACCAGACTTTTGGCTAAGCATTCAACAATGCAACGATTCTTTTTTTTGGAAACAGGTCACATACAGGTATACTTTAGATGAATAATCAAAAAACTTTAATTTACTTTAAGCTTACATACATTTTTAAAAAAAGAGACCAGTGCCACAAAGTTTGTGCGTGAATCTGAACTGTTTCAAACTTTGAGAGGCTCGGTTCTGGCATTCCACTGCAGCTCAAATCCAATGTGTGTTTCTTCAGTTGACAAATGAAAGATGATCATCTTTTACCAGCAAACTGATGATATCACATACGTAAATTGGGAGCAGAATATCCTTATCACAAGAGATCACTCTTCCACCCATCCCTAATACAGTTTGGTTGAATAAATATTTTTTTTGTTGTTGTTTTGAAGTACAAACTAGGTGAGTTTGTTTCTCTTCCAGAGTGCAAGTCAGCATCACCACACACTTTGCAGTTAAAAAGGCATCCCTCCTTTGATCTGCCTGGCGACCTCTTCAGCTGTTGTCTCCTCTTTCTCTTTTTCACGCTCTTTGTTCCAGTCTTTAAGGCCTTCTGGTAGTGAAGTATCCTCATCCAAGCTTCCTGTACCTTCAACAAATTCTTCATAAGTAGACTTCTCTGCAAATGGTCTTGGGCCAAGCAAGTCTAGCATATCGCTTTTATCAAGTACTTCTTTCTCCAGTAGTCGCAGGGCAACCTGGAATAGCAATAAGTTATGTCACACACAAAATACCTAAGTTAGCTCTCTTCTTTGGAAGAGTTTGTTAAGGGAGTTTCAGACCAAACCCAGCACTCATTAATTTTGATAGGAAAAAAAAAAAAAAAAAAAGGTTGCTCAGAGTTCACTTAATACATGATGTTTCTCCCTTGTGAGTATTTAGGTAGCAAAGATACCATTTTTTTAATCCTACTTTTAAGATTTGGCAGAATACTCTCCCTAAGGCTACTGCTGCTGTTCTTGTTGCTTCAGAACAGCAGCAGGCTTCCTCTGCTGCCAAAAGGCTCCTGATGCAAGACATTAAGCTATAGATGAAAACAAGCGTTCCCTTCCTATCAAACCAGATGGTTCAATAGTGCTACCCTTATGTTACAAACTGAAGAGCACCAGGAAGTTCCAATCTGTGCAACACCCTACCAGTGTAGTTTGTAACCTTGGGTCAGCCAGCATGTTGTTCAGCACAAACCACGCTCAGTATCTTTCTGGGGATGGTGACCTACTACCCCACCATTTACTGAATCCATACAAAGTTATCTTCTTCTCAGGAAGCCTATCAGATGCCTACCCTGGAAAATTTTCCTTTTGCTGTACCAGGCTTTCTGGCGTGGAGGAAGAAAATACACACAAGGGTACCCTCTGCTGCAGCAAGGCAGATCACAAGCAGCCAGGGGGCAGGGAAGGCAGATGGTAGGAAGATTCTTTTTATTTTACGTTCAAAAAGGAATTCAGAGAAAGGAAGTTATATGGACTTCCCTTCTTACAGAGCTTCTTTTAGCCTAATGAATTGGAATGTCAGTATTTCATGTTTGGGTTTTGGGTTTCCCTTTCGTACTTTTCTAGTATGTCTATTAAAGCCTGCTGTAGTGGACAGACTCTTCCCTCCAACTTTCCAAATGAATATTGACCTTATAAGGGAGGGGGGGATGGGAAATCAAGTTATTGAGAACCTCAGAGGTGTTGCAACAGAAAAGAGGATTTCTATTTACTTATCTGAAGTCTTGTGACACACTCAAAACTACGTTGAGTAGTTTTTAAGCAAACTTTCTCATATACTTTATATATAATCACTATTTTTAACCTATTTAGTTCAATCCAGATTCCAGCTTACCAGCTGGAATTTGGCAGCTACAAATATTGTAATGCTCACCTTCTCCACTTCTGCTTTCTTCTCAGTCAGAAGACTTACTGTCCTGTCATAGGCAATGTTAATAAGCGACCGTACTTCTTCATCTATCAATCTGGCAGTTGCTTCACTGTAAGGTTTCTCTAATACCATGTCTCCTTGCCGAGGGAGGTCAAAGGAAATCTGCCCTACTTTTTCATTCATACCAAACTGAACAATCTGAAGAAAAAAACAAAAAAAAAAAAAAGAAAAATTAAAGGAAAAAAATCAAACAAATGAGAGTAAGATTTTAGGGTATATTGACGTAAAATCTGGTGAACAAAACAGGAAGTCACATTGCTATGATGCAATCTTTTCCTCTAAAACTAAATCCTCCCCTGAAAACTCAAGTCTACCTAAGCTAAACTACCTTAATTGACTTTCACTTACTCCTTTTTAATGATTAAATTGAAGCACCCAAATGCCACCATTGAAAGGTGGTCACTCATGATGCACATAAGGCTTTGCTGTTTAAGTACTAAGATATTACAGAAGAAAAACACTTTAGCCTTCACTGAGCAGTAAAACTTTTCCTTTACCAGAAATATAAGCGTTATCCAATTCAAAATGCTTCTAAAGCATAACACATTCCATTCACCCATACAGATGAGTTAACTTAAGGATTAGAGAGTCTTGAAGATTTTGTGCTATCATATGTAAAAATCATATGCTATACTTCATCCCAAGACACCCCCCTACAAAGGTGAAAGTGATTCTTATCTTGCTTATTCATTACTGTGTAATAACTCCTCTGGTTGCCAAATCTGCATGTGTTAAGTTGCATTTCACTTCAGCAGAGGCAGAAATAAGTTCAGACTGCTATTTATATTTGCATTCCATGGTCACTCTCAATTTGACAGTTAAAGCAGCACCTTCTCTGCTTGGCCTTGCAAGTTAAATATGGTTATGACAAAGACTATTCAGAATTCAGGGAGATCTCAGCATCAGAACCAAGCTCCTTAACCTGCTTCTTTAAGACGAGATCAGTACTTTTTATTTTAGCCCCTAGTTGTCTCTGGAGACAACATCTGCTTCACATGAACAGAAGTCTTTATTAAAACATTTTTTAATTTGGAATTGAATGAGAGTCACTGAAGGTCCCATAAAACTAACACTAACAGCATTTTGTTACACATTTACTTCCAGAACTGGGGTAACAAGCAGTACATCAGAGACCAGAAAGTGGGTGTGTTTTAGGGGGTGGGGGGTAAGTGCTGTGCAGGGGAAGAGACGCGCACCCTGAAATGTCCCTCTTGCTCACCGTTGGGCATCTTACAACATGACAGCTCGTGTGTTGATGCAGGAAATAGAATAAAGCACCAGAGTGTAGCACACAGCTACATTTAGGTGAGTCACTACATTGATAAGGTTTCCAATTACTCATCTACACTAGTTAATATGGTACATACAAACTAATTTCAGTAGCCTTAATTGACAGCAAATACTACTTAAATACAAGTTTTTCTGGATTTAGTTACACACGTGAATCCAAATTGGGTCTTCAAACTGGACAATTGTAAAAGTAGGATCAAATGATCAAATCTGAACACTAAATTCCATGTTACAAGTATACAATTTCCACACGTATTCCAAACTGTGGCATTTATGTTCCTGTGAGCAAATACAGGATAGTAACCAAAGCCTGGACTCTTGTTGTAAGACTATAATAAAATACTTAAATCATCAACATCTCTATACAACAGCATTATGTGTAGTCATATAATACTTTTTGAAACTAGGCTTTTGAGGGACATACCTGATCAAATTGCATCCTTTCAAAATACTACTGTTAGGTAGCAGATAGGGAAAACTCGAATAAGCACCCACACCCCACAACTCTGCGCATACCTGAGCATATGCACTCTGGGTCACCTTCTTCAAGTCATCTTGGGCACCGGTTGTAATTCTTCCGAAGAAGATTTGCTCAGATACACGTCCTCCCAGAGTCATGCACATTCTGTCAAGTAGTTGCTCTTTGGTATAAAGATACTGTTCTTTGGGTAAATACTGAGCGTAACCCAGTCCTTTACCACGTGGGATAATAGATACCTACGATCAAAATGAACAGCATGCTAGAACTAAATAGTGTTAAAAACATAAAACATTCTTCGGTTTGACTTAATTTTTAATACCACAACCTATACCATACTCACCCTTGAAGTTTAATTCAGATATTACTTCCATTTACAGTTTTGCCCTCATTGAGATTTATCCTTAAAAGCCCTGGCTAGTTCTAAACTGGGATAACAACTACTAGAATATCTGGAAAAGAAAGGTAAGACCACTGTCATATCTTTTCCAAAGATTGTATAGTATTTATTTTTAAAATCTTTTAATGAAAATCCACAATTCTTTTAGAGTTATGTATTGGCCTTTAAGTATTCTGCAAAAGACATAGCATTTCTGCATCTTTAGTATTCTTAATAGTTGGAGGAGTTTCTATGTTTATTAATGTCCTTCCTTCCAGCAGTAAATTGTACAAGATGAATTTTAAGCTTGAAAGCCAGACAAGGTTAAGAACACAGCCAAGCAACACTACGAATGTTAAAGCAAGTTTGGGAGATATAGGTGCTTTTTCCTTTATCTTCAACTTGTCAAGCTGTGCATACCAAGAAGCAAATTAAAACTAAGATCAGTCTCTAGACCATTTTTATAGTTACATTCCTGAAGAGGCATCTACCTGCATAAGCTGGTAAGATTAACTAAACCATTGATATGTACTAAAAGCCTCAGAGAAAAAGCAGCTATCAAGGCAGGCAGATTCATGGGAAGACCAAGCCCCTTTCGCTTTCTAAGAACATTTATGCTACAAACTGTTAACAGCTTACTCAGAAACAGTTAAGAAAGCTACAAAAAGTGAATCAAAAGAAGTACTCTAAGATTTACACACACTATCTTTTGCAAGATTACATATTTTAATACTCTCTCAACACTGAGGGGAGTGGGAAGAGAAGAAAGAGAAGCTGTCCATGCTACTATGAAGTTACTAGTTCAAATTAAGTTTTCTTTACCTTTAAGAGTGGGTCAGCATGTTCCAAAAACCATCCTGCAACTGCATGCCCTGCCTCATGATACGCTACTGTCTTTTTCTCCTCTGGTTGCAGCACTTGAGTTTTCTTTTCCAAACCTTTATAAAATAAATTTGATTAATACTTTCAGACGTACCTTTCTCCTCTGAAATCCTTCATCTTATTTAGAAAGACGGTAAGGAATACTTAGATGCCATTTATGCGATCTATAGAAAAAGTATTTTTAAAAAAAAACCAAAACACAAAACTTGCAAGTTTTAGAAATTTCTATCTTTCAAGTTTTATTGTAACCTTGTCCTTGATCAGATTTTCTAATTTCAAAGTATAAGTTCTTAAGAATATTCAAAGATTTAAATAAAACATTTGCACTTTAAAAATGAAACAGGTTTCTAGGCTACTCCAGGCTAACAGCAGTAAAAAGCATTGCCAAATCCAAAAAGCTATTCCTCTTGCTGTTTTGAAGAAATTAGAAACATGTCCTGATGAAGTTTCTCTCCCTAATTCTTTCTCCATTACACAAGTCAGTAACACAGACAGGATACTTCTTTCCTAAATCTCAAGTATGTTTAGGAGAGAAAAAAAAACAAACCTTGAAGAACAGGAGAAAGATACAGAAAGCCATGTTTTCAATATACATAAAAAAAGGAAGTCACCTATTATATTACAAATTTTGAGAAATGACTGATGCGATTCACCTACCTCCAATCACTCTTTCAATTGCTTGCTCAAAATGCTTTTGGTTTATAGCATCTGAGAGGTGCCTTGCAGCAATTAAAGCAGCTTCATTACAAACATTAGCAATATCAGCACCTAAAAGCAGAAGGCATGAATTACTGATCATTTTCAACAACCTTCTCTCAGTCTAGCATAAAGATAATTTTATATAGAAGTAGATTTCTAGAGATTCTCATAGAAAATTAAAGTAATCCTCTCTGAAATAGTTCATTACACATGGGTGAATTCTTTAAGAGATATTTAAATACACGTACTATGGCTATAAGCTTTAGGATTTTTCTCTTAGGTAGACAGCTACCAAATAAACCTTATTACCAGTTAAGTACTTGTTTGATATATCCTACCTTCTGTAAGTTTTCTGTCAGCCACAGACTACACTTAGAGTTGTATATACTTAGCAGAATAAATTTCCTACATATGGATCCAGTAATAGCTCAGACCTTGATGTATCTCTAGAGGATATCCTTCCACATTACTAGCTTCAAGCAATCCATGTCTTGTTAACATTATTTGCAGTAATGCTATTGAGATAACTTAAACATCATCACTGCAATTGCCAGAAGTTTTGACAATTAGACCTCAGAAACCAATTTTATACAGATCACAAAAATAGTGGAGAATTCAACTACTGATCAACACATTTCACGTGGATTAAACTGCAAGCCAGTAATGAAAGTCCTCACATCCATTCTGAATTCAACACAAGGTTAAAGTACATTTTCCAGGGAGAAATTTTTATATCCAGAAATAGAAAACCCTCTACAGAATGTGCACAGAAACACCACAAACCCCAGGTCTTCTCTAGTGGCGCTCAAAGAATCCAACAAATGTATTAAAAGGAAGAATACACACACAAGTAATAGCAATGAGAAATCTCTGGATTGCTTTCACTAAAGACAAAGGAAACTGCCATTTGGTACGTCCCCCTGATCGAGACAGATGAAACTTAAGGCCCTCAGAAATTCCTACTTACTCAAACAGGCAAAGAGAATTTCATGCTGTAACAGTAAATAAAGAGTCTCATTCAGAAGACCAAGTGCAAGAAAACCAGAAGTAGTAGGGAAATAAAATATCTACAGCTTATATAGAAAATGCAGAATAGTGGCATTAGGAGTCACTTACCAGAAAAGCCAGGTGTTAATGATGCTAGTTTTCTTGCTAGGTTATCTTTATTTAAGACAGTGTCTAATTTCAGAGGTCTAAGATGAACTTTGAAAATAGATGCTCTTCCTTTTATATCTGGAGGTCCTTTAAGATTAAAAAAAAGTATGCTTTTACTTTTCACGTATATATATTCTAATTGAATGTGTGCAAAGAAGTTACATATTTAAATAGCTGCAGTGATTTCAGTGCTGTTCTACAAATGTGGAAGTACAGCAATGCAGATAAAAACTTACCAATGTAAATCTGCCTGTCAAAGCGTCCTGGTCTCATTAGAGCAGGGTCTAAAATATCCGGCCTGTTAGTACCTGCCAAAATTACTACATTTGTGGTTGTATTAAATCCTGTTGAAGAAATGTAATAAAGAGAAAGTAGACGTAAATATAATTTCCAAGAAAGAAATAAAACAGAAATAAAAGCACTGTTTGCTTTACAGGGCCACATAAGAGCTGTCAGCTTAAACAAACGATCTTAAAGCTGAAAATACTTCCATTTATTAGAGCATTGTCCAGCTTTTCATAACAAGCAAAAAAACAGCCTTGGGCTCTGCTTTGTGAAGTACTGTATCAAATCCTGCTTTATCTTCAAAATGCAATAATAGATTAACTGCTCAGGAAATTGCAGAACCAGCATGGATGACTATTTTTGGGGTGGTTTTTTTTTTTTTTTTTTTTTTTTTTTAATTACAGACTGGTCTCATGCAAAGAATTTTTTTTTTTTGCCTATTCAACTGATGACAGAGTTATCAAACGCAGAATGATAGTTCTTTTTTCTGAATGAATTTTAACAAAACATCAGGCTGTAGCAAAATGAGTCACCATCCTTCATTTTAGTCACCATCCTTTTAATATTTAAGCTAGAACCCAAATCTTGGTTAACACATCTGAACAAGTGTATTAGTTCTTTCCCTTATCCTTGTTATTATAATGTCATATTGGACATTAAAATACTTACCATCCATTTCTACTAGAAGCTGATTGAGCGTGTTCTCTTGTTCACTTTGTCCTCCAAAGTTGCCCCTTCCTCTCTTCCTTCCTACTGCATCTATTTCATCAATGAAGAGAATGCACGGGGCATTTTTCCGAGCAAGAGCAAATAAGTCTCTAACCTTAATAGGAGAACAGAATATATATCAGACTGGTTTGTAATTGTTCAGAGTTGGGGGGCGGGGAGGAGGGGAAGTGGTACATCGGTAACAGTATCACTATAATTGAGGATGGTTGTTAATAAGTATTCCAAAGCCTCCAGCCAGCTCTCAAGGCAGTGATAAGTCACACTGCAGCTGCCGCTCAGCCAGAATCGCTAATGCGGAGGCCCTCTGGTTGACAAATCCTTCCTCAATCCATAAATTATCAAACAACTTAAAGTCTTAAGAAGTAGCCCCTTTTTCTGAATAGCTAAAACATATCTTCAACTTCAGCTCTAAAAGCTTCCAAACCTCAGAAATTTAAAGCAAGATTTCTCTTTTAAGCTCTTCTTTAATGTACAGCATTAGAAGCATAACTGGAATGTGAGCAGGCATGCTACCACAGTAGTTTTCTATACCAAGGAAATAAAAGATTATAAGTTTTTCTGCAGTTAGAACAGGGTGATGTAGCTCCTACAGTGAACTCAAGGCTTACTTACAAGCACTTACCATTGTACTCTAAGAATATGCTGTTATAAATATTGACTCTTAGCCATACTGTGTCTCAATCACATGGGCTAGAAAAACTGAATTCACCTCCAAATATTTATTTGGAAGTCAAATTAACTTCTAGAAGTCTGGAAGCTAAGATCTAAGGCTAAGACCTAAAGTAAATAGTGGAACATTTTTTTTTTGGACTTTCAGATAAGTAAAGATACTACCTATCAAGTTCTACTGTAGCAGTTACACCACAATGTGATTGGCTTTAAGATGCAACATTATGATGTTATTTGGCTTGCAAATATATCTAAAGGATCTCATTAAAACCAGTCCAGCGAGTTAACAGACCTACAACTGAGGAATCGAGCAAACAGGAAATGAAAAATTATGGAAAAATTTTGACCTGAGTGGGAATTACACCAGCTCAGAGCTTTACTACTGTGTATGTTAGAGATGCAATTAGAGAAGGCTTCTCTGGTGACAAACAATATACAGCAGATGTGAAGAGATACAAACTTTGGACAGCACGCTCTACTACAGAAAGTTTGTAAACAGAATTTTAAAAAAGTACAATGAATAAAGCATGAAGGAATGTGATAAACGGGGAAAAAGTTTCAGATGCTCAAAGCAAACTATTTTTTGGTTGGAAAGAGACAGAAATCCAGAAATATACAACTATTTTTCAGAAGGAACAGAACTAAAAATTACCATAATGCATATACACTAAAAAAAGAGCTTTAATTCTAGCATATCCAAATTCACAAATAATCAATTTAGCATCGTTAACAATTGTGTTATTTACTAAATTCATAGGAAATGAAATTATAACACACTCTCATTTTGTTTTCTACAGGCAGCAGAAATTATCAACTGTGTTGAAACCTTGATTCATAGCCAAAGCAGCAACTGTTATGTCAACAGATTTCACTCTGTACTGAAAGCTGATAGTCATCCGCACAGGCCAGCAGGGAAAGGTTAAGTCACTTTGCTTTGGGGCTTTTCAGGTATATTGACAGCTAACGACAAGGTAGTTTTTGAGTACCATTATTATTTCAGGATACCTAACACTTTCCCAGGGGGAATGGATCAGTTTCTTTACTTATGGTTTCTTGCTGAAGTCCCTTCTTCGCTGCATCCTCCCTTTTTCATGGCCCGCTCATCCCCCATACATGATCACTATCTCTATACCCTCTGGTGTTCAGTCACTTTTTTCAGTTACCATCCATGTTTTTTACCCTGTTACCCAGTTCTGCATCTATTTCCCCCAGTGCTAATTTCCTTACACATTTCCCGTTGCTCTCTGCACACTCATTGAAGCCTCACTCCCAACTACTGTCTGCATTTAACTTTGAGCACCTCCTGTTATTTTCGGTGCAAAGCTCTGTGCCTACCTGCATGTGTCCCCCACTCCCCTTCCCTCTTTTTTCAGAGGACCCAAAATTACCTGGTTTCACTTATCTTTTTTCCACTTATATTACTGGAAGAAATCCAGCAAAAGACCGTTGAAACAGACCTAGGCTTGCAAGTGGCATCTGACAAACTACGGACCAAATCTTGGCAAGTTTATCTGCTGACCTCTAACATATCTGGTCGTATGAACATTGCAGTTTTTCAGGGCTTCACAGAACTGAGTCAAAATGAGTTTTCCTGGGAGTTTTCACAGGACATAAAAATCGCATATATCTGATAAGAGCCATTCCCTGTCAAATTTCAAATTCAAATCCAAATCAAGACCCTAAAGCACTTCCATTTTATGCCAGCAGAATTAGTTTTTAAACGTAAGTAAAAATCATGGTACGCTTTCTTAAGTCTCTGTGCAGAATCTGCAGCAAACAAATCTTAGTTTTCCAAAAGCGTCACCTTGTAATATAGTTTTTAAGGCTTAAAACAAGATGGTTGGAGTTTGATGAAGGTATGAGCTGTTGGAAATAAAATATAAATTTTGGACATTACAAGGAACCTTATTTTTTTTGTGTTGCCCGCCTCACTTGTAAAATATTATCAGTAACCTGTTTATAGAATACTTTTCAGCGGATATAAGTGTCCTTCCTTCCTACACAGGAGAAGACAGATTTAAAACTGAATGCTTGAAATGTAGTTGTAATTAAAAAAGAGCTAGAGAAAAATGGCTGTACTGGAACAGAGCTAACTCACTTCAATTAATATGTTTTTGATGAGCTATTTTGAGAGCTAAGGCAAAAGAGCACCAAAAAAAGTCAGACAGGTGTATTTGCTTATTTGAATCGCCCGATCTCTAGAAATCAATCAATAGCTCCATGACTCTCGGACTCCTATTTCCACCAGAAGCAAATTTGTGTGTCCCAGACAACTATTTATATCTAAGAGTTTGACACCACAAAGAGAATAAAGTTCTTCAAAGAAACAGGAACAATTTAGAGCAGGAGGAGACATTCCCATGGCAGCAGTCACATGAGCTATGTATTTCTGACCCAGCTAGTAAATTTATTTCAGAGCGGAGCTTGGAGAGTTCTCTGTTTAATTTTCTTAAGTTCTTGCAAAGAGGAAAACCCTCAAGGTCCCGATGGGCTGCAACCAGATATTGAACTGCATTAGTTTCTTTTAGGAAAGGTACATCTAAGATTTGCGTGTTTAGACAGGCATCTGGCATCACTTTTAAGTAATTTGCACGGATGAAAGAACTTCAGCTATAACCAAACTGTTTGCCTCACAAACTTGACGATATTCTTCCAACAACAAATAGTGAAATAAAAGAGCAAGGCGAAAGACTTACTCGAGCTGGACCAACACCAACAAACATCTCTAAGAACTCTGAGCCGTTGACTGTGATAAATGGCACATTAGCTTCTCCAGCTGTAGCTTTAGCTAGAAGTGTTTTTCCAGTACCTGGAGGACCTGTCAGAATTGCCCCCTGCAAGAGAAACAGGTATATTTTCCTCATAAGAAAACATAATACAAGCCTACAAAATATCTTACTTAAAAGATCTACATGTTATGATGTTGAGTCCACTGGGTCTCCTTCCATCACAGTCAGAATTGTGCAAAGAAACAAACTAAGATTCCTCTCTCATTTAAATCAACAAAAAGAAAAAAAAATCAGCTACAACATTGCCATGCTGTCTCACATTTACAGGAACAGCGTTTTCTTTGACTGACATTAAAAAAACAAAATATCAAAAAATGTATGTCATCTGATGCGCTCCAACAACAACAACATAGCCAAACGATAATTCTGTAACAGTTATATACAAGAATGATGGTACACATGCATGCCATGTATCGCTTCTGACCCTTGGGAACAGATGAAGTATTCCAGAAGGTTTATCTTCTGGCACCCGTTATACTGTTGGCACTTAATGCCTATTTATTATTTTCTGACCGTAAGAGAAAGAAGGTGGAAAGCATTGCATATATAAACATTCCTAGTCCAATTTAGCGTTTTTCTTTTTTTTTTTTTAAGTCATCAGTAAAGTCTTTATCTGCTAAGTCATAATTTCCTTACCTTTGGAATCTTGGCTCCCAGATCCTCATATTGTTTGGGATTTTTCAGAAAGTTAACAAACTCCATTATCTCCAATTTGGCCTCTTCACAGCCAGCTACATCTTTAAATTTAACATCTATTTCATCCTTAAGGACTTTGGCTGTGGTTTCACCCACACTGAAGAGTCCACCCATACCACGCCCTGCTCGACCTAAGCCTGCAGGACCTCTTCTTAATGTGTACAGTAAAGAACCAATAATCAGGATTGTAGGCAGCAAACTCAGGAGAAATGATCTGTGGAGAAAAATCAAACAAAGCAGATAGCCATGTTTATTACAAAAATCCATTACTACATGTAACATGTACAAAATCATAACATACTACATATAACACGTACCATCATAAGCAACCCTGAATACGTTCAGGACAAACACTCTATTAACTTGTAGTATTTACATTTTTCGCAAGTTGTTCAGATCAGGAAATCACCAAAATAAATTTGAGGAAAAAAAATAAATAAAGGTTCTGAATTACAGAAGTCAAACAGGCCAAGAAGTCTCTTATAGCTATAATTACAGGAAGATTTGGAATTAATTTTTCATTGCCCATCCTCCTTCCCTCACAAGCCTGGGAAAACATAAATTAATAATCTTAGAGGATAACACATTTCTACACTTGATGTGTAGAACTAACTCACTAACAAGTGACAGTTTTGGGGGTTTTTTGTTACTTTTTATTTGGTTTTAAACGAAACACACCATCAAGTGAAACTGATGAGTTATACAGAGGAAAAATCCCTTACCTAGTACACAGAAGTAGCTCATTTTCTGTGCTCTTCAAAGGTAAATTCACAGGACTAGTTTACGGAAATGGTTATGTTGTCAAAATAAGTTGTATTAGGTAGCACATAATCAGTGTATGCTACAACTTCAGGCAGAAGTTTCTCTCCAAAATATAATCTTGCCCTTATTCCCTTAGGTTTTTCTCCATTTTCTTTTTCTTTCAATGTGCCCTAGTTCCCTTCCCAATGGCTATAGGTTTCGGTTTGCTGGGGGTTTGGGTGGTTTTGGGGATTACTTAATGCCCATTATTCTTCACTGTCTGTCCTCCAGTTTTCTAGCATAGCTCTATACAGGCTCAAAATCCTACTACTAACACAGTATTCATTATCACAGCATCTGAGCACTGCACAGATTTTTCTGTGGCAAGACCTTCAAGGAAGAGCTCAGGAGAGGTTCTCAGCAACACTCAGCAACACACTGTTGAAAGGAAGCACTACCACACGTGAGCACAGGATTTCCAGGCTTTACTGATATCCCATGTTTCTGAGATGAAGAAGAAAAGAAGGATTTTCCCTATCCTATGGTATTCAGCAGATTCTGACACAGCAGGCAACAGCAGTACTCTGATCATACAGCTGCTGCTCTCTCCTGTTTACTGTGGCATTTCTGGGACAGAGCAAGAAGTTACAGGCAGTGTATTCTATGAGAACAGACACTGAGGAGGAAAGAGAGGTTCAGCAAGTAATAAGATTCGTGCCAGGTTGAAAAACACACAGGATCTGACATACTTTTCCTAGTCTGTTGTGGAAGCCTCAGGCTGACCCGCAGCCTCTTCGCACAGGCACCACATTGCCCTGTCCTGCTCTTTTTTTTTTTTTTCCAGATTTGAATAAATAAGGGCCAAACGGGTTTACGGACCATCCTTAAGAGCATGTCCCAATAGACAGAAACAGAGAAATGAGGCAGAGACAGTTTGTAGAAGAACAGGGAACAGAAAAACTCTGTGTGAAGTTGCAGGATGGTCCAGAGTTACAGCTACCATTTTTCCTGTTGCCACCAAGACAAACAGGCTGCAGCAGCTTGGTAAACACATTGCAAAAATAAACCAAACTTTCCCCTCCATCCCTGAAAACTGAAACACACTCCACATCATCAAGAAAGAAAACACATGAGAGGCAGCAAAGGAGCCTTTTTCATGAGTAATAGAAAGCTACTAGACCCAAAGTTGAATTTCCTGGTGGTACAAAAGCTATTTCACAGATACCAACGGGAGTAATTTTCAAACTGCTGACTTGGATCAAAATCAGTTCTTGGGATAAAAGATTATGTCTGTCTTCTAAGCCATTCAGAAAAACACATGTAGTCTCTTCTAAAGCCCAAGTCAATAAAACACAGCTACATAAGACCAATACAAAGAATACAAAAAAGAGTATTGGAGCCACTATTCCCTACCGGGGAAGCAACAATACTGCAAATCCAACGTCAGTACTATTTTTCTTAAACAATTTAGAGATTAAAAGCATGATGGATCTTCCAGCTCCTGTTTACAGGCAGGACAGTGATTTACTTAATCATTAACTTCTTTCCTTTTTGCAAGGCCACAAGATTTGACTTCTGCTGAATTTACAGACGGAAATCAGTGCCTGTTATAGCTCAGTCAATATTCTGCAATTCTATACCATATTTTGTCTGTCCAAAAATCTGCATGAGTGCCATCTCTGGAGCTTTACAGCTGTGCCTGGCTGAATCTTGCTCTAGTCCAAGTCACTTGGAGGAAGAGCTTAAATGAAGGACTAATTGTAAACAGAAACATTTATGTAATAAGAAGCTACATTTATAGTAAAAGGATATGGATTTCTACATAGACAAAGTACTGAACAGCTCCTCTTAATAGTTAACATTTGAAAATAAACCAAGATAATTGTTATTCTGATAATACTGCCACCTAGTGAAGCATAAGGTGCACTTCTTACAACTCTACTTTCCTACTGTAAATACAACCATTATTATCAAGAGACTTTAAAGCAACTTCTTACCCATCACTCTCTGTTGAGTAGACTACAGGCAATCTGTTCTCCACTTCTATTCCAAGATCTTGCTGCACAGTTTCAAGATTCCGTTCAAAAGTGTCCACACTACCAATATTAAACCAGACGTACTGCTATAAAAAAAAGCAGAGATCACCACAAAGTGCCCTATCTTCTTTCAGCTTCATTACAAGACAACTTCTAACACATACACAAGCAATTCTCAGAACAGATTAAGATCAAAAGAGAGGTTTTAAGTTGCCCCGTAAAGTGTGCAACTGATGTAAGGTGTACCTAATAAATCTAAGGCCTGCCAACCTGATTATGCTGTATCGGTCATTGCTGCTATGGAAATCATACAGGCAATAGTCTTGGGGCACTTTAAATGGACTGAAATTTTGCCATTTCAGTCCAGGAAAAAAAAAAGGAAGGAGAACAGGTAAACAGATCTTTAGGAGGGAGCTATGCAGTCAGAATAATACAGAGCACTTAACTGGCAAACACAGCAGCCATATAACTTACTGTTTCACCTGAAGGTCTCAGCTGTTCTGATTAAAAAAGCAATTCTCTACTTTTGGAGTCCATACTAGGTTTAAAGTTGCTGTCTTCACAAAAGACAGCATGAACTTATATCAGACACCAGAAAAAAAACCCCAGATGTTACTGTCAAACAGTATTGAAATTTGGGTTTTCAAGAATCATAGAATGGTTTGGATTGGGAGGGACCTTAAAGATCATCTAGTTCCAACCCCCCTGCCATGGGCAGGGACACCTCCCACTAGACCAGGTTGCTCAAAGCCTCATCCAGCCTGGCCTTGAACACCTCCAGGGATGGGGCATCCACAACTTCCCTGGGCAACCTGTTCCAGTGCCTCACCACCCTCACTGTAAAGAATTTCTTTCCAGTATCTGATCTAAATCTCCCCTCTTCCAATTTAAACCCGTTGCCCCTTGTCCTGTCACTACACTTCCTGACAGTCCCTCTCCGGCTCTTCTGTAGGCTCCCTTCAGATATTGGTGGGCTGCTATGAGTTCTCCCCGGAGCCTTCTCTTCTCCAGGCTGAACAACCCCAGCTCTCTCAGCCTGTCAAAATCTCCCCTTTTACACCATGACCTGTCTGACTTGCCCCTACTTTCCCTGATACTGAAAAAAAAAAAGAGAGTAGTCCTAAGTATTAACTGATTGAGAAACTAAGGCAACTGGTGGTATGTGGGCTAAAGAGTAGGTGTATAAATAATTCACCCTGAAACCCACTGATGAAGTAATTACTGCAGATTTCACTTTACCCCAGAGGGACTTGCAGACCTTGTTTCATAAAAACTTCACCACCTCAGAAGAGGTAACCTGAAAAAGCTTCTCTAATGCTTCTTCCAAATTTTCCAAATTGTGTATTAGATTTTTTTTGTTTAATTTTTAAATAGGTCCCTGCCACATTACTCTTCGAAGAACTTTTGCCTGTATCACTGTTCCTTGCTGTGCTACTCAAAAAGTAACTTCCTGAAATAAGGACTTTTCTCAAGAATAGAGAGCTCTCAGCTTAGATTTAAAGACTGTAGTATCAAATATACACAAAGTTAAACATTTCTCTTTGTTTTTTCAAGTAACTGGCTAAAAGCAGTCTGGAACAGAAAAGATGCAAAAGTATGTACAGTTAAGTCTGGGATTTTCTTGAGCAGATGAAAAACAGTAGTTAGAAATAGAACTTTCAGCAATTTATCACTCTTCCTGTTTGTGTATTTGCATTAAGAGCACGGTGCTAGAAAGGAACTACTTGCCATTGTTTTGCCACAGATATCTTGAAACTATCAGTACAGTAAAGCGAAAAACACACAATGTAGGATAATGTAACAGTAAGGAAGAAAACATGCTTTAGATTAAAAAAATATTAATGCTCCAGACCAAATTTTCTGCATCAAATTTTATCTAAAAAGATTGTTTTGCTGTTTCTAATGTCATGTATATGTACTAAAAACGTTTACCCATTCATGAGGAGACTTTCCTGAAACAAAGATCACTCTAACAAAGCGCTTGTTCACCACTTCAAGTCTGTCCACCTGTAAGAGGAAAGAACAAAACCTATGATGTGTTAAGAGTGTACAGTCACTGCACTTCCATCACAGCTAACAGTGACATATAACAAATATGAACCTGTTCTGTTTCCCAGTAAGGAGAATAAAATTCATGTTGTAGATCAGGATGGTTCCACAATCCACAGTTTGCCATTAGGAATGGCACGAGGAATCATGTATGTAACCCGTAAGCAAGCAATATTGGTATATTAGAACTTAGATTGAAAGGACAACCTCATACCCTTTTTTCCAGGAAAAAACCCAATGCACACCTCAACTCAAATTACAGGTACAGTGAAATAGTTAAACAGTACTTAACTACTTCAGCAATCGACCCCACAACTCCAAACTCTTGTAGCAGCTTCCAAAACAAAACAAGCCAAACTGAACAGAGTGAGGGCAAACTTAACTTTGCTCTTACAATTGTTTTCCTTAATATCAAAAGCTTCCTATGCTACCATATTAAACACAGTAACATCAGTTAGATAAAGAAGAATTTAGTTGAGATAACATATACTATACAAACTAAAATCAAGAATTGAGCTGCAGGTTCGCAGATATATACTATTAGGCATTTTATTTTTGATAGAATAATTCTCAAATTGTTAGTTTCTTGAATTTGACAGGGTCTCTTCAGAAGGCAACTGGTTTCCATTTTTTCTTCCTCTTTCCATACAAAACTGGTCTCAGCATCCTAAAAGAATTTTAAACTAGCAATGGTTCCACAAGTTGGACCTGAACTGTACGGAGACTAGTAACGTTTCCCTGAATTCACTACACATGGCCGTTTCTGGCAGAACTGAAGCAAAACATGAGCTGAGAAGCCACTCTAGATCTAGCCTGACTTCATACAAAACTACCTGAACATCTTTGTTTTGAAAAGTACATAACCCCAGTAGTGCTGAAGTCTTCTCCCCATTAACTGGCCACCACTACAGCAACCAACAGCATTTGATAGCTATATATTTAGCTTATCTGAATATCCAGGCTACATCTCACAAAGGCCCAAGAGACCTGGTTTTATGCAACAACTGACTTTCATAATGCTTTACTGCAACAAGGGTTCAGGCTGCGTTCACTATAACAGCTAAATTAATCTTTTTCACTGAGCTAGCCTCTTACTGCTTCACACAAATATAATCAGTAAGGCTGGCTGGTTGTTGTCCCCCTCCCCCAAACATATGCATAATTGTCAATTAAAAACAGGACTGTAAGACACAGCCTATGCAGAAGGAGAAAAGCATACAGAACAGCTCTGCACAGATCAATATGACGAAGGTAGAAAACAATCTGTTTAGCAGTTTACCAAAGTAATGGAGGGACATTCATAAGTCTATGGGCCCTGATGGGATACACCTGCAAGTGCTGAGAGAGCTGGCAGATGTTATCGCTGGGCTGCTCTCTATCATCTTTGAAAATTCATGGAGAACAGGAGAGGTGCCCGAGGACTGGAGGAAGGCCGACATCACTCCAGTCTTCAAAAAGGGCAAGAAGGAGGACCCTGGGAACTACAGGCCAGTTAGTCTCACCTCTGTCCCTGGGAAG
>JAOXNO010000013.1:104205393-104265894 GCA_028565335.1 Limnodromus scolopaceus | reverse complement strand
GGAGATTTTCAAGACCCGCCTGGATGCAGTCCTGAGTGGCATGCTCTGACATGCTCTGGGTAGTCCTGCCTTGGCAGAGGAGTTGGACTAGATGATCTCTATGGTCCCTTCCAACTCCAAAAAATTCAGTGAAATTCAGTAGGAAGCATGCTGTTAACACAAATTCCCAGGTCTGAAACCTAGAGGAGGAAGCAAACCCATGTTTTCTAAATCTGCAGGTGAAGCTACAAGCAGGAAGGCAACACAGCCAAAACTAGTGGCTTCTGAAGTGGAAAAGGCCCGTGTAAGACACTCAATCTCCTGAACTTCAGGACATCACCAACCTATTACTAAATACAGAAAGCTGCCAAGTTCTACAGAGAGATAGGACACCAATGATAAAACGGATTGCTCCAGTAGTGGCTCCAGATAAGAGAGAGAGAAGAAATAAGAGAGGAGAAAACACATGAAGGAGGCTATTTTACAAAACAATTATGCCAATTTACTGTCCTTGGAAGGGATTCTTTGATTCCCCACCCTGGCCTTTCTGTTTGCACTGCTGAGCCTCAGATTGCCTGAGGAACTGATTTAAGGTATGAAACAAGCAGTACACTTTTATTCAGAGGGGTGAGCTTCTGGAAGTGTTTAAGTTTAGGAGTAAGCTTCTTCTGAAAGCAGCCTGCATGCCTGTGTAAGCCATTAGGTCAGCTTACCTGTACTAAAAGATCATATCCTGAGAGCCTGTGGTTACACTGCCTCTTCAAACTAGCATCAACACAAGCCATCCAACAAAGAGTTTCTGTCCTGAGCTGCTCATTCCCTCGCATCTCTCAAACTGACACAAGTTTTCATACAGCCATCCAAAACATCAGATCAAGGAACCGATTAAGATGAAAGCTAATCCCCTTCTCCCTCAAAAGTTAGTCTTGAGTCAGTTCTCACTCCACAGACACATGAATACAAGCATAAGCAGGGAGGCAGAAATAAGCATCTTCAGCACACTAATTTTCCATTTTGATTCCCTTCACTACTCACCACTCC
The DNA here is from genome assembly GCA_028565335.1 of Limnodromus scolopaceus. Taxonomy (NCBI): domain Eukaryota; kingdom Metazoa; phylum Chordata; class Aves; order Charadriiformes; family Scolopacidae; genus Limnodromus; species Limnodromus scolopaceus. The sequence continues at coordinate 104,264,874 of JAOXNO010000013.1, read as the reverse complement.
TTTAGAAAGATAGTTATTGACAAAGTCTTTCCAGGTGATTTCTCTCCCAGGGACCCTGAAGAAGAAGTAATACACAACCATCGTCCAGAAAAAAGAACTTCCCACTACGTACATCCGAAACTCCCTGACATCCCATGGAATGTCACCCTAGGAGATGGAGAAGAAAAAATAGTTTTAGAGTCTGTAATACAGTAAGAACATAACAAGCAGGTTCTAGTATCTGTTTCTGGCTCCTATTCCCTGCCCTCAAGGTTACCACAGAGAATATCAAACAACGCTATATTTTGTTCTATGAACACACCTCAGTAACTTCAGATACAACTGAGGAATTACAACATTAATAGAAAATCTTAAGCGGTTTACAAGTAGTAACTGAAATATGTTTTGGTCTATGAATACTTTTATTCAAAAAAAAAGTTTAAAAAACTAACAGGAAAAATCCAGGAATGAGCAAAAAAATTATACCCACTAAGTAAAATTGGAAAATATTATTTATATTTTTGTCCTGCCAGATGTTATCATCTTTGTGCTACAGCTAATGGCAATAAATATAAATTTTGAAATGAAACTTACATAACTGTTCCATTAAGGTCAGAACAGAACAGTAAAATACATTTAACTAGCACTGTGTGGTCAGCAAGTTTTACAAATTGACATTCTGAAACAAAATACAAAGCCTTTAAAGTCCTGAGGCTTCACTGTAAGAACACTGACTACTAGTAACCATATTCATATAGTTTAAAACTCAATTAATGTTCCTGAAACCAGAGTTAGATGTCTCTGAAGGTACAGCTGTTATTCATGAAAGGCACCGAGTGGGGAGCCACCTAGAGCCGGTTACTATGAAAAACTAGGCACAGGAGGCTTAAGGAGGATTTAAGCAGTCAGAACATGGCCCTAAAAAGCAAAAGCCACACAAGGTTATTTCATGGGGACAAAACAGTTAGTACCATAAAGAAAGATATTTTAAAGTCAAGACCTTCTGTAATCTGGTCCACCAGTTAGTTTCTTCTTTCTTGCCACCTTTTTTACCACCACTGCCACCTCCGCCACTACTAGGCCCGCTAGGCTGTCGGGCACTAGCTTGCTTTGCTTCTGAAAAGATAAAGTATAACAAAAAAAAAAAAAAAAAAAAAAAAGAGACATCTTTACATCTTAAACGAATCTCACACTAGTTTTTATTAGCTATAAAATTAAAGAGTTATTCTGAAAAATGAACTAGTTTGCAATGCTACAATAATTAGAAGATGTGAGAAACCTCATCTTCCACACAAAACCAGGTATATAGTCCATTAACTGGCAGAGAGACGTGTATCTCATATAGTTACGATCAGAAGAGAGGTCTGTTAATTGTATAACTGATGATACTTGTGCACCAAGAACTGAAAAATGTTCCAAATATAAAAAAAAGCCTGTTGTGGTGACTGTATGAAATTTATTTCTACTACACTAATCCAAGACTCATACATGACTATTCTAAATGTGTTTTGTTGAGGGTTGGTGAGGTTTTTCATTGGTTTGGGGAACACCGGTGGTGTATGTGCAGGTGGGTTGGTGTTTTTTGTTTGTTTGAGGGGGGTGTTGGTGGTTTTTTTAAAAAAAAACAAACAAAACCCCCCACAAACCACCACAAGCCCTACTTAACATCTCTTTCTCCCACAATTCACCCCACAATTATACTCTGGGTCCCTCACTACAAGAAGGACATTGAAGTGCGGGAGCGTGTCCAGAGGAGGGCTACCAAGCTGGTGAGAGGTCTAGAGAACAAGTCATACGAGGAAAGGCTGAGGGAACTGGGCATGTTTAGTTTGGAGAAGAGGAGGCTGAGGGGAGACCTCATTGCCCTCTACAACTACCTGAAAGGAGGTTGTAGAGAGGTGGGTGTTGGCCTCTTCTCCCAAGGGAATAATGAAAGGGCCAGAGGAAATGGTCTGAAGTTGCAGCAGCAGAGTTTTAGGTTGGATATTAGGAAGAATTACTCTACTGAAAGAGTGTTCAAGCACTGGAACAGCCTGCCCAGGGAGGTGGTTGAGTCACCATCCCTGGAGATATTTAAGAAACGTGTAGATGTGGCACTGCAGGGCACGCTCTAGTGGCCGAGATTGTAGGGTTTTTTTGTGTGTGTATGGTTGGACTCTGTGATCTCAGAGGTCCTTTCCAACGATGATGATTCTGTGGTTCTGTAGACCTCTTAAAGCTCCAGGTTTATCGGTATCACAGGCTGGCATCCTTTTTAATATTCTAGAGACAAACACAGCACACTGACAGCCAACTGCAGCCGAGTAGTTCATCTTAATCATTCTTCTACTCATCCAACTCACAAGATGCCCGCATGGCACAGCACAGCGTAGTATCATATGTCAGCATACTCAAGAGGGCGAGATGGAGCGCAACACTAACACATGCTCCTTCCAACACCAGCTCTTTCAACAGCTTGGTACTTTGGGGATTTAGGCATAACACTAGATTTTACCATTCGAGGCCCAGTGGAAGGGAAACTGCTGCTCCTATTACTGCTCTCGTAAGAGCAGAGTTGCTGCCTCTCCTACTTGGAAGATATATTTTATAGATTTCTGATAAAACAGAGTGGTTGTTATTGCTAGTAATTTCCAGAATCACCCCCTTCCTTGTAAAGGCAGGGCTCCTTCTAGCACAGCCACCAGTAACTCCTCTTTCAAGCAGCAGGCTACATGGCTGGTCCTAGCTAAAGAACTGGTTCTGGATCTTCACCCATAATGACAATTCTGGTTATTCCATACAACAAAATGGATATTTTAGCTTACTCTAGGAAAAGCTGAGAATTATACACATAGACACTCTCTGAATGCATGACTATGTCAACTAATAGGAACCAGTAAAACAAAAATTTAAGGACAGCATTCCAACAGAAGCATAAGGGAAAATAAATGTTATTCCAGAAGATATATATGATATGAAAGCAGAGTAACATTTAATAAAAATATACCAATTTGCACTTTTAAACTAATCGGGTACAGAAACATCTTCCTGAAAAATAAACAAAAGCCCCAAAGCCACAATGTTATGCTAAAATCTAATTAATACACATTCCACAAAAAGAATCAAAATCAACCAAATTTTTGTACCTTTCGCTTCTCCAGATGTACCTTTAGTTCCATTAGCTTTTTTCCCATTGGGAAAATATTTTTCAAATCCTATTAAGAAAGAATTAAAAAGTTTGTAATTGCTTTTTAGTTCACAATTCTGTCATTACACTTCAGTATTCACAAGCTGAATGTATAGAACAGCAAAGCAGCAACATATAGACTGCAAAAAGAGTTTTGTTCTTGTCTTTTGGTTGAAAAGTTCTAGCAGGTTCCCATAAATCAATCTACTAGTGTTGACAAGAAAATATCAAATGTATTTAATGAGTAAATGAAGTAAAGCTATCCTTTAAACTAGATATAGAGAAGCTCAGTTCTACAGAAGACTGCATTGCATAGCATGAAGTTGAGCAAACCGCAGTCATTTTTTAATAGCTCCTAAAAACCCTATAAATCGATGTTCCATCTCAACATTACTGGCTGGTTAGTACAAGAACTTACTTCCCCACAGACAATAAACCTAAATGGCACACAAGTGCAGTCCTCAGCAAGGAATGTGGTCTGCTTCACTTCACTGATCAAAGTTATAATCACCTTTGGGAGGTTGAGAGAAAAGCCTTCTGCAAGCAGCAATTACACTTGCCAAGACAGTACTTCTGTCAGTAGTAACTCCAGTGGTAACTTTTTCACGGAGCTGAAAGATGAAAAACAAATATAAAGCAACAAGAAGGTGCCACAAAAATCTTCAAGCTCTCTAGTAGTCCTGAACTGCAACAAGTCAGATATTACTTTACAATAGACTTCATAATAACTGCTGTGGACCACAGCGTAAGACAACAATGGAAAAGGAAAAGTCAATTGAATGGGTAATTTCTACAGCTAGGAAATTTTTATTCTATTTGTTAAGAGCAGAGTTTCATCTTACATACAAATATAACATTCTTATTAAAAGAGAAAAATCAAGCAGGAAACACTACAAACTATGAACATTACACAGCAACACACTGATCCTACAGGAAATATTTCATAACACCAGCTGAATGACACTTACGAGCAACACTAACTGTGGCTGTACAAGCATGATCCACACAGTGCTGCATTATGTTTTGTTAAAGAACTGCAACTTTTTCCAAGCAGTTAGTAACCTGTAACTTCTGAATATGAAAGATCTGTTTGAATCTAAAAGAAAGTGCTATGGCAGACAATGCTTATGACCAGCTAAGAAATCAATGCAGAGGAGGAATACCAGTTCAAAAGGCAGACCTAAACTCCTACGTAGGTAAAGAGCTAGTTATAAAAACACAACAAACCCAAGCCTATCACACCTTGATCTAAAACTAATTGTTTACTGTTACTCACCATTTAAGTGCAATGAAGGAAATAAAATATTTTAAATTAATAATTCTTATAATAGCAAAAGTTTTCTTAACTGAATACTTAAAAACAGAGTAAACTGCTGTTTTATTACAGAGAAATCAACACCCCTTTCTTCAAGAAGGGCTTATTTCAGATAAAATCCCAACTTACCCCTTCCTAAGCTTTTCCATTGCTTCTAAGAAAAAAAGTAATTCCTATAAAATTTCACTCTCTGCCCTACAGAGGTGCTCGGTTTTCTTCTGTTCATTTTGAATAGAACCTATTTACCTTAAGAGCCAGAGAAATAGTTAAAAAAATAAAACAGAACCACAACCAAAAACCAGAAAACAACAGGTCCTGGAAACATGACTTAAAGTACCCATGCAAGACAGCAAACATCCACTCTAGGACTACGTCTGTGAAGGAAAGCCCCAACGTTAGCATCTCCATAGCAATTTTGTTATAGTCAACTTATAATGGTATGATATTTTCGCATATTAAACAAACTTGTAGGATACTAGATTACATGCTAAGACTACACTAGGGATGCTGACATATCATTAATTGAATTCTAACTCTCCTGAAGCCTTCTTTCTGAGAGCTTCTCCTTCCACTCCTTATCAAATGATGAAATACATTAGACTTATTTCGAGCAGCCATCTGGTTCCACCTGCTGGAACCAAGAGGAATACCAAAACGTCTTTGTTGCTTGCTTTTGCTATAGAGTAAGCTAAAAATTCTTACACTGCTTGATCCAGCCAATATTTCATGCCACTGCCTGTCTTTATTGAATAAAGTCTGATACTGAAAATCCAAGAGGATATTTCACTCATCATGAAAAGCACGTGCAGTGCAGACAGTCTGGAGAGCAGCTAATCTAGCTAATAGCTACTTGGTCCAATACACTATGACCTCCAACACGAGAAAGTACATCTATGCTCCTACAAGAAGCTTTAGGACAAGTGGGAGGCATCCGTGTGGGCAATAAAAAAACCCAAACAAACAAACACACTTGCCACAGACCAACCCATCTGTAGTTCAAATACAAACAGGTAGTGAATGTTGCAGCAACAGATGAAACTCAAAGACGTGCCCAGTAATACTGGCTTGTCTTCTATGTCCACTGGTCTCCTACAACACCAAAAAACCTGGGAGTTATTTATTCCACAAGCTCAGATTATTTTCTATTTGTTAAGAGACATGAATATTCAGAAGCCTTTACTCCAACTAAAGCAACTCCTCAAATTTAAAAGAAAAATTTGAGTAAGCCAAACCCAACTGCCTGGCTCAGTTAGACCAGCGTGGGTTTATTACAGAATTAAGTTATAGTTTAATCAGGTGGCGGGGAAGAAAGAGAGCAAAGGAGAGAGAAGGGTAATCAGACAGAGCTTTGGAGCAGACCTGAATAATGGAACTGGTCTGTTGCTGGATTGTCTTTACAGATCCTAAATTCTATGAATAAATGCACAGTCACCTGTCAAGTTAATATGCAGAGAGCCGAGTGTTTTAATGCTGTTTTCTGAGAAAAGGGAACAACTAACTTCATGGCAAGTTCATAAATGGAGTCTGGGAGGAGTGCTTTTATGCTACCGACAGATCTAGGTGAATCAATCTAACGAAACATACAGTTTCCATTCACCATAACATTCCACAAATGTAAAAGTTGTTAGAAATATGCTGCACTGGTAACAACTGCTTGGGTTTGGTGTTTTGGTTGGGTTTTTTCAACCCTGTAAATCATCAGCATGAGAACTGATCATACTGATCCTGACACAGGACCCGTCCCTGGGCAAAGGGAATGCCACAGCAAGCTCAGCTGATATGAACATACCCACTGCCTAAGCAGAGGGAAAGCAAACAAAGCACATTTTAACTGGATGCTGGTTTGGGCTATCTACCAGGAAACTCTGCCCAGTTTCTCCCAGTCAGAGATGAAACACAACATATAAGACAAAAAAAAACCCTTATGTAATATTTTTCTCAAGCAAATCTTGTGACACTTTAAAAAAAAGTCTTGATTTTTAGGAAATAGAAATTCAAGATAAGTAAAGTACACAAAGGTCAGTTTTACAGTTAAAATAACCCAGAAAATGTCACTATTGTAGAGTACAGCATAAACCCAAGATTTGTAACACCAAAAAAGTGCCTTCTCCACAATCCCAATATTAAATAAAATAGGTAACTTTAAATAAGCATAACTACTGACTTTACAAAAATTTTCTAACCATAATCCATTTTTAAAAAACCGAGGCTACAAAATGCAAGAACAGAAAATCCACTTGCTTAGCTATATAAGCAAAAGTCCAAGAATCCATTAATTCTAGAAAGTTACAAGTTTACAGCTACATCCATAAACAAGTTCCAAATCAAACAAAATAAAATGAAGCCAAAAGTCTTAATTATCTAACACTCACCAACACGTTACATAAAAACATAATGAGGGGGGCGGGGACAGAAAGCTGGTAAAGAAATGCAACTTAATACAAGTTAGTCCCATTTTATTTTTAAAAGAAAGATTAAAAAAAGTAAGGGCTTTTAAGAAAACAAAGTTCCTTGTTTCACTATCTATGCACACACCTAGATGCCAGGATGAACACCAAGTTCCCTTCATAGTTCCTATGTTCCACTCCAAATAAGAACTCATTAAATTTTATTGACAGAAATGAGAATTAGTTTCCTGACAGATTAGCAGTACTGCTGACAGTGTTTTATTTACTGTTGTAATGATGCTCAGCTCTGACCAAACAAGAATACAAATTCAACATTAAGAACAAAACATGTATTTATACTTAGGACTAAGTTACTAACATGCTTAAGTGCATTCATCTCACAATTATCACTGTCCTAGTGATAACCTTCATGCCTACAAAGGTGCAATTGTTCTTTGCTTGACAGAAAAATGAAGCAAGCTGCCCAAGATGCCATTGAAAGATGAAGGAATTAAGCATCTCCCTTTTCCAAAGCAGCAGCATAGGCTCGTCAATCCTCCCGTATGTGAGGGCTGACAACAAACATCTTATAAAAGCTGACAGTCTAAATCATTTTACTAAGAACGAGCACCCAGCCATCACGATTTCGTAGCAGGTTCAAAATCCACACCGCTATTGCCCCGTGCGATTCCAGAATACAAACAACCGGCCACTCGCCTTCTCCTTCCCAGCTCCTTACCGTTACTCTCACTGACAACCCATCCCCCCCTCCCCCCCCCGATCGCTCAGCCCACAGCACGACACCATGTGGGGACAGCCACAAACCCACCCACCGCGAATCACAACCCTGAAAAGCAACGGAGGTACTTTTGAGTTGGGCGGAACGCAGCACTCCAGAACCCGCTCGGAACCCGGCAGTACCAGCTCTCAGGTAACGCCTCATCATCCTCCTCCGCCTCCAAGAACGGCTCTCCTTCGGCCGCCCCGGAGCCCGGCTGCCGCTGCCGGCCCAGGAGGCGCCGCACTCCCACCCCCCCATCGGCCCTCACTCCCCGCCGCCCGGAAGGGCAGGTACCGAGCGGCCGGCGGCCGCCCCGCCCGAGGGGGTGAAGACGAGCCGGGCAAGGCCGCGGGGAGCAGCGAGGAACCCTCGGCCCCAGGGTCCCGGGCAGCGGGGGGGCCGCCCCGCGCGTCACCATGGCAACCAAGATACTCCCCCCCATCCCCACGCACCCCAACCCCCGTGCTTTATGGCCAACGGGCGGGAGAGCGGCCGGCTGGGCCCGCGCCCTGCCCCTCACCTGCGCCAGGCACGGCCTCGCCGCCAGCGGGCCCCTCCCGCACAGCAGCTGCTGCAGCAGGACCCCGGGGAGCCCCCGGCGCCGGCAGCTCCCCTGCGCCAGCAGCAGGTAACGGTGCGCCATGGGCCCGAGCGGAGCCGGAGCCACCGCCGCCGCCTCGGCCCACCCCGTCCGCCGCCGCCGCCCCACGTCGCGATCGCCACTGCTGTCGCCCCACCCCTGCCTGCGACGTCTGACCTCATCGCGCTACCGCGTGCACTTCCGCCTCTACGTCCGAAGGACCCCATCCGAGCCCCGCCTCCCTTCCCGCAGACCACGCCCTCTTTCCCTCAGGCCACGCCCACCCCGCCACAATCTCCGAAAAGCCCCGCCCTCCCCCTACTCGTGGAGCTGCGCCTGCGCAGTGCCGCCGCTGGACTGACGCGGAAGGCGGGGGCGCGAGGCGAGGCGGTGACGCATGTGCGTGATGCAAGAGCCGGCTGGGTACGTCCAGTGCTGCCGGGCGGAGCTCCACCCCCCGTGGTTGCTCGCGCTCGCCGGCCGGCCGGTGTGTGGCTGTCAGGCGCCGCTGAGCCCGCGTTCCCGCTGCCGCCCGCCTTCCCTCCGTCCCCCGCCGGCCCCGAGGAGAGACCCAGGACGGCCATGAAGATCTGGAGCTCGGAGCACGTGTTCGGGTGAGGAGCCGGGCGGGGAGGGCTGAGTGAGGAGCGGCGAGACCTCCCCCCCTGACCTGCCCCGGCGCTCGCGCGGCGGCCATTCGACGGCGGCGTCGCTCCTTCCACCGGCCGGGCCACCCGGGGGGAAGCCGAGCCCTGCCGGGGGGAGGGCGGAACTAGGAAATGCCGCGGGCACGGCCGGAGGAGGGAGGCCGGCGGCGGCTCCTGACCGGTTATACCGGCAGGAAGGCTCGCCGGGGGAAGGGGGGGCACCGGCTTCTGGCGGCGTTAAATCCTGTGGGGAGGGTCCCCGGCGGTGCCTCAGCGCTCCCCACTTATCCCCCGCGCTGCCGAGCCGTCATCGCCGGGAGCATTTCCCGGGGTGGTCGGAACACGCGGGAGGGGCTCTCCGCCCCAAGCGGGCAGCGGCGGGGCCAACCTCGTAGCGGGCGGGGGTAAAGATGGGTAAAGATGTGGGTATTTAACGAAAAACAACTTTCACGCGATTAAACAAAAAATAAATCCCAAACTGCTGACGTACTCGATGATGTATTCCAAGATGTATGGACAGAGCGGCTGTGTATCTCGCCCTAGCTGTCAGCGACTCTCGCAGGGATGCCTAGCAGACAGCCATTAAGTGACAGCTGAGTCAGTTTTCTTACCGGCAGTCCTTTTCTGCACTGAACGTGTTTTGACCATGGCTCTGGTTATCCAGTTCCACTTCTGGGTAAGGAGGGAACAATAGGCCAAAGTATCAACAGGCATGTAGCTCTTACTCAGGCTGACGTGGAGGACACAGCAGTTCCAGTGCAGCCCTTAAAATGCCACCGATAACTCATCTGATACAGGTCTCTTAAGTCTCAAAACCTGGAGAGCACCAGGAGTGATAGTTCTTAAAATATGTACAAAATATCCCAGATGTGCAGTTTTAAACGTCTTTAATTACATTAGCACAACTGAATTCATTATGCTGACACAGGTATTAGGTGTTCAACTTTAACATTAATGTGGTATAAGTAAACTGTAGCCTCTAATATGAAATGACAGGCTGAGGCTGGTAAAGGCTGCTGCTGTATTGCGTAACTTGCGAGTTTGAGATTAACATCTGTCATTTGTGAGACACTAACTTGGTTTTTATTTGGCGTTTTCTCATTGACATCTGTACTGGCACACTTATGATGTAATGTGTGCGGATGTAGATAGTTCAGCTCAGGGGTTAATAAAATATTGTTGTGCCTTTGCAGATCTCTGTCTCTTAAAATCCCTCAAGGACACTTAACAGAAATTTGACCTTTTCAGTTTGTGTAACTTGTGTTGATTATGATGTATAGTCACTGAAGATAACGAGGAATGGTCCTCCAGCCCTCCTTTTGATATAGGAATTGAAGGCTCTATTTTTCCTGCTTGCACCAGTAAAGCTGAAAGACCTTTTCTTACTCTTCTTGTTGGAAAAAGAACTTTTTTTTCCAAACTCTTGTTTGTTCTGGCGGCGGTGTACCGTTGATGCCCTTCTGTACTGGTCTATTTTAAGACTAAAAGTAGTGTTCTTAAAAATCAAATCCATTTAGGGCTCTAAGTGCAACTCTTATGTACAAGTTGGCACACCTCAGCCTTCTTAAGTTAGGTATCAATAGTTGAATTTTTAAAGGTACCTTTAAAGGTTATAAACTTTTCATTCCAGATCTATTAGTTATTCTGAATATAGAAATCATTACTTAGGAGCAATTTTTTTATTGGATCAAGTCCATGATTTCTCTACCCTCCTGTATTTCAGAACGAGATATATAAAGTTCCATAACAAGAGCCATGTGGATAGCCTGCCCTCCAGTAGTTGGGGTGCTCTCACCCCAGGAGTTTGAGATTATCAAAACTTTGCATGAAAACAGTCCTGCATTGAGAAGAGTATCCATAAATGTAATTAATGCTAACAAGCTGCTGAAAGCGGTACTACAGGTGCAGACTTAAGGCAGTGAGCTGAGCTGGTTTCTGAAAATCTGTTTCTTTATTTTGAACTTCCTGATTTTTTTTTTTTTCATTGAATTAAATTTCACTTTTTTTTGCTATAGGAAGAAACAGAAGCTAATGATTTCTTTTTTTAGTTTATGTGGTGTGCTTAGAATTATAGAAGAATTTGTGTTGGAGTGGTCTTCTGGAGGTCAGCTAGTCCAGCCTCCTTCTCAAAGCAGAGCTAACTTAAATGTTAGGTCAGGTTGCTTTTCCGGTTGAGTTCCGAAATGAATCCAGATTCAACAATCTCTGTGGGCAGCTACCCTGTCATTGTGGGGTTTTTTGCACAGCTAATTGGAATGTCACTTGTAGCAATTGGTGACTGTTGCCCCTTGCCCTCATTTCTGTTACTTTTGGGTTAATAATTCCTTTCTTCACTCTGTAGAAAGGAATTTTTTTTTCTGTTTGTGTGTCAATACTTTCTTATTGCCTTTCTAAGCATCACTTGGGATGCCTTTTGGGAGCTGTAAAGTTGTACAGGTTGTGCCATATTACGCAAGCTAGATTTCTGATTTAGTGTTGTCTGAATACTTACAATTACATATACAATAGTTACAATGTCTCCTCTTCTTTTTTTAACAGACACCCCTGGGATACAGTGATCAAAGCTGCTATGAGAAAGTACCCTAACCCAATGAATCCCTGTGTGGTAGGAGTAGATGTCCTCGACAGAAGCCTTGATAACCAGGGGAGGTTGCATAGTCACCGTCTTCTCAGCACAGAGTGGGGATTGCCAAGTATTGTAAAAGCGGTATGCTTTTTAATCTTCATGGGTTATTAAGGGTGGGATGAATTTTTATGTCATCATCCGAATTGGAGCTGAATTAAAAATGAAAGCTTAATTCATAGGAAATGTCACCCACAAGTATCACATAAGCTGTAATGAGTGTGCTTTGTAGGAAGAATATGTTGGAGGCTTTAATATGCCTATAGTGTGTGTATGTCTATACATGCCTTCCAGACTGGTCTGTGTGGCTGATACAGCCTTCTAGGATGTAGTCTTGCCAGTGATCACAGTGTTCTGGTATCCATAAATTACTCTGCATATATTTGGGGTCAATAAGAACTTGACATTTGTGCGTTTCATACTGGGGTTTTTTATATTTAGTACTTGACTTTTTTAATTTTTAATTTTTTATATTTCTTCACTTTCAGATTTTAGGAACAAGTAGAACTCTGACTTATATTGAGGAGCATTCTGTGGTAGATCCAGTGGAAAAAAAGATGGAGCTTTGCTCAACCAATGTGAGTGGTAGCTTAAGAAGTTTCTGGTAATTAGTTCTGGAGATTAGATGTTTTGCTCCTAACATTTAGATTAGAAATGTGTTTGCATCTTTCATAAGGAGGTGGCAATTTCTATGTCTTAATTAGCAGCTTAGTTGGCTCTGTTTTTCCCCTCCTTCTTCTTCCCACAAATAGGAAACTTTAAATACTTTGGGATCAAACATTTGTTATTCTGTTTTTAATGTAAGATTATTTCTGAGAATGGACGTAAAGTAGTCTGACTTTTAGGTGAATAACTGGTTCTACGTTACACTGCCATTTGCAACAACAGTTTTAATTTAAAATTCCTTTTTTCTCCAAATGTAAATGGAGTAGTGTGCTATATTTTGGTATCCTGGGAACTTGTAGCTATCAGATTTAAAGTGGAGTTGTCTGTAGCAGAGCCTTGGTTCCATACAAGAGGCAGTGTCTTTGCTGAGTATTAATTTTCTGTACGCTCCACATAGCATTATGGTGGTCTTGGTCTTGAAGAGCCTGTCTGAACTGCATGCCATAAATCAGATAAGACTCAGCACTCAGAGAAAACGAATAGAGAGCTGTTTGTGCTTTGTACTGTGAATCAGAACCTTGATTGACGTAATTAGATCTAGAATAGGAAAAGATGCATCACCCTTTATAGGTCTTTTTATTGACTGTGTTCTGGGTATTATATTCTGTGTACACTGCTTTCTCTGACATTAAATTGAGGGCTCTACTATTGAGTAGTGCTGGTGATAACAGAAAAATGGAAGGCTGGAAGTGAGGATTTCAGCTCTTTTTTCTTTTTAAGATTACTCTCACAAACTTGGTGTCTGTTGATGAGAGACTGGTTTACACGCCTCATCCTGAAAACCCTGAAAAGTAAGTAAGAATATTTGTGTGCTGCTTTGTGTATAGGAGAGATTATGTTAGTCCAATTCAGTTTAGGAATTAACTTTTCTTTATGTTCTCTTACAGAACTGTGCTAACTCAAGAAGCAATTATTACTGTTAAAGGCATTAGCTTGAGCAGTTATCTGGAAAGCTTAATGGCAAACACAATATCTTCTAATGCCAGAAAGGTACATCTTTATTCTGGTTTCTCCTTCTCTCCCGCTACCTTTCCTTGTGTTTAAATAGTAATTGTTAGTCATGTATGCTGAATACTATATTTAATTTCTCTAAACTTTGTGCACAGAGTTTCAGTTGATTTTTGGAGGACCTCAGCAAGTAGAATATAATTTCCCAAAGCATGAAAAGGTTTCTCTACTAAATCTTTGTTTTTCAACTAGAATTGCACATCAGAACAAACAAACTTTGATGTGTATGCTACAGTTACACATAGCACACACATATTATTGGTAGGTTGTTTGGTTTTTTTTTTCCAAAGCACCTTATTAAGCACTAACCTGATATTTCCAGGAGTTAGTGCTAGTAGTGAATATAACTTCGTTTTCAGCCTTTATAATTTGGATGTAGCAGTTAATGCTAGCATATTTTCTATGCTGTTTTGTCAGTTTTTCCAGTTCCTATCCATTATTGAGCTGTCTCCTTGCCTTTGGCTGAAAGTGAGGTAGTGTAAGCAGAGGCATATTCTTTGAAGAGATGAAACTATGCTGGCTTTTGTAGGTAACACTATACCAGCTCCTCTGTCTTGTGCTTGCTTTTTCTGCTTGGCTTGCAGCCATGGAGCTGTACTTCAGCACAGGCAGATCTATGGGAGTGCTTATTTTGGGCACGTTGTCCTATCCTTCAGGGATGGTGGGAAAGAAACGGGATTGCTAGAGAAGCATAGACTTCACTGCCTAACAGCAGGATGAGTGCACCTGAAATTTGAGTTTGTGCTCTGCGTTGCTGGAGAGGTTCAGCACAGTGGGAATCTGGCCCAGGTAATTCCTGCTATGCCAGAGAGCCTGTGCTTTGGCCAGCCCTTTGTCCTTATGAGAGATGTTGCTTGACGGAGGTGGTGTAAGCCAACTTGATAGGACGTGTTGACCAACTAGATCAGAAAGGAGGAAGTCTCCTTTTCCTCCTTTCTGTGTACTTCTCCAAAAATAAGAAGAAAATAGGTTAAAGTCAGGAGATGGGGAAGGAGTGACAGGTAATTTCTAGACACTGAAGAGTAACTGTCTGAGTGCTCTCTGTTAAAAAAGTCGTAAATGGGATGTATTTCAGATAAATTACAATTCTATTCTGATCCAGTTTCTATTTAGAAGTCTGTATGGGGCATATATTCTTGAAAGCCAAGTCCAAACCCTGGCTCACAACCAAACTTTGGGCTCACTTGGAGGTAGCAAAGCACTAGCTAGTTGCAATGGCCAGATCAACGAGGCACACTTAAAAGTGCTGGCTGAATTCCTCTTGTGGCATCTGTCATGTTTGCATGTCTCTGTTGAGCTTAGGGAAAGAGTGTAAATATTTCTTGGTACCTGTTCAGGTGTTGCCTGTGTGAGAACTCGATTTCTTTTAAAGATTGTTCTCCTGTTCTGCCATTTTCAAGGAAAACACTGGCTCACAAGCTTGTTGCAAATCAAAAAGAACTTCTTGTCCTGTGTATTTCACTGAAGAATCTTTGGAGATTTTGAACTTGGCATGAATTTGTACTTGCTGTTACCAGCCCTTTCTTTGCTACACAGTAACATACTCTGCTATTACTAGCTCTTATTCCATGCTGTACTGTGCCCCTGTGCTTTTAGCACCCCTCTTAACTTAATGAAAGTCACTGAAAAATGTTTTGTTGTTCTGAAGAAATAGGAAGTAAGTCTACTTTGCTCTGAGGTAGAGGTGGCAGATGATGTATTATTATTTTTAATGACGATGGAAAAATCATTTGCCATATGTTGTAAATCTTTTTTGTGTTACTCCAGGGGTGGGATGCTATTGAGTGGATAATTCAAAATTCTGAAAGCGCTCTAAGCTAGCAGTTCTCCACATCTACAGTTTGTACTAACTAGTGGTAATGCCAGCATTCTTCTTCTTGGTACAGCATTTCAGCTTTCTAGCAAATATGTGCATGGATTGTTGTCATGTGAATTTCATAAATTAACCTGCATGTATGTTTTATATACATTGCATACAGGAATGGCAAACATGTTCATTGCACTGCAGTTGTAGGGAGTGAGAGTAGGTCAGATCTAGACTGGATCAATTAACCTGTGCATATGCCTCTGGATAACCAACTTGGTGCAGCTGTGTCTTGTGCCACACGTTGTTCCTTATGGTTTGAAAATGGAATGATGGCTGCAGATAACTAGGCATGTGAATGAGTACCTCCACAAAGTGTTTGATCTGGTCCTGGTCTCTGTGATTTCCGTATGTAAAACTGGTACCTGAAGAAGTTAATAAATTGGTTAACAACTGGAATTGGCATTATAAAAATGAAACAGAATTGTGCTCTTAGGATACAAAATTGATTTCTTGAAAGAGATTGCCCAACAGGGGTAATCTTTTCCATAGTGAAATTGTATTTGCTTTTCTTATGCCTGAGGAATATTGTTGTCCTTCTGTGAACTTCTGTGGAAATCTGTACAAAGCTTGAAGCTGTCAGAATGCCAGACTGTTTGTGTTTTTCATTGGTCTTTAGTTTTATTCATTTTGGTAGTGACGTGTCCTTTAAGCAATGTGACTATGAAAAAACTTGACTTCAAGGCTGAGAGAACTGAATGTACTTGCCTCTGTGATACCTCTGTGCAGACTGTTTTCCTTCCACGAGTCAGTGTAGCCTGTCTCTGTCATTCCTGTATTGGCTTATGCTTCAACTAATAAGATTCCTTAAAAAAAAAAAAAGAAAAAAATGCATTATGCTGCTTCTCCTACTTAAGAACGTTGAGCTTTTTTACACTGCTTACTTTGAGATCAGTGTATACCATGACTGTTTGCTTTTACGTTCTCATTCCACTAAGCTTTTATGGCTGTTTTTCCGGAAAACATCAACTACAAGGGCTTAGCATTTATCAGTCAGTCACTTAAGCTCTACCAACAAATCTTCATCTGCAGTGTTTGGTCTGCCAAACACGTCATACTGCTAACATATGCAATAAAGACTAATATTATATGCATGCTTGGTTATGGATGTGCTTGCTTAATGACTTACTACAGAATTAGTTGTACAGTATGAAACTTTATAGATCAATCCTCTGTCAGATTTTTTTCTTTTTTTTGGTAACTGGGTAGTTCTACTATACTTGGAGGCTTTGCATCTTGTTCAGATTTGTAAATTAATTTCCTATGCAGAATATTCCTGAAATCTTCCTTGCAAATATCACAAGTTTATTCTGAGCTGCAAAATACAGCATATAGTGTATGCAGGTCTGAGGAAACGTGCGGACCTATGTAGTCTCAAAAGCTGAAGGAAATATCTTGGTGCTCCAGTTGAATGCTGTGGATTTTTACATTTTATTTTATTTTCTCTTGTCAACAAATATATCAACTCAAACACTATGACCTGGTTGTTTCATAGTCAGGGCCTGTAAAGAATCTCATTTTTTTTCTGCTGATCATTTGCTACGTCAAATTCGTTTGACATTCTGACAAGTCTTCTTTGTGCAGTTAGACAAATATAACATCTAAGCTGTTGCTGTCTTACTCGCTTCTCTCCACATGTGTCACCTAAGAGAGGACATTTTAACCTGACTTTTAAATATCCAAATGCGTGCTTACTGAAAGATGACTCCCCCTCTCTCCCCCCGCTTTGTTCCTTAGGGAGAACTTCACTCAGCTAATTCACAGCTAGTTACAACGTCTTGCTATGCAGTAGCCTACTCCTGTCTGGGTGCTTTTATCTGTGCTTTGCTGGTGGGCCCAGGTCTTGTGCAGGATGTAGAGACAGTGGAAGTTACCTCCTGGTGAAACATGGTTGATTTGGTGCTCAAATGGAAGGAACTCAGAAGTTAAATCATACTCTTCTAAGGACTTTTTTCAGCAACCGTGTACTTAAACTGGGCAATTTAAATCATGCTTTCTTGATTATTGTCTGTATTTTTTTAAAGGCGTATCTTGAACTAAGTTCTGAAAGATACTAGTTCTGGAGGTAGTTCTGGATAGGGCTGAATCCCCCTCTCTGAGCTCTGGGCAAGAGTTGAACACTTTGTTGTGATGTGTGGATGGCTTTCCTCAGGTTAAGGACAGCCTGCCAGAGCAGATGTAGCAATTAGTGTTTATTCTGTGAGTCCCTATAGTTTGAAAAACTCGAAGAGAAACAGGGTCAGCCCCTCCCTGAACTTAGTGAGGGTCTTGAGATAAATATGCTCTGACTCGTAGTAAAACTTTATTTCTTTTAATAGGTTATGCTTTGCAGCCTGGAACTGGGCTTTTAAAATTATTCCAGAGTAATGTTTCTAGCCTCAAAAAAAATCTTCAAGAGTTTGTGAGGGTTTGTTTGTTTGGTTTTTGGGGGTTTTTGAGGTTTTCAAAGCTGTTTATGCAGATCCTTGTTCATGCTTATTGGTTTATAAAGGACAACAGCAAGCTCTGGATGCTTCAAAAGATTTTTGCTCACTTTATCAACTGTAATGAATGCAACAAAAATAGCATATCAGAGTTCAGAACAACTCTCTCTATATGTGGAGGGCTCTTCTACCCCTTTCCCTCAATCTCCACAGAGGGCTTGAACACGGGCACTGGCTCTCCTGAAGACCTGGGGCTTTTTGGGTTTAAACCCTTTATCTTCAGAACTCCTCTAGACTTGGCCAGAGCCACGTGGCTCCTGGTTACTGCTCTCCACTGTCCGTACTTCTTATTCTTAGTGGGATAATAGAGGTGAGTGTCTCTTGGCTTCTCTTCAAGGGAAAAAAGGTCAGGTGTTTTCCCAGTCTGATCCCATCTGCTTGTTTTGGCAAAAGCTGTCATTCTGAGATTGTGGACCTCTAAAATCTTGCACTTTTGTTTAGTTAAAGTGCTTCTCTTTATTTTCTTGGCTTCACTGTGCGGCTGGCTGTGTGCTCATCATGTGGACATTGGGGTGCAGTTGCTACAGGGTCTTCTTAAGGCAAAAGGTTTTTGACATGCTTATTCTGCTGGATTCCTCAGCTTTTATTAAAACATTGGCTGTCAGTGCCTAGCTTTGAGGCACTCCCATTCTGAGAACAGAACAGACAAAGACCAAACCTTGATATAAAACGTGCGACTGTAGTCTCTCAGTCTGTTGTTTTATATGCTGAAAAGTTGCTGTGCGTGAATATAGAATTCAATGCGGGTCCATCCCTGAACTCTTGCTAGATATCAAGTCAATTAATCGCTACTTCAAAGAGCAGAAGACTATCTTTCTTTGTCCTGGATCTTCTCGAAAACTGTCCATATAACTTGGCTAAGGAAGCTGAGAACAGTATCTAGACTTTGCCATAAATTTGCTGATATTCTTTGGGGGGTGGGAAAAGCAAACAAGCAAAACCAGCAATACCCTTATGTAAGGGAACAACTGCTGAATTAGTCTTTTTGCCTGAGTGTGCTACTGGGAGCTCACACCAGTATTGCATTTACTCCTTGCTTATGGGTTAAGCAAATGCCTTTGCAGTGAAGTTTCCATAAGAAGATGCTCAGAAATTATCAATATAATCTGGTATCAAAATATGCAGGGCATGGAATTAATTTTAAAACAAGTTTCATGTCTGACAGAGGAAAAACTATAGAAACACGAGCAGTAGTGTTGTCCCTGTTCTGATCCTAAATTCCAGTATTTTCCTGGCAGGGTCGGGATGCCCTGGAGTGGGTGATCAGCAAACTAAACACAGAATTGGAGGAGCTGAAGTCAACGCGCGAGGGCATGAAACCAGCCATGGCAGCAGCATCAACAGAAAAATAAAACCAAAAATACCAAGTAACCAACAGAAAAGTTTTACTCTGCAGACTGCTTTGTAGATCTCCCTTCCAAGGCTGATCTGCATATGTTTTATATATTTATAAGAATACCGGATCTGCGGAAAAGTAACCTCATCTGTCATCTCCACAGCAGCTCCTGTTGCATACTGAAGATTAAATTGACCTCCTGCAGATGCTCTTTTCATTTAAACAATTTATTTTTAACACTGGAAACAAAACATTTAGCACATTTAAAACTGCCTAAATGTGCCTTTTTGTAACAAAGATAGAGAGTGTATTATATTTGCACCATCTTGGTTTTTCGTACTCAAACTTGAAAAGAATGCATGTGTGGTATTAAGGATTTTCCATGTGAACCTTTGTTCTGTGAAGGGCTGATTGGTACTAGAGCACTGAATTTTGTGTTTTGTAATCTGATAGTGTCTTATAACCATTTAAAAGGAATTACGTGAGTCAGAACATGATACTGTAGAATTAGATGTGTATCTAGAGGATCATCCCGAAAAGCTAAAACTTACTTGGTACGATCTTTTCCTGTATTGTTTAAATGTGCTGCCTGAACATGACACACAGATGTTTTACTTCTTACATGTTTGTATGCAAACAAAGATAAAGTTTCTATTGGTGTTAATAGCCTAGAACAGTTTTTTGGTGGGGAGAAGGGTATAATTTATTTTCATATTTATTAACTTGACCTAGTTCCTACTCTCTATATGAGGAGAGGAGTAGTAGTTCCTGGAAGGTGCTGGAAAATACTTCTCTTATTTATCTCTAAGAAGGGTATTTATAGGCTACTTGAATGAAGAGACTGTGCTGTTCCACTGGTCCTTGCTCTTCACATCATGTCTTAACTGAGGGGAGGACTGATGCAATAACCAGAAGAGTTGAAATGAGAAATAAGCAGGAAATTTGAAATGCAAAGGTTTCATGAACATGTTCTTTTCATGCCCTGAATGGAGAAAACAAGAGAACAAGAAAAACAAATGGACTCTCCTTTTTGAGTGCTTTCTACTAACTACTGACTACCAGTGTAACTGAATTTTTTTTCAACTTTTCCACATTGTTACAAAATGGTTTTAGAGTAATTTTAAATGCTTCTCATTACCTAGAAGAATACTCCAGTAACTGCAGAAATTGTTTCCTATAAAACAGGCATAAATATATATTGGTAACAGCCCTAGCCTTGTCTGATGTTCACAGCATTTTCATATTTGGTTCAGGTGTAGTATATGTTTCTTAGACAGCACTCTGATAGGGCATTTAAACTTATATTTTGGTGTGCACACAAAGTGAAATAAATGCTGCAAGGATGTTTGCTCGTTCAAGTGGCAAGCTTGTGTTTAGGAAGCTGTTAAAGAGCATGAGTAACTTCTAAAAAACTAGAAGAGCAAAATGTGGTCACTGTTTTGATCTGGTAATTTTAAAGTGTCTGTAGCTTAAGGGAAACTTCAGCATTCGTATTCTGGTTAGTTTGAAAGTGAACATTAATTTGGGTGTAACTATAGTTTCACTAAATTACGTGATCCTAATGAATAAACTTAATTTTAAAAAATAATATATTAGTTGAAAGCAATTAAATGAGTAGCTTCTATTTATATTGCTCTTTTTATACAGACCTAAAGCCTTTCTTATTTTGGAACAGAAACTTAGAGCGTAAAGTCTGATAGCAGCTCCTTTCCAGAAGGTACGCTGGATAACTTTGGTGCAGGCCAGTTGTTGCGCTTCTCAGAGGAGCAACGCCAGTTCCTGGGTAAAGAAGGCAGAAGATGTTCTAGCTCCCGGTGGAATTCTGCTGGGAAGGGGAGTGCAGCTGAGCTGTGGGAGCGCCCTGCGAACGAAAGGAAAAGATGAGTAAATGTGTGTGCATGTGGAAACCTGTGCTACGGCATTTCCGTACGTGCCTGCTGGAGGCAGTCTGTCAGGGGGGTAGGAAAGTCTTTGGAGAGGTGCATGTATTGCTTCGGCTTGGCAGAATTGTATAAAGCTGCTTCTTGCATCAGATTTGAGATGATAATTGCTTAGTGTTGTCTTAAAGCCGACTGACTTGTGTGTAGCACCTTCCAGTGCTAGCCCGTGTCCCAGAAAAGTGACCACAGGCTCCTATATTCTGTCTAGGGCCAGAGTCCTCTGCCACGCCTTAGGGCCAATACCAGTTATGCATCAGTTTCCTGCATTAGTTTCTTTGCACTTCGCTTTCTTCTTCCAGAAACAGATCCTTGCCTGCTTGTGCTCGGTCCTTTTCTGGTTTTCTCCAGGCTAATTGGGAGTGGGGAAGCTTTGGGTAGGAAAATGACTAATTTCTTCCAGAGGGCAGTTCCATCACCCAGCTGCCTCTCTCCGCTGCTGGACAGTGCTGCTGGTTCTCATCTTGTGACACTCCTGCACCTCTGGGCTTATTGATCTTCCTGTGGCTGCTCATTTTGCCAGTGTACAAAGGACCTTGCAGGCAGTGGTCACACTGGGACCAAGTAAGCTCCACTGTTTAGCAGATGAAGTGATTCTTAATTTCCCAGAAGCTTTCCTGGACACTTTCACTCTTCTGCATTCTGCTCATCTAGTTTGCATACAGGCCTCCTGCCCTTCTTCTCCCTTGACCATGTGACGCTTCTTCATGGGCTCTGGTGGGATCTGTAGCTGTATGTTCAACCCTGCTGTGCTTAACTGCTTAACCTCTGCTTAACTGTGCTTAACCAGAGCTTAAATGCTCTGGTTTTGAAGCACTCGATTTCCCACCCTGGTTCTGTCACTGTTATAGTCTGAGTTGACCCTTGGGGCAAAACCCCCCTACCTTTGGAATCGCTTATCTTGGGCCTTCCCTAGGGAAGCTCCCCCATCTTTTATTTACTGGAAATGGCTAAAAGATATTTATGTGAAGTCACTTTTATGTGGTGTGCGTTGACTGAGGGGGTCTGTCAAAGGCAGAAAGCCGCATGTGAGGAAGGTGCTAGGCTGCTTGTGGGATTTGGTGCCTGTGTATCAGGTCTCCAGTTGGTCAGAAGTGTGGCTGCTCACCCTGCCCAGTAACTACAGCTGCATTGCATGCGCCTGCTGGGGATAGATGGGTCCTGACCACGGGGGAAACAGTGAGGGGACAAGGCAGTGGTGATTCCCAGAGTGTGGCAAACTGGGCGTTTTAAGGTCTTGAAGATACCAAATGAGGTAAACTCTGGTTTCTGGTTGATGTCTGTTTTTCATGCTGGTGCAGACGGGCTCGTGTTAGCAACAAAAGGCATGAACTTAAAATAGTGCAATCAAATGGTCTTGTGTGTAATCAGACCATTTTTGGTGTTTGTTGTTTGGTTGGTTTTTTTCTGACTTGCCCTTGCACAAGTGTGAGTCCTCCATGCTCCTCCCATACTTCTTACAGCTTCTCCCCCACCAGGGCAGCAGGCACCATGGGGGAAAAGGGTCATATTTGTTGGGAAAAGGGGTAATCCTAGTGTAAATTGCAGTATTCTTGAAAGGCTTGTATAAATCAGTAAAGGCACCGAGCTGCAGCACTTAGCATGTATCAGGAACTATGTATGGCACCTATCAGGCATTGATGTGTGTGACGATGTAATGAAGTAGCACTGAGTAAGATGATGTTCCTTGATGTGACACTTTTCATTTAAAATCTTCAGGTGGAGCAGGGGTTAACACCTTTCCTATTCTTGCATCTTCCTAGACTGTAAGCTGTGAAGGGCAGGACTCTGTAACGTGTCTGTGTACACTATGGTGCTATCTTAAATAAAATGACATCTTCAGTTTAAAAAAAAACAACACTGCTGGGTGTAACTGCTGTAACATAAAATGGGCTGTTGGTTTTGTTGCAGAAAAACTGGCGTTAGTCTGTGCCGGGTGAGCCGCGGGACCCAGTACCAGCCTCCCTGGAGCTCACTGAAGCCACACATCCTGATGGGCAAAAGCTCTGCAGGGTCCTCTGTGCCCGACCTGGTAACTCCATGTGGGTCTGGTGCCGCTTCATTTTGCAGTAAAACAGGGAAGAGTCATATCAAATAATTAGCCTTGACTTGTAAATAAGGTCTTATTTAGCCAATAAACTATCTTCTTACCCCACCAACACTACTTGCCACCGGTCAAAATCACATAGGGTACGTGCTTGTTTTTAATAGCAGCTCCAGGAGGCAGGTCATGCTTTCACTATGAATTTATTCAAGGAAAAGGCATTTTTGTGAAGCACAACTCCTGTCCTCTTAATTCTTCCACAGCTGAGGTGGCTGAGGTACGGGTCTCATTATATTGCAAGGTGCTTGCAATTAAAAAAGTCAGTAAGGGCTCCTAATTTGGGGCCCTGCTGGTACAAGACTTTCCTGTATTACTCTTGTATAATTTTGTTTCTAACCTAGTTAAAATCTGCAGCAGCTATGGTTGAGGGTTCTACCTGCCCAAGCACCGAGGACATGCCCTCGCCAGCTGTGCCGGGTAAGAACCGACGCTCGCCGGCTTTACGTTTACCTCAGGGAAGTGAGAGCAACGCACTGCTGTTTTAAAGAACTTTTTTTAATAACGCATAAACAAGAAGTTGCATTTCAGCACCACATAACATGAAAACAAGCAGAAGACGATTCTATTGCTTTTCTCTGTCAGAGCTGATGCCCCGGGTGTCCCTGAAGCCACACAGTCGGTAGGTGCGCAGTGACAGCACGGAAGCGGGAGAAGTTCAAAGGGGAAGGTTTGTGCTTTGGGCCTGGTAATGTCCGAAAAGTGCATTTTCTGTTTGGGATTTTCCTTGTTCCTTCACTGAAGGAGAGGGGGAACCAGCTTTAAAAGACATACAGCACAAATACACTCCTCGTACCTTCGTTTTGCTTTCTGACTCACAGGTAACGTGGCCACCAGTCCCTGCAGTAGAACCGTGCCCACCTTAAATGTCTAAGCCAAAGCCGGGCCTCGGCCTCTGCCTGCCCTGCGGGCTGGGCCACCAGAATGCAGCCCCTCTCAAGACAAGTGCCAGCTGGTGCTTATTTCCACCAAACTTGGGAAGCCAACCTCCGGCAGAAGTTGCAGCAACTCGTGCCCATGTCCTTTAATTCTGGATTTGTCACCCTGTGACAATCCCCCAGTGGGAGGTTTGCCCCATGGCTTGTCCTGCAGCAGCCAGGGCCACATCGCTCAGCGCTGACATGGCTCTGCTTAGGGACGGGCAGGGAGGGCCCGTAGCTTCGTGTGAGCACTGCAACTGCAGGGCAGGCACCAAGAACGTATTTTTTTGACACTGGATGCTCACCTTTTTGCACTTGCAGGTTTTGGGTTTTTTTAATCTAATGGGTTAATAATCAAACAGGTCTTTTTCAGCTGTGACTGTACATGAAGCAGCCTGGTACCTCAAAAGACTGACTCCTTAAAAATGTATTTTTTATTAGCTATAGAAAGGTCTTTTCCAAATGGCTTCCTCTAGAATCGCTCTATAAAAACCATCCAGATGACCTTTGCAGAGTGCAGCATCTCCTGTCACTGTTTCAGGACACAGGGCCCAGGCTCCCCGTGTCTCCGGCACTGGGGTCAGGCAGGAGCTGCCCCCACAAAACAGCCCCACCAGAGGAGAAACAGAAAAGTTACTGAATTGCAGTTCAGTGCAAATCAACAAGCAACACTACTGCCACGTAAAATTTGCTGTGTCTATTTGATAACTTGTTTAGCTCCTGGAAGCGGTGCTCATTGCTTTCAAGGTGTGGGATCCTGCTCGCCCTGACACTGGGCACTCACTTCTCAAAGTTCTTTAAGCAGTTGTAACCGGACCCCAGGGCACAGAAAGGTTCACAGCTTGTGCCAGGTAAACTGAGCAACAAGAGCAGCTCTGGGATTTCTCAGTGTCAAGCTGAAAGAGGGGACTGTGGCACTGGACTCGATGGAGCTGCTGTGGGGACAACGCTCATGGAGTTACACTGATGTGTGAGGAAAAGGGTTCTGTGTCTTGTGTATCACCTTGGACTGAGATAATGCCCCTCTCTGGTTGGTCTCCTGCCAGGAAGTTTTGGTGAACAGTAATTTCAGGAACCCAAAAAATGTGAAACACAGTCGTAAAAATCAGACAGAAACAACAAAACAGATCTTTATAGCTGGAATCAATATTCATAAACATTCTCAGATTGGCCTTAGGATACATACATACAAAAGAAGAAGAAATAAACCAGAGCAGCTCCAAGTTATCAACATGGAAATACTATAAAATTTTATGGTACCATTAACATAATCCGTATGCTGTAGCACCAGAGCGTACAGTCGCAGCACCTTTCCCTCGTGCCTGTGTGCTGTCACTGTTTCACAGATGAGACCGAGCTCCTAAGACAGACATTCCTAAAGGATGTAGGGAGCTGCTGGATGAGGTAAAGCACAAAGGTGGCCATCAGGAGTCTAAAGTCAGAGCTTCTAAATTAGTTTTAACCTATAGAGCATGCAGCCAGTGACTAACCATGGAAGCTGATGCTGAACTTGCCTGGGGAAAAAAGGGAGCTTGAAAGAGAAGACAGAACAACGTAATAGTTGTGCTAACGATGTTCTCTCCGCTTCTGCCTTAAAAACTAAAATCAACCAATTAAAAACCTCTCCAAAAGACTGCCAGCATTTCTCCCAAAGCTGAGGGATGGAGAGTTCCCAAAGCCCATACGTATGACATGCAGGACAAGCGCACCTTGGCTACAGACCGGCAGTGTTGGAAGCAGCAACACGTAGGTAACAGAGGGAGTGGGCTGGGAACGGTGACTTGGTGCTAATCACATCACTGGGGTTACACAAGCAGTTTTATTGCTATTCTAAGAGTACTTCAACATGTTTCCCTCCCTTCATGCAACCCAGACAGTGTTCAGCTGTTATTCAATCATTTTCAGTAACAATTCTTTGCCAAAAGAAACATCTGACTGATGTTGCAAAACTGTAAAAGCATGAAGAAGAAAAGGAGAGAAGCAGAACCTTTAAATCAGCTTCCACGTGAATAATTAACACAGACAAAGGCTAGAATGGAAAGGCATTTTATTTTCATCAGGTAACACCCCTCCCTGTATAAAGGAAGTAATGGGGAAGGGGGGAAAAAAACCAACAAGCCCCCAAAGCAATCTTGTCACCGTGAACATTTGAAGCGTCAGGTTTTAGACGGGCGGGAGCTGCAGCAAAGGCCAGCTCGCTTCCTCCATCGCCACCCTGAGGCAGAGCTGCTTCTGAATTCTCCACAACCAGGTTCACACACGAAACAAGACCGGTGCCGCCAGTGGCATTTGTGTAACTCCTTGGGTCTCCTATGATATATTTAAACAGACCTTGGGCATATTAATAAAGCTTAAAAAAATTTTTCAAGATTTGAAAAAAAAACTCCTGGGAGGGAGCTCGCTGTGCTAGTCCCGCATTCTTTTCAGCAGTAATTCCCTCTAAAATGCCTACGGAGTGCAAACTGTAGTAGGGGGCTAAAAGCGTTAACTGTAATAAAGATAATAGCCAACACACATATAAATAAGACTCATTTCCTTTTTAAACCATCATGGGAAAGTCAATTCCCACTGCATGATTGATGGAGACTTCCTAAATATTAATAAATATATTACAGGTATTTACAAGCTTCTGATTTCCTCCTCTGAGGCTACCGTGAAGTGCAGAGCGTAAGTAGGACGTGCTGGGCAGCACCGGGGGGCGCGCAGGCAGATAAACAGCTGCAGTGGATTTGGGATGCTAGCGCAAGCAGCGAGATGGAAAGCTAAAAATAGCCCACTCCACCGAGATCCAGGCAACAGAGCTCCTTCAGGCTTCGCGTGACAAACCAGCCCCCCGCTTCCTCTTCTGCGGAATGAAATGCCAGGATAACGCGGAGCAGCTGTGGCAGAGAGGAAGGGAGGGGAGGGAAGGGAGGGGGAGGCAGCCCCCTGCGCCACATTTCCTAGTGTTTGCTGCAACGTCTGTCAGCAGCCAGGAGGGATTTTTCTAGGGAAAATGGCAGGTATCCATGCTCTGCCCCACAGCAGCTCCACATAAGCAACATGGAGCAGTTTGTACAACCACAGTGCTGTTTGGTGTTCGCACCTGGGCTAGCACAGCAGAGCCTGGCCTGAGCCAAGGGCTACTGGCCATCCTGGGAGGGCAAAGCTGGATCCCAGGGCTCTGCTGCTTCCCCAGAGTTGTCCCGGACACTGCTGAGGCAGAAGGGGACACAGGCGTGCCACCGGGACTCAGGACTCAGTCCTTGGATCCTGCCTGCTCCACATCATCCTACGTCTCTCTCACAGGGGAAAATAAGCACGCTGGATACCGTGCACCTCAGCGGCCTGAGGATGCCAGGGAAGAGGGCTGCCAGCAGAGGATGAGTGATTGTAGTGTGTGGCTGGGGCATTTCCAGGAGAAAATGCTAAGAACAACAACGGGGGAGATACAAAGCGAGATTTCATGCGTTTCTTTCGGTCGGGTTTTCCTGATGCGCTGCGCAGCAAACACACGGCCGGGTTTTGGCACAGAAATGAGAAAAAGTGCTGATGTGACTGAGATCAGGCGACCTTTCCAGCAAGAGCAGAGCCTTCCAATGAGCCTGCCTGTGCTGCTCACCCCCTGCCATCCTACAGCCTCGTCTCACGCCAGTACTCCAGGTGCTTGGAGATTCCCGGTTCCAGAGGTATCCCAAGGAGAGGGCCACAAGAGCTGACCTTACACGGGACAGCTACAACGGAGAGTTAGCCTTGAGCCCTGGTTTTCCTCTTTGCATTGGTTCAGCAAAAGTTAAAAACATTCTTTCAATAAGCCCTGCATATGCAAAAATTCTCATTTTTCCAAGGGGGCGTTTAAAGAAAAATAAAGATGGATGAGTCCCTGGGAAGGTTTAAGGAGACTTTTGCGTGTGCTTTTCAAATCAGCTTAAAAAGATATGACACGAGTGGCTGCTCTGAAGGCTGCAACGTAACATGGAAATACGCTTTGACAGGGAAGCCTTGTTCCCCTGGGCAGCAGGAGGCAGCCCACAGCGGGGCTGGAGCCCAGCTACCACAGGGGAACCAACCAGCCCTGGTGCCCCACGGCCTCCAGGCTGTGCCTTCCCAGGGCTGGGGGAGCTGTCTGCCTTCTCCTGGGCTTATCGATGCATGAGATTTGGACGGGAGAATCTGCTGTGATTAATACATCTTTAAAATCATGTTAAGGAAATCCAGACCCAGCTACTTTGGAGCAGTTCTGAGGTATCTCTCATTAATTTGAAGTATAGAAATGTTAATAAATAGATCTGAAACTTTTCTGCTAGTTCATTCTATAATACACTGCTATATAGATATTAAATATGCCTCAGGGTATTAAAAATTTTATGAAAAAGTTACAGTAGTTGATTTTCAAGTATTAATATCTTGGCTATGTTAGCTTGTTTTTAAATACCAAAATGATCTGGCCCCAAATTACTGACTAAACTCTGGCTATGCCTGAATTTAAAAAAACTATTTAGAATATAAAAAAAAAAGTGCAAAAAAGCATGAGACGTCAGTTAACATTGTAACATTCTTGGAACTTCTAAACACCTAGTCTAGCACTCTTTCGTATGTGAATCAGTAAGGGAAAAAGAATGAAAAAAGGTAAAAGAAAAAAAAGAGAGAGATTGCTCTCAATCTGAGACAGCACCGTCCCAAATTTCAGCAGAACACGATTTTTTACAGCCAAGTTATAAACCCCAGAAAAAATGGGGTTATCAGTGGATATGCTGTCAGACGTAACTATAGCAGTATTTGTGTGCTCCATTATAATACAAATGTACACCTTACCCACCATTTCCTCTGAGTAACGACGAGAACAACTTTACAGGTGTTCAGTTAAAATTAGAAGCCTCCCTTATTTCCCATCCTCCCCATAAACTGTACAACTCTGTCTACTACTAAAATCCACTGCTACTAGTAGTCATCATCATACATTCAAGATAGAAAGTAAACTACTAAAACCTGCTCAGGAGACACTCAGAAGTACACTAAGGCTTAAAAAGTACAGCAGCTCAGGGGAACGGCCAACCACACGGGCAAAGAGCTTCAGGGCGTTATTTTGCCCCAGGACACAGAGACTGTACAGTCCCGTGCTGAACCCTGATCTGAGAGCAACCAAAACAGTTCAAAGAAAGATGGTTTTGACCCCAGTTGCTGAGGCTCCGTGCCTGGTGTGCGCTGCGACCCTTTGCTGTTTCCACTAGGACGTGAGCATTACGAGGGTGGTAATGCCAATATGACTTACTGTTTGCTACCCTGCTAACACTGACACTTTGTTAGGTTTGGTTCTCCATTAAACATTATGTTTTCAGCTCATCTCCTGAAAAATGATTCAAAGCATGGTTAAAAAAAGATTGAAAGCAAGAAAAGGCTTTCTAGTTTCAACGTGCACATACAAAAGAGGCAACAATTTCAAACTACTGATTTTCTTCCAGTGCGAGCAGCTGACCCGTTGCACATCATTCTGCACAGATCCAAACACAGCGCCCTGCGTCTCTGGGAACCCTTGGAGTAGGAAATCCTGTGACCTAATGCAAATTCAAGCCAGTCAGGTGAAACTGAAGCAACGGGATGATAATCCAGTTTCAGCGACCTTGCCCATGGATGATGATCTCATGAAGACCAAAGCAAAGGAAAAGGCACAAGGCTCAGATCTCATTGATAGTCCTTTCAGAGGGGCAGTACTCAGAGGTTCCCGGCGATGACATGTAGAAGGACTGTGTTTTCCTTTTTAACCTGGCTCGCTTGTTGGCCAGAGATAGGCTGCGCCGGCTGGAGTTGATGATTTCTGAAATAAACTTCTTGCAGTCCACACACACCTCCATCGTGCTCCAGTCCTCCATTAATTCTTTGGGAAACTCTTCATGTGACTTATCCACAGATTTGGACCTTGAGGTCAACCTGAAAGGCAAAAGAGCAGGACGTGTCACATTATTTAGCAGCACGGCAGCGTTTTCCTTCAGGAAACAGCACATCAGAATGGTCTCGATTTAAATCCTCCTTTCTCCTGTTCCAAAAACGACACCAGGAGACCAAACACCAGAGAGGAAAGGTTCTGCCAGCAAGATTGCAGGGTCACTAGCTGAGGGTATGTGTAACGTTTACCTTAACAAACACAACCTTATTAATAAATATAAAGAGATGATGTGTTTGGCTAATTTGACACAGCATCGTAGCACTAGTGATTTATGCAGAGGTTTTATTCTGTAGATGACCTCAAAAAGGAGCATTTCTTTTCTATTTAATTTCTCAGATTAGCTTTGACAACCGTCTGCACATAAAATATAAAATCAGTAGATAACTTGATAATGTCAAAGTGAAAAAAAAATAGTTAAAATTAGAATTAGAAAAATTAGGGAAAACAAAGATAAATCTGTGGAAGACATCATTGATTTCCCATTCAGTGAGTGATTCTAAGCCTGCAAAACTTATCTCCAGAGCGTCTAGTCACACCAGAAAAAGCCATGCTAAGGATATTTTTGGGGAGGTGCTACAGAAACACAGTTGTTCCAGACTCTCATTATTTTTCACCTGTAAAGTGAAAAAGGTTTAAGCCATGCTGTTAGCATTGCTATTTCTGTAAGTCAAAGCAATGAGTGGAAGAGACATGGATTTTCAGGCTTCGGAAAAGTTACTACAAGCATTAGAAACATTGACAACCACAAAACAGGTAGACAGCATCCTCCTTATGAATGATAAGTCAGTATGAAACACTTTGGAAGCATTTTCAAGAGACACACGTGAGCTAGGTTGTTTCTCACCTGGACATGCTCCGCAGTGATCGGTGGTGACTGGTAGAGGGTTTCTCTGGCCTCATAAAACTTTCTCCTCTTTGCAAGGTTGAAGGTCCCAGTGAGAAGATGGGGAGAGTAGAATATGGCTTTGATGGCAACCGCATCTGTTGAGAACAGCAGAAGGAACATGCAGTATCATCACAAAAATTACAGCTTTTTAGAAAGAATCTAGCCATAAGTTTGTTGACTTACCTTTTTGCAACACTGTGAGCATACAGGCCTGTGGAAGAAAGCAACAGCATGAATCATTTCACTGGGAAAAACTACATTTAGATCAAGAAGAATGGATAAATGTTTTCAGGAGTTCGAATCCTCCCCCATCCTCCCCTTAAACAAACATTTTTATTTTTAAAGTTTCTTCTGTGTAATAACTTCAGTCGTAACATGAAGCCAAAAGCAAGGAGAAATGCTAAACAAGAACTATGGCTAAATTAAAAAATAGGAAAAAACCAAAATTAAAGAGCTGTTTTTCCTCTAAAGAAACCTCCTTTGGTAAGTGACACAATAAGTCAGTGATTCCATAGATCTCCAGACTTACTGGCTCACTGCTCAACTTAAAATTCTTCATTTTGTCTGCAAATGATTCCTTTTCCCTTCTCCCCCCACCAATACTCCAAAAATAATCCAAAAGGTAAATTGCCTGAAACGCTTTCCCCAACAACAGAGATTACGCAACTGTTGACTGGGGAGTCTGAATAAATTCCATCCACTGTCCCATGAGCATAAAAGACAAACGAGTGTTTCTTTTACTCATTGAATGAAGAGTTTCATTCGAAGAAAGCAATTCTGTCACTTGGGAAGGGACTGGTTTTGCATAATTTTTTTAACATCAACTGTTACAGAAATAAAACCAACAGTATGCAGCAGAAACATCTGGAGGTTTCTAACGTATAAATCAGCATTTTTCCTTCTGAAATAGTACTCATTTATTAACAGATATTGAATATTTACCTCTTACAGAACTGACAAGTGTAAGACCAGGTAAAGAATGAAAATCTTCTTGTTCGACAGCAAAAGCAGAGCTAAAAGAAGAACAGAGGAGTCCACAACGTTAGGCAAAGTCCTGCACAATGACGACTTCATCTGTCAGTCGCCATAAGTGAGACCACACCTGCAGTACTACATCCACTTCTGGGGTCCATATTTCTAAGATGATATTGAAAAGAATGGTCCAGAATTGTATCTTCATATATTTAGAAATACTCCTTTAATTTTTAACCTGAATTAAATACTTGCCAGTTAAGTATTAACTTATTTTTACTCCTCCCTCACTGATTTTTCTGTCATTACTACACAAAAAAAGCAATGGGAAAGTAAGAGTGACAGCAGTAAGGAAGGGTAACTTACAACTGAAGAACACACCAACAAATGGGCATAAATTTAGCCATGAATAAGTTTTGGCTGGAAATTGTTCCTAACTGTGTGGGTCATGCTCTGGGACACAAAGTTTTTGCCTGTCATAACATTTGATGATTTTCTTCCAATCCTACGTTCCTGAAAACTAGAGGAGGTGCAGGAAATAGTAATCTTACTTGAGGAAAACCTTCTTTATAGTGGGATCATAAATCCCATCTATTCAGTTTATTCAAAGGAGGCAGGGATCACAGCTTTAAGAACACTTCTAGGAAGGAAAGGCATTGAACAATGAGAAGTTTTGCAGTCAAACAAAAGATAACATATTGAGATCCAAAGACTCAAGCGAGGCTAGATAAATTTGTTTGGAAATAAAAGCGAACAATTTTAATAGCGGGGCAAATTAATTAAAGCGTCAACTTACTTTGAGATTTGATAAAAGCTCATTACATCTTTAAATTAAATCTGCGTAATAGACACAGGTCTGTAGGCCTGTAGGTAAAATACACTGTGAAGTCAAAATACACTTGCTGGAGGTGTTCAAGAAGCACAGGTCAAAAGTAGAAGAAAAGGACACTGATTCTACCGGTAAATACCAATACCCAATCTGCAGTTTACGTACAAAAATGTGTTAGTTAATGGATTCTCTAATATTAAACCTTCTTCTGGGGTCACATGTTGTCTGACTCCACAGAATCATAAAATTGTCTAGGTTGGAAGGGACCTTTAAGATCATTTCATTCAACCATCAACCTAATTCTGATAAAAAACATCACTAAACCATTTTTCTCTGGTCTTTTTCTCTGAAGGCTTTCATTCTCTCTTTGCTTGACAGTGAGGATTCATATGAAAAACCTGCTGTAATTTCCTACTGCTAGCTGTTACTCTGTTTTCTAGAATGCAGAAGGCATGGGGCAGAAATCACTTTACTCGGTGAAGTTTAAAACACACACATACAGATACACTCTGATAATTTCAAACACTACGGCATTTTTATAGACAATTTAAATAAATAAGGTATTTCTATGAAAAGTTTTGATGTTTCTGCACAAAGTTCAAGGAAGCTGACCCGTATGTTAGGGAGAGATCGGTGGATGTTCCCTCTTCTCCAATACAGGGTAAGAAACAAATGTGTAAACAGGAGGCCTGTGGCACCAGCCCCCTTCAATAAGCTTCAGAGCCTCCACAGACTCAGCCCTACCTTTCCTTTCTTGAGAGCAGTGTAGACATCTTTGTATTGCTGGTACTTCTCCAGCTCCGCCTTCACCAGCACCTGACGGATGTGCATCACCTCCTCCACCGTCAGAGCCAGACATTCCACCGGGTAACAGAACTCCTCCTGGAAGCCAAAAACCCCGTATTATTTCAAAGCCGAATGGCTTCTTCCAGACTTCAACCTAAACAACCAGCCACCTGGTTAGTAACTCCAGAAATAGAGGGTTTCTCCCTTCAAACTGGAATAGCACTGGCTCATTCATGGGCATCACATGAGTTTCAAACCATGGGAGACTGCGTAACTGTGATCTAAATGGTCTGATGTTCAGCCTTCACAACAATGACAGTTTTCTTCATTTTAACTCCCCAAACCACTTGACCCTGTCTGCATTTGTCTTTTATTACAAAGATTTGTTTCAAATCAATCCACGTTTGCCTTTGTAATTTGAAAGGGAAAAGGTAATTTGGCAGATGGTATTAAGTACATTGTTGAAAGTCACACAATTTCTCTGAGACTTTGTGGTGCCCAGAGCGGCCAAGGAAAGTTGTTAGTAGCCCATTCTAGCAGAAATTTTTATTCAGTGGTACCATATCTTGGTGCTCACAGGATCAGAATCCCACCAAGACTACAAAAGGTTATGGCAGTTTAGGCAGAAGAGTTCTCCTTTCTGCCCCAGGAAAGTGACAGCACAATTTAAGCTTTATAGAATAATCTCCAAATATAAAGCAGGAAAACTGCATTATTTGCATATGTTGCATTATTAATGGCAGAGACTCAAATAGAGACCAACAACACAACTTCCCACTTAAAAAATTTTGTGTCTGTTCTGTATTAGAGCATTTAGGAGAATACTGAGTAGAGAGCTCCTGAATTTGGTACCAGAGAATAAAAAGCACCAACCCAATTTGTAATCCAACCCTGTAGTTGATTATACGTTTCCAACAGAAAGACAGAAACCTCTGTGGGAACTCCCATCGCTTTATGCTTAGCGAACCTTTTCAGTCAGCCCAGAGGGGCTACTCTGGGGTAATGACAATGACATGTAATGCTCTCTGAATAAACGAAGGAAATTTCTCCTGCAAATACAAAGACGTGGCTGACAGTTTGGAGATCTCGTTTACAAATTGAAGTGATGAATCGGATTAGCAGTGAAATGCTCCATTTCCATGTACTCAGAGGTCTGTTTCTGTCTTTCCGTTAGATTAAAAAGAAAATCTTTCTACGTTGCAGACCTGGCAAACATTAGCATTTAGGAACCACCACATTTTTAAAAACTGTTGTCTTACCTATCTAGAAAGGGAACACAAAGAAACTTCACTCTGTTTAAGGTACCCCACAAAAGACTAGAATTGAGTTAACCTTGTTAGATTTGCCAGCTAAACCTTTGGGGCACAGAAGGCCTAGTTTTCTGGAAAGAACAAACTACATCAAAAGCAGCTGCAATTTGCTCTGAGGTGTAAAACTGCACAGCCCAAACAAAATCCCCTCTGTTCCTTATGAGCAACCTTACAGCTAACCAGCAGCTCTCAGCGTCTCGCTCGGGGTTCTTCCCATAGCAACTGCCTCGCCATGGAGAAGGCACGGCTGAAGGCCGGGGCGAGCCGGGAGAGGAAGTGGGTGGGAAAGCGTGATGCACACAATGCCAGCAAAACCCCTCAATTCTGCATCGTGGGAGACTGGGAGAGACTGTCCAAGGTGAATGAGGCTGACTGAATGCCCGTAATCAATCAGAGCTTTAACTCCTTTAGAAATAAACTTCTTACTTGAAGCTCTTCCTTCCCCCTCATGAACGCCCATTCCTTTAATTTACAGAACGATGACGTCAGGGAATATTGCTCCTTTGAAGAAAGTCTGCGGATCTGCTATGGGTGTAGAGCAGGTACTAGGGGAATAGTGTGGGCCTGTTGTTGTACCAATCGAAAATGATTATCACTAATGCAAATAGAAATCGCTAGCAGGCAACAGGGGAAACATAGGAAATGTTCACATGTTTAAATGCTAATGTTTTAATTCCAGAGGTTACACAAGGACAACAAAATGTTAATGCAACATTAAATGAAAGATAAATATTATGCTGGTTTCAGAAAACAGCTTGATCATTTTTTTTTTCTCCTTTTCGGAATAGAAATAAGTACACGAGAAAATCTTTTGTTTCAACACTAGCTCTAAGGCATCGAAAGTAATTAAAATTAAGCTGAGCTCTGACTAAATGTCATTAAACAATGATGCTTTGGAGTTATTGCTCAAACTCCCAACCGTAATCTGCACCCGAGTTAGGCAGCTCCAGGAGAGAGGACTTCAGCTCTCTGCAACATTTGCATACAACACAACATACTGAAGACAAAATGTGGTTTGAATGGTCTTGATTTTCTGGAATTGTACTCAATGCTCATTTTAATATTAAAGATGAGTCAATATTCTTATTTTTGAAGGGAAAAAAATCTTACTTAGAAAATACCATCTTGAACTGGAAGTTTCCATGGCCCTCATGAGAATTGGCTTAACACTTTGACTGTGCAATCTTATTATATACACCGTAATAACTTAAGGTGTATGTGTGCTATGTGTGTAATTTTATTTTTTTTTACTGAGGAAAAGCAGGTAGTAAGAGTTACATATCCATAATGTGAAAAAAAAGCGCTGTGTAGGTCATTCTCAGCATACACACTCCTAATAGGTCCTTATGACTAACACATTTTTACTCTAATATATTCCTTGTAAAACTTCTCATCAAAGGATGTCAGTAGGCATTCAAATGAGCTGCCCTAGGAAACTGCAATACGAACAAGTGCCAGATTTCTCTCTAAAATTCTGCAATTCACAATTAGTCAAGTACTCTAAACTCTTGTTGCTTTTGCAGACTAAAAGTTTCTAAGAAGTCACTGGATATCTGAACTATAAACTCTCCTGCAATAGGTTTCACACTGTCACTTACTGGTCGGGACATGAAAAAGATGGAAAAAATTAAATTATTCATGTTTGTTTCTACATAAATGAATTAGTTTTTCTTTTCAGTGGATTTGCCTTCCTGGTACATAGTTATTAGTTATTCTGCAAGTTCTGATACGTAAGTGTGCTGAGGACCAACACCATATGTAGGTTTTCAAGTAAAACAGATTGCAAATGCCCTTCCATTCTACAGTGTATCTCGTTAGAAACAGAACCTTATTCTTTTCAACATAGTCCAAGGATTACAACAGCTTTGCTGGATTTTTGCTGCAGGATCTTCATGTGCTGTAACATTTAAGTCTGTCCCATTGATAATCTTGTGATGTTGCATTTTTAGTTTGCTGTCCTTTAGAACTGATTTCTTTTCCCCGTGAGGTGATTGAAGACACACAAATATCCTACACACATTGAAATCAACGTCAATCAGGTGCAATGTCCCAGCCTAAGCTTTAATTCTTGCCACAGCTTAGGAAGTGCTCCCCTAGGAGGGAACATGCTGGTGAAGGTGATTTCCAAAGCCAGCAAAAAGAGGCAAACCTTTGCGGGTTTCCACCTGCTGGCAAAAGCTCTCTCACAGAGATAGTACATAGCCCCTGCCACCCCGCACATGGCTGCTTCAACGGGATGAGAGCTGAGCAGAGAAGCTGTTTGCATAGTTGAAAAAAGTGGTCTGAAAGTCATCCTTGGAAATAAACTGGTTATCCTAGGAACCTGAACAATAGATAGGAAGCAAAGAAGCGAATGCTGTGTATAAATGAAACCATTAGCTTTGGTCCTTCGGGTAATGAAAAAAAAAAAAAAAGATAATAATAATTATAATGAAAAAAGCAAACAGACTACAAAGGCATCCATATGTACATCTCAGGACACTGGCTTCATCTCACTGCGTAAAGCACAAAGTCAGCTCATTATAGCAAGGACACCACCAGGGCCGAACCCCCAGAATCACTGAGCTGCCCTGCCTTTCCGTGTGGCACTGGGACGGTGACGTATCCAAAGGACTAATTTTGGCGTTTTTCCAAGTTTGTTTCCCCTCCCCACCTACTGAGGTCTAACTCTGATGAGATGCCAGTTCACAAAACCATCGTTAGTATGCAAGACAGTGCAGTTTCTTGCTAATCCTGCTAATAGACTGTAGCGAACCCCTGCCTGTTTTCACGGGCATTGAGGGCTATTTATTGACGAGGTCTCTTTCACCTTGAAGAGAAACTGCGGTCACAGGAGCAGGTGATAAGAAATGAAACTCCATCAATCCTGGAGGAAGGGATGAAGAAGTATGAAGTCAAATAAAAAATAAATAATATTCTACACGTATTGAGAAGCGTTCGCTCCGGGAACGGCAATGTTACATATGCAGCATCTGGCGCAGCCACTGAAAGAAGCTGGCGTCTCTCCGGGGAAGGAAAGACTTGCAGTACACCAAAGCGTGGAATTGGGCCGGTGCCAGCATATCAGAAACCATCTACCAAAATGAAAAACAAAAGTATTGTGGGAGTTGTCCATCACACCCTAGAGGGCACTATTGCCAAGTCAAAGAATTAGCACTCTAGGCGTCAAATAAAATAGGTTCTTATTAACACAACATCATTTCACTACTGATTTTCTTCCTCGCTTCATAGTCAAAACCAAGCTGGGTGACAGTTCTCTAAAGATTAAAAAAAAACCCAAACCACCAAAAAATCCAAGCACAAAAGAAACTAGCAAACCCTTTCCCATGTGTTCCCACATTAGTCTGACTTATCTAATGTCTTTTTCTCCCTTTTCCTTTAGTATTTTTGGGGGGGAGCAGAATAATTAAATTACTTTTCCTGCAATTGTTTGATTTTGTATATATTCTTCTAGGCATATGTCAGTGAACAGACTGACTGAGGAAAAATATGTATGTGGGCAAAAAGGTCCTGTTAAGAACTTGGTTGACCTACTTGAAGTAACAGCCTCATATATGAGATTTTTAAGTTGCACAATCCCCTCCCAAATACATATGAGATCAGTACTACGATGTAACATATTTAGATACACTAAAAGTGTGATGGAGCAAATGCCTCAGTATAACATATAATGCCTTCTCCCCTCCTCCCTTTAAACAATACGCCTGTGAACAACTCTGGGCCTATCAGCAAATAAAGCTTGTGCTTCCACACATAGCGAGTGCCGCAGGTGATGACAGGGCAATCCATTTTATATGGCAGTGTCTATATATGCACCCTGAAGGTACCCTCCAGCTTGATTCTGGTGCAATACATTCTGCTCCAGGTTCACTCTGGCAGAAGTCTACTTGTGCTGTGTGTTTATCAATATGCTACCTGACCCTCACCTGGAATGAGAAACTACCCTCTACTTTGAAGGATATAATAAACAAAATCCAGCAGACCCTCTGGAAAGAAGAGGAGGAAGCGTGTTGTGGGAATATTTGGAGATTATTTTCTTGTTACCGTTCAACTTCATCATCTAATAGGTTTGGATCCTGGCCACCATCTCTTAGGCCAACAAGAACACTCTTCAAAGCCCATTAATACCACTGCACTATAAGACGGGGTGAGTGAAAATTCCCTTCCTTTCAACAACCGGGATGTGTTTATCGATTTCTCTATTCACCAGCACCTCATGGGGCATACTTCAAAACCCTGCTGGTAGGAAAAAAGACGAGGAACATATCCTGCATGAAATTACAAAGCACTAATCAGTATGTCAGCATAAACGAACCAGGATTTCATACCCTTTGCTGTTTATACTCTGTTGGAAAACAACTCTCAATTAAAGCTAATTGATCAAATGCACTGTACTTTCTTTTCAAGCAGTAATACAGGTTTTTGCCTCAGTAACTTCAACAAAGCAACACGGGCAAACTTTGATTTAGATTACGGAAAGAGCTTTCACATGTATAAACATTACCACACAAGTTCTTAAGGTGGGAAGAAAAGAAACCATTCCATTCATTCAGCAATTAACTAAAATACTCCCAATAACTAGAAAATTCCCCCAAATGCCAAAATAGATCCACTGTTTGGAATCGTCTCTATTCAAATGGAAAATCAGTAAGGTGAAGTTCATCTGTTTTGGTAACATTCTGAAATAAAATCAAGACACGTGGCTTTACCCAGAGTCCTAATCAAAGTGCAAATGTTTTCTGAGGCACCTGTACCTGGGGTTTTGGATAAATACACTAGAGAGGCAAAGTTCAAATCTTGATTTCAAAATGTCTTTAGTAGCCAAAGGCTGTTTCTGAATTGAGGAGTTTTCTTTGAGTCAAGTTCTAATCACACTGAAGCCAAGTTTTAATTTTCATTATACCCTTAGCATGCCTCTTTTTCTCTCTCCTACCACCCACTCCACTTACAAGTGATCTGGAGCTCTGTTTTGAAGGTGGTAGGAACTGTCTGACATTGGTTGGCGTTTCCTTTTCAATGGAGTGTCGTCTCTGAGGTGGCTGCCGTCTCTCAGGCTGTGGCGTAGATGATATGGGCAAGAACTTTGGAGGCACTAAAGATTCAACCAGTATAGAAAAATTAGTTCTGTTGGATAACATTGCTCAGTAATTAAACTAGTCACCGACTTGCTAGAATTTCCACTACTGGTGGCTGACGTTACACATCCATACTCAGAACATCTTCAAGACAGGTACCACATTCATCACAATTTGCAGATTGAGAGAACAGAAATACTCATAAACCTAACAGATATAGGCATGCTACTGTCTAGTTACCATTGTATATAAACTCAGTGCTTCAGGATGTTGGCTTATTCCACTTATTTCACCATCGTGCACACAAAGTACATGCATAGATTACATGCTTCATTACAAAACCTTTCCAGTGAAACTGAAGCACTTTGAAACAAATGAAAAATATTGTTACACAGTAAAGCCTGCAATAATTATGCCTGAAAAAAAGAACAGATCCTCTCTTCTTCCCAGTAGGTACTTATGAGAAATCTTGGTGATTTCTATGTGTCTTTCAACCGAGGACATTCACTGCAACAGTGACACAGATGAAGGAAACATTTAAATTGGTCTTAGGCGAGAATGTGTTTCTGCAGCAACAAATTCTTTTATGAGATGAGTGTAGCTACACTACCCCCCACTCACCCTCCATTCCTCTACAGTTCCACAGTAAGTATGAAACCTTCTGTTTCACAAAGATATCCACATACAGTGGAGCCTAATGCCTTCCAATTCTTAATCACATTTCACCTAATTCAGTGGGTTCTAGGGTTCAGCTTTAGGTATTTATTCTATTAACAACAGTCAGCTTCAGCTTTCTATAAACGTTTCAGACAAAGTTCATAGAACAGAAGACAACAGAACTGTGTAAAAGCAGCCACTGGGCTCTCATCAAAACTCACTCTTTCTGCTGCTGGTACCTTCTTGAGAGGGGTCTTCCACTTGTGAAGGCGAGATGCTGCTGCTACTCGTTGATTTGTGCACTGACTCCTCCTGGGTGGCAAGAGGAAAAGAAACAGAATTCCTCAGGGACTGTTTTTCCTTCTCTTACTACTTCTTAGCACACAGAAATCACAAGGTATCAAAGGTATTTTGCACCACTCAGTCACTCAACACCCTAGAAGAAGACCTGAGAAAAACATTGATTCTTCCCAGCACTGAGTAAATGGAATTTTCAACACTCATTTTTTTGAGAAACTGGAAAAAACGGTACATGATTGGAATTCAGTGTACCCAACTATCGCATTAAAGAACAAGATCATAAGAGAGGTACACGAATCCATTGTAACTTGCTAATTTTTCTCACTGTATTCAAGAACTACCAGCGACTTGCAGCTCCAGGAGATACTTAACTCAATTTTACACCTCACATTAGCAAGGAATCAGCACTTGGATTTCTCTGGTCTCCAAAGGAAGAAGAGCCACTCATACAAGTGACTCGGGAAAAGAGAAATTAATCTGATCTCCACTGCACTGTTCTCTAATCCCTAATCTAGGTCCGTACCTCCTTTCTTCTGTATTGAAATCTCACTCATTATATAAGCACGTTTCATCACAACAGCCAAAAGCAATTCCTGCAAGATAAATGAAAGTGAAACGGGCTTTGACTAACACCTTTCAGCTATCTGAAGCATTATGCCACCCAAGTAATTAAACCCTTTGCTTTCACCTAAAACCTCTGCCTTTGGCTACCAGAAACCAGGAAGATACAGATCATCACAGGAGCTTCCCAAAGGAACAGAGTGGAAGGACTGAGTGTGAATGCTCTTTAGCTCTAATGTGAATGCTTTTAACCAAGGAGATTTACATCATTGAAGTTGTCGAGATTTACAGATCAAACAAGTGACCTGCTCTAAAATCCAGCAAGTGGTTGAGCTTCTCTCTCACAAATTTCCTTAGTTACATGAACCGCAAGCAGGGAAATCTCCACTGGCTGAAAGATTGCCTTCTTTGGTAACACTAAGTAAGAAAAAAAGTAGCTGGCAGGATCACCTCAATGAACACCATGCACCACAGGGCAGAGGCCATTCCAAATTCCCATCAGGTGATCTCTGCTCTACACTTAGCCCAAGGGTATGCGTTGTGTGTGAGGACACTGCGATGTATACTGTTCCCACATACAGGCCACAACACAGTATTTTGCAAAGGGACTCAAACCAGCCCAGATCCCCAAACAATATATTCACTTTAACACATGAAGAGTGACCCGGCAAAACAGTTGTGATGGGAAGCTTGTAGGGAGGTTCGAGCAGCACATTTAACTACATCAGTTGTTTTACCCAACATCTGGGACCACGTACTTTCCCACAGACAGTTAAACAATCAGAATTTTCCAGGTACTGAGAAAGCTGCAGCTTTAAAGGCCATCACCTTAAAACATGTAAATATGTTACTGACATGATTTTTGTCCGGATAGCTGCAGCTTCATTAGGAAGATACCGTTTTCATATCTGTATCAAAAATCACTATTAGATTGCTACTTCTTTCAGCCACACAAAGCAAAATGGCACTTCCTGCTCCCTCTCTGAAACTGTGATTCTAGTGACGATGCAGAAAAAAAGCAAGGACAGAAAGCAGGAATGGGCTGTACAATATTCATCCTTGCCAGCAAACAGGCATAGGGCTGTATCAGACCTTCCCTTTCACCTCTGGCTGGCAATACTGAGTGTTGGGGCGTAGGCTGCATCACAACACAGCTGAGAGAAGAACAAAGGGGATGCAGGAGGAAAAAAAGGCATCTGCATCATAGCTCATTTAGAGGTCCTCAGCTCAGCAGTGCAGATATTTGCAACCTGTAATTTAGGGCATAACATAGTCATAATTTAACTACCAGTGAGTAACTCTAAATAGGTTAAGCCCAATTCAAATTGCAGGCAAAGAGGTGGCCGAGTCATTCATAGGCAATCAGGACAACACATATGCTCGTCTGTGTGTTACATGCAAAGTAAAAGTCAGGAAAGAAGTAAGACATTCTGACAGAGCGACCTTCACTTTCTTCAAATGTTCTACATCCCACCCCCCTCTTTAGCTCAGAAAAATTTCACCCAAACTCCCTTCAGTTTGTTTATTTACACTACTTTAGCACTGTTCCTGAGCCCCAACCTGTATTCTGCTGAGCATCTTAATCATCTCAATCATCTTATTTGCTTCACCAGTAACTTCTGTTGACTCAAACCAGCACAGCATCTGTTCTCTGTGACAGCTCGATGTGGCTGATTTATTTTCAATTTATCTTTTGCTGTATGTTCCAGAGCTTGTTCTATATGACTTTGCTTGTCTATACAGTATTCCCTAATCCATAGTAACAGTCAGACATATTATTTTTCCCCTCTACAAGGATCACTTCACATTTCCCTTTACAAAATCTTCTTTTACTGACTTCTGCTCATTTTTCTGTGTGAAATATCATGCTGTATTAGCTACAAACTGGGAAGCTGTAAGTTCAAGATCCAATTCTCATTGGCATGTCTTAATATTCCTGCATCCTGCCCAGCTTCATTCATATTAACAAAACCTCATATATAGCTTCTATTGTAATTTTAAAGACTGCTGAGCAACTTCAGAATGCA
The DNA here is from genome assembly GCA_028565335.1 of Limnodromus scolopaceus. Classification (NCBI taxonomy): domain Eukaryota; kingdom Metazoa; phylum Chordata; class Aves; order Charadriiformes; family Scolopacidae; genus Limnodromus; species Limnodromus scolopaceus. The sequence continues at coordinate 104,221,755 of JAOXNO010000013.1, read as the reverse complement.
AATCTCTTCTGCTTTCAGAACAGATGCACCAAATTATGCACCCACACAAGCCACCCATAGGATAACCCCTAGTACAAAGAGGGTCAACCGTTCACAGATCAAGAAAGTATGCAAAGAGATAAATTTTTCCCCACGTATATTTGTCCTCAGCCTCCTAACTTTCAGCTGAGGCGCCTTTGTAAGCACCCTGTCAGGAAATCCCTCCTTCCCCATTTATTAAAGAGAAAGAGAGTCAGGGAAGACTGCCTTCCCCAGGCTAAAATTAGCCTCTGTGAATAAACCCCGCCTGCATGTGCTTTCCGGACAGCTTAACTTTCAGAAAGGTCCAAACTCAATTAATATTACTACTGGTGCAGAAGACAAAGCTCATTCTTGAGGATGTAATGTTGTCATTTCTTGAGGATCATATACAATGGAGCTTTTAAGAGAGAGCTTTTTAGAAGCTTTTCTCCTCTTTATGCTTTTTTACATCTTTAACTCTTCATTTGAGAGAGAATGGATTCAAAGTTTTTTCCTCCATCTAAGTGGTATTTGCTTGTCCCTGTCTGGGAAACATTGGTTGGGTGTTACTTCCCAAGCCTACATAGCAAACTAACGCCCTGACATTTGCACCAGACTGCAACCCCTCTGGCACAGCTGATGCTCTTTTTTTAACAGCTGGTACGGTGAGGCTGGCCTCACATCTGAGGCCTTTAGTGACAGCTTCCGCACGGGCGCCAGAAGGCTGCAACACATTTGCCTGCAGTCCCGAAAGCATAATTGCTACATACACACTGTGGACAGATACTGGGCATTTAGAAAAATAAGTAAACACTGGGTTTAAGGCCAAAATTAGCATTTAACCTTTTTAAAGAATATTCTCATTTTTGAGGTCTGATCTAATGCTTTTGAAGTTCTGTGGGCTGACAACGCACTCATGGAAAATTCAGATTATAATCTGCAAAGTCACTTCTCATCTGATCAGATCAGCAAATTAAGGAATAAGACTCAATTCTGCCAAATCAAGAAGCAAGTTGTGTCCTGATTTTTTTTACCTCTGAATCTGAGCTGTCAAGTTCAGCCAACGTGGGAGCCTTGAGGAGTCTCTTGCGCTGTACTGTCACTTGCGTGGCCCCATTCTGCTTTCCTTGTGGGGCCAGGCCACCGTTCACTACAGAGTCATCCAATAATTTTCTTCCAGCCTCTGGCGTAGATACATCTAGCAAAAGAAACAGAACAATTCGTGTTTGGACCTAATTTTTATTTTGCCTTCTCAAATCTTACTGCCAAGGCAATACACACAAAAGGGAAAAAAATATTATTGTGATAATTATATGTGTGCAATTATTTTACTTTAGCAATACGGTGCTCAGAGAACTACAGGCAATGGCTTTTGGTACAGAAGCAAGATGAAAGAATGAAAGCAGTGAAAAAAGCAGCAGTGCACAGTACTAAGAACCAACCCCAGACTAATACCAAAATAGCCCTGTGATAAACCCCAAAATATTCTTCCTTCAACTTATAATTAACCATATAACAAGTACAAGAAGAATGCACAGCTGTATCTGGACACGTGGGTTTCCGGTGAATCTGAAGACAACACCACACAGAAATCAGAAAGTTTAGCACGGAGTAAGCCTAGTTTTTCCTGCGAGGAGAGAACTACACTTTACTCTGCAGTATACAGAGAAGGAATGAAAATGAGCTAAATAACTAGCATTCATCAAAAATATGCACAATTCTTAGGTCTGCATGGTCATTTGTATTAAAAATATGTCTGTGATGTCAAATCTTCATGGAACAGCAGAAACATCAGGCTCCAGCTCTATTTTCATCTACATGAGTTTTACAAGGATATAACTCCACTGAATAAATGACTCGGGATTTCTGCCAGTGTGCAATGAAGATGCATCTAGGATAACATGAGCATTGGGTCTGCAGTGCTTAGCCTAGCTTAGCTTAGACATTAAGATAATGACCCAGGCTTTGATATTTTAGGAGAGCTTAGAGTTCAGTCTGATAAATCAGTTTTATCCCTGTAAAAGTACAAAGTGCAGTATTCCAATCTGGAGAAAATTATGTTGGAGGGAAAAGGAAGAGAAGCTTGTAATCTCCCATTTGCATGTATGCCTAAGCATCTGGTCTTTCGACAAATGTATTTTTCTACCCATGTAATTATAGGACTCCTTCCCCAGTCTTGTAATAACAAAGTACCTCCAGGTATTTTAAGGCTAGGATAATGATGAGTTATTATTCCCATTTCTATACATGGTGAAAAGAGGAGGTCAAGTGCCTTTGTACCTTAGGTTACTGGGAGGACTATGACAGAGAAATGATATCACCCAGATATTCCCAGTGCCAACAGCGTAAGGACTCACACATCATTTGGAGTTACTCACATAGTTGCCCTGCTATAAACAGACACGGTCACTGCTGCTACAACACAATTTGCATTGATAAAACCCGTTCTTGCACTAGGTAAGTTAAAACTATGGAGTCTAGACAGAGCCTCAGTTGCAGTAGTAGGTCTGTTTTACAACATTCTCACCAGAGCAGCTATTAAAAAGGAATGAGAAGACAGATAAGTTAAATAAATATACATTTTAAAGAACTAATTAGGTTATTATTAAATGCTAGAAACTGAGCTAGAAAGGACAGGGGATGTATTATAGTTCCTCTATAAATCTTACCTTCAACTGGGAGTGTAAGAAAAGGCAATTATTTGGACTATTAGAGTCATGGTGACATTCCAAGCCTATGAATCTGTGTACTACAGTGTTATTACTGCCTTCAGGTCCTCCCTACAAAGAGTTGCAATCAAAGACTTAGACTCTCTAGCCCTTAGTTCCTATCTTCAAAGGCTTTGCTAATGGGTGTCCTGACTAGCACTATGGCTTATAGGTCATGAGTTCTTTTCCTCCTAGATTCCTGCGAGTACAGCATGGGCGTCCTCCACATCAAATGCATTCCTGCTCTAACAACCGCTCAACACAACCCCAGAAAGTGACAGCAGCAAAACAGAACCCGAACTGCCTCACCTCCCTGCTGCCAATATCGCTTCTTGAAACCTCATAATTAGCTGGCATGCAGTTGATTGAAGAAGCTCAGGGTTTCCCAAATGAGAAAGACAAAACCCTTTGATTTGTCTTTTGATTGCACAGGGCAGTTCCAGAACAGATTGTCCAGTGAAGCTGCCCGGGCACCAAGAACACAACAGCCAAAGGTGGTGTCCCTCCTCCCAAAACCTGCCTGGGTGGTGACTCTCCTGCCTCTTCAGGGCAGCTGAGGAATGGCCTGTGAGCATTGTTGGACTCACTGGAATAAAAATGATGGGAAGGCCGACAGTATTGCCCTCTTCCCAAATTATAAAACACACAATAGCTCTGGGGAAAGGAAAGAGGAGGGAACAACCACCAGACATCCCCTAGCACTACAGGAGGTGATGAAAGGGATATCCAGTTTTCTGCTATTTTCTGGTTTGTTTGGGGGGTTTTTGGTTTGTTTGGGGGTTTTGGTTTGGTTTGTTTCCTAAGAATTTAGATGCCATTTCTTTAGGCCCCAGAAAGGGAAATTTCTGATCCATTTTGGAGATAATTTATGTAGCCAATCACCATTTACAAAGCCTAAACCAGGTGTTATTTAAACTCAAAAATGCATGAGTTGTTCAAAAACATTGTTTATAAAAACTTCTTGGAATACCAGAGACGATTTAGGTGCATTGAGAATACAATCCATAGTATTTGTTTTGAAGGGCTCTTCAGGAGGAAATGTCATTTATCACTATTCTTTCCTCTAAAGAAAAAAACAGGGAGTATTTTTCACAACTTGCAAACACTAAATAATAAAACATCAATAAACCAACAAATTTTACAACAGTAAAATTAGAAAACCATTATATTTATAAAATCTGTTTTGAAAACAGTGCTCGAGTTCAGTTTATCATTCCTGCACTTACAGTACCAGATATATGTGAATGAAAGGATTATTGTAATTTAAGGAAGGGATCATGACATTTTACAGTTTCACCTAAGAGATTTCAACAAAAATAACTTGTTTCAAAATTAAGCCCAGGATTTGTTAGTAGCTACAGACCAAAAAATGATTACTTTAAGCTATTTTAGTGATGTACTCAGGCAAAAGAAACATTACCATGTGGCAAATAATTGTACATCATCATAAACAAGATAAAATTAATCAGGATAAACAAGTCAGGAGCAACCATTAGACTAATGCTTATAGAAATGAATATGACAGCAGAAATTAATAGACAATTCTTTGAAACAAAAGCCTAAATTAATTTTTTTTAAAAATGGGTAGTAGTTTCACAACCTCTGGTTGCATAAAACATCTAAATGTTTTGGAGGTGATTCAAATTTTGTTAAAAAAAAGGTTTGCGTGAGTAACACTCTGGGGTTAAGATTTTCTTAGAGAGTCAGACACACTGGGAGAGTGTCATTTCTCTGCGTTTTCAGGCAGCAAGTACAATGAAAAGTATCTGCAAATTGGATGAATATGTTTGGTTTCTTTTGAGTTTCTCCTAAGCTATCATTACAACAGGCAAATGAAAGAAGAGAAGGTCTTGATTTGATTACTTGATCTTTGTGTTGGTCTTCCCTGACTAGCCTTAAGAAGAGGGAGACAAAAAACAAACCCACCCTAGGATAATATGAAATGCACCTTTATTTACATATAAGATTATGTCTCTTATGAAACAAGGAATTAAGCAGACCACAGATTACATGCAAACCAGAGCAGTCATGTAACCATACGCTGTCTGCCTCCTAACCAGCTCTCCTTGGCAAGCAATGACAAGAGAAACCTGAATTTTGGTCTGTACAGCAAATGTACTCCTCAACCTTACTATTTTTACATTAATTTTATAAGAAGGCTAAAATGGATTTGCAGAATTAATATAGCTATATGATGATGATAATATACTGGGAAAGATTTTATAATGAATAATGGTAACAAAGATGTGCTGTTCCTTTCAATGGACTTCCATGTTGATGTCAAACCTGAGAACTAATAAATCAGTATAGCAAAGTGCCACTCTTCTGCTGGTGTTTGTATCACATTTATTATTGTGTTATTGAAATTAAGAGATTACCAGGACCTGGTAGAGTTTCTTCCTCACACTGGTCTGAGGCAGAAATCATGTAAGGCCAACAGTGATACACATCATCTCACAGGGCTGGGAACAACAGGAATGATCTCCCTGAAGTTTGGGTTTAAGCGTTTCTGTTCCCTTTTTCTTCTCTCCCTGCACCTCCCTGCCCCCAAAAGGTACAAGCTGTTTCTGAAGTAACAACTTCAAAGCAGCCATGCACATACAGCTTTGAGGTAAGAACTTGAGTGTTAAGAGCAGGAATGGCTGGTCTTTTGAGCTACATTCAATGCAGTGCGTAGAAGCGAAGCTGCTTTTAAGCTATTTGTCTATGAGAAGAAGCAGGCAATAACTGCCCTGGTCCTCAGTTGATATCCGAGTACCTCTCAGATTACTCTCATTACAGGTGGCTACTGCTCGCTCCTTCTATTCTACCAGCAGGAAACAGCAGCGTGAAAGGAGGACCCAGGCATCCCTCCTCTCCTCTTCAGGACGACAACAGCTGGCAGATGTGTGGAGCCGGGCAGAGTGACACACCAACTACGCCAGCTTAGTGCCAGCTAAAGTCTTCTCAGAATTGGTCTGCATCACCCCAGCTGCAGACAGCAAACATAATAAAAGCCTGCACCTGTCCTTTGGCACTTGGTAGGAAACATTTCTGGTTTTCATCTGATTTGTGTTTGTTCATGACAGCAATTCCACCAAGCAGAGAGCAACGAAAGCAGTGAAAAAACAAGTATGTGGAAACAGCGATCACAGAATGAAAACATAGTAGAGCTCCCCTGCCTCCAAAATAATGAAAAAAGTAAAAGCACGCAAAGCAATAACATTCAAAACTACCACTTATCTGCTTACTATCAACATCCCAGCCCATCTAATTCATGCTCATTCAGATGAGCATGATACTGCTCATCTGGCGTCTCACATCTACCTAACTGGAATGTTTTAATCATCCTGAATTTACTTCTAAAGACAATTTATCAGATCACTCAGTCACGCCATAAGATACTACTTGCTCAGAACCACATAACTTGAAAAAACCAGAAACAATCACATTTGGAAGATGGGTAAAGAAAACAGGAAGAGTTCTTCAATGGTCAGTCAAAAAGAGCAAATCCAAGTACAGTATAGATTGCTATGGAGCTACTTCTTTAAAATAAAAACATTATGATAATGAATTAATGGATTATGAAGGGAGCTTTCACAAAATACTGTTTGGATTTAAACAAATGAGGATGTCTCGGGATTCTTAAAAAGAAAAGGCAAAAGAAGAAGCAAACAGACACATGCAGAAGGACAGATCTGAACATTTCCCTTTTGTTGGTCACTGGCACATTCGGTTGTATAGTCTTAAAACTGAAGGAACTTTTGGCATATCTGAAAGCAGCAATACTGTTTGAAAACTGAACTTTGCCTACTTATGCTTTTATCTGACCCCCTGGGGTCCCTTCAGCTTTCAGTGGAGTAAAACGTGATACCGAGTACATATATAATTTGAATCCCACCGGGCAGCTGTAGTAGCTGTACAATGTGCCATCAGAGTAAGGTTTCACAAAAGGGCTTGAGCTGGATGAACAGCTTGCCACCGCCTCCGACAGGGAGAGCCTGTTCCTTCCTCCCATCCACCCAGGCTCATCGTCTGCCCTCAGCCAGCTCTCTGATCATCTGATCAGATAGTAAGCAGGTTTAAATCACCAGAAGAGTGGAAAACCAACCCGCTAAAAAAAATAAAAGCGTTTTTTTTTGGTGGGTTACATGAGTTTAACAAGGTCATCTTGTGAATAAATGAGCAGGGCTGGCACAGAAGAGGAGGGGGAATCACATCCTTAGAGAGGAGCTTGGGGAGGAGAGGGAGCAGCGAGGGTCCCTCCTCACCTCCTGACAGTGGCAAGCTGTTCACCTGGCTCAGCCAGAACATGAGGCCACGTTCGCAGAGAGGTCACTTGTGAACTTTGCTCCCATATGACAAAACTACTGTATTTTTTATATGCTGGTAATCAAAAAACTTCTATATGGTCTTTGTAATTCACAATATGGTAGCATTTCAGTCAAATGATGCCTTTCTACAGGGAAAATAACCACATGAGGCCAAAGGGTGCATGGAGAAACAGAGGACGAAAACTCTGCAAAAGTCCCAAATGAGCTTCTTCTACATGCAACTGGAAGGAAATGGGGAGGGTACAGCTGCTGTTGCTTCATCACAAAATGAGAGCATGGATTTATTTGGAGACTGTTTTTCTTGGGAGTCACCTAGGGGAAATCAGGTAAGAGCTAGCATAAGAGCTCTCCTCAGCAGACAAACCTTTGAGGCTAACATAGAATATTTCCGGCCTCAATGATGGAGTCTTTTGGGCCTGAGCATGCTGGAAAGTTAGTGCATGAGGGAGGAATGAATCTATTTTCTGGCTAGGAGGCACAAACTCTCTCTGACGTTGCTGTCTCTGAAGTAGAACATGTTCATACAGTTACTGAACATCCTAACTAATGGTCCACCAAGAGGAACCTTTAAATTTGCTATTAGATAGCTGATGAAGGATTGGCTATTGAATCCTCTGTATCAGCTATCAGCAACAAACCTTAGCAATTTATTTTGCTAACCAGTAAAGAAGGAAGGTTTAGCCTCTTTTAAGTGAACGTCTTTGATTTCACAACTCACAAAGTATTTAGAGTAAAGGCAGTAGAATTGACAGATCCTTTCTAGATTAGTATTCATAGATGTATTTCATGAAATCTAGAAAGGTAGGTGAGTTCAAAACTAGTTTTTGGATTTTTGTGAGAAATTAAGTAGTGCAAAAGATGGGCTAGTCAAAAAGTGAGTGTAAAGACACAAGGGTCAGATTAAAAAATAAGTAAATCAGACTTGAAGGTGACACTGTATTCTGCAACCCTTTTTAGACTTTGGAATATCTCTGGGCCACCTTATTTTGTTTTGTTTTGTTTTGTTTTTTTTAATAGACTTCCAGCACTCCGTTTCAGGTGAAATACAGTTTTTTCCTATACCTAGGCATCCTTTTGTGGCAAGGGAAATGTAGGTATTAATAAGTAATTTATCTTAATTTTTATTTTCACTGACCATATCTTGGAAGAATCCCTTCAAGTTTCTTTCTTAAATGGGAGTTCAACAAACAGATGGAACAAATTTCACAATAACCACAATAACCACGTCAGGTGTTGTTGCACCTTTTACCTGACAAGTCAAAACTGTAAGACATGCTAAGTGGCCGCATTGCTGTAAAAAAGAAACAAAAACAAAAACAAAAAGAAAACGATTCAGCTATTAGAAAAGCAGAGGGGCAATGAAACCAAAAGATTAACTCCACTTGAGACATTTTGGATTCTGTTGACTAAATCTAAAATGTGTCAGACATGCTATTGCTGTACTGTAGTAAAGCTCAAAGTCTGAAAACTACAGTAGCATAAATGGGGCTTGCAAACAGAGCAATTATAAATATAGTTGTACAGTTGTCGAATGAGGTCTTTGGAATTCAATAAATAAAATACCAAAACAAGAGGCAAGTATCTTAAAAATGGAATATTTTCAATTAAAATGAAAGAAAGAAAGGGGAGAGGGAAAAGAGAGAGAAGAGAGAAAGAGCTGAAAAAAAAAGGAAAGTACAAAGCCACATTTCACACAAGTTTCAGTGACCTGAAATAAAGATATTTCTAATTTCTTTAAGCATAATCTCCAATGATTATAATTAAACTAATAAAGAGAGACACTCAAGATAAGCTTGACCAGTAGTTTCCTTGAAAAGGATGGAAAAAAAGGCTGAACACAGTGTGAATTGTGCTGATTCTTTTCTTTTTAAAAACCTTAGGTGAACTTAGCCTTTTAAATGTATCCATAACGTTATCCTCTTCTTTCTGGGCCTCTAACCAATTTATTCCTAGAAGAAAGTGGTCACATGTTCTTTATTTCTGGGAAGGCCTATGCATATTTTCCATTAAACAGTGTAATTCAGGGAGTAGACACTGAAAATATTTCTCAACTGAAAAGAAAATGTCAATGTTCTGATCCAAATTAGCAGGCCAAGCCCAGCAACAAGAATGTGTAAGAACGTATCAAAACTGACATCAGCTTATCTGTCTTACTTGACAGGTGATAAACATGCAAGTTGGTATGAAAGGGCCTGTCAGCCACACATACCCCTGCATTAAAAGATATTTTAAAAAAGGTTGTGCTGGGACAAGTTTTGCTCATGAGAAGAAATCTATGTGGTGAATGCAGTAGGTGACTGACTCAGGCCAAATCTGGCAGTCAGTGTATTTTTCCTGTAGTTCATTAACTAAGACAACATCAGCCACAGATACCAGCTACAGTAGAAACAGTATCTAAATCCCTGGCCAAACTCAGCATAAAGGCAAATGCATTTTAAAGCATAAGGGTGTTTATCACCTAATGCTGATTCCTAACTGAAGGTTGATAAAACATGCACATGAAACAAAGTTTTCTCCAAGCTCCATCAGCTCAACTTGCTTGTGTCACAAATCCATGCCGTTAATTAAAAGGACATGTACCTCAAGGCTGTGTTTGACTCGATAGCTTACTCCCATGATTTTATGAGGTCATTTGAAAGCTCGCTCCAATTCCTCTACTCAAACCTCTCCCTCTGTAAGAAGAACAGCTACCGAGACTAAATTAACATTTCCAAAGAGGTTACAGATTGAGAGTGGCCAGCCACAGGTTGGCTTTTCTCAGCGGCAGCTCAGGATAGAGAAGACCGTACCTGTGTGCATGTGTCGTGCAGAGCAGAGGGACACAGCCTGTGGTGGCTGGGACACACACACCATAGGTCCACCCATATCACAGAGGAGGAACTGCAAGAGTACAGCCCCCCCCCGCACCCCTAATAGTTGTGCGCTCAACTGCTATAAAGTCAGCAAGAGACAATAACTCTGGGACATTTGCAATGTACGTTATACTCCCAAATATTTCACTCTAACACTCTTTTTTTTCCCTTTTTAATAGCAACAAATATTTCTGTCCAGGTGGTGCAAGTGGCCCACATGGTGTTTCTACTTAGCTTTATAATGTTTAAACCTTATTACCTTACACATTACATTAAATTATACTAATTGGTCATCTAAACTATAGGGCAGATCTATTTGTGCCATACTGAATGTCACCAGCATGACCCAAAAGAAGCTGCATCAAAAGAAGCATGGCCAGCAGGTTGAGGGAGGGAATTCTGCCCCTCTACTCTGCTCTGGTGAGACCCCACCTGGAGTACTGTATCCAGCTCTGGAAACCCCAACATAAGAAGGACATGGACCTGTTGGAGCGGGTCCAGAGATGGGCCACAAAAAGGATCAGAGGGCTGGAGCACCTCTCCTATGAGGACAGGCTGACAGAGTTGGGGTTGTTCAGCCTGGAGAAGAGAAGGGTCTGGGCAGCCATTATAGCAGCCTTCCAGTTCCTGAAGGGGGCCTACAGGAGAGATGGGGACAAAGGTTTTAGCAGGGCCTGTTGCAACAGGACAAGGGGTAATGGCTTTAAACTAAAAGAGGGAAGATTTAGACTAGATATACAGAAGAATTTTTTTACAATGAAGGTGATGAAACACTGGCCCAGGTTGCCCAGAGAGGTGGTAGATGCCCCATCTCTGGAAACATTCAAGGTCAGGTTGGACGGGCCTCTGAGCAACCTGGTGTAGTTGAAGATGTCCCTGCTCATTGCAGGGTGGGTTGGATTAGATGACCTTTAAAGGTCCCTTCTAACCCAAACTATTCTATGATTCTATGACTCCATTCCCAAATCTGCACAAACACATTTTACTCTAAAAGAAATTTCAGACATAAGAATCATTTCAATGTGAGAAAGAACAAAACCTCATATTTCAACATAAGAAAAAATTATCTTTGAGGCCTTTGCTCTTTTTTCTTCTTCATGCCAGCAGCAAATAAACACTTGGGAAATAAAACTTGCATGCATCCCCTTTTACATCTCCAGTAATATGGCATTTAATTCAAACAATTCACTGGACTGAAGCAGAATTACCACAGTTACAAAACTCAAAAATATAATTCTTTAACAAAAAATGAAGAATTGGTGGAAGACAGACATCCCTCATTGGAAGCCAAGCCCTGACATCAGCCCAGGAAGTCCTAACCAGTAATACTCCAAAATTTAACATTGTTTTTAGAATCTGTTTACTAAACGGGCTTGATGTCATTTATATCAGTTAGAAATTGTAAAGATCGATTAGATCAAATTTGCTGTCCCTGAGAGGATGTGATGCTGCCCTGAGTTCCCAGATGGAGAACAAGTAAAATACTGAAAATGAATGTCTGAAAGAAAAGTAAGGAATTGTTCCATGGTTTTACAAGCTTCCTACATTTGGAAAAATGTCTAGGCCTATTAGAAACATTAACTGACACAAGAAGCATAAACTGAATCCAAACTAGAAACTGGAAGGCTGAAAATTAACAATATTCAAAACACCATGCTTTTAAAAATGCAGCCAAGCATTCACCAAACTCTACCGAGCACTTCAAAAACAATGCAACAAAGCAAGCCTGACGAAATTGTTTTTCTCTACAGACAATGGGTTGTCACAACCCACTTGAATCTGGACCAGTGCCTTTAAGCACAGGTGGCAAGCACAAATATCTTGAAAAAAGCAGTGACAGAGAGTACATATGTGAATTATTTCATGCTTTTCAGCCATAAAATGCCACGACTGCCCTTCAATAATCCAGCTAGCTCAGTTTTTCTGCTACTGTGCTCTTGAGGAAACGTAAGTCACGATGTAAGACTATATTTGTCATGCTTTTGTCGTCAGAACCATTGAACTAGTGCACATTGGTGATTGTTGGAAAGCATAGTATCTGTATAATTTCATAGTGGGTTGTTGAATATACACTGCAGAAATGAAATGCTTTGCAGTGCAAGTCAGAATTATGTGCCCACAGAAAATATATACAGACACATGTTCCGTAACTTAGAAAATGAAGCAAAGATTTAGATTCAAAATCGAAGCAAAATTATTCAGCAAATAAAATAAAAGTAAATTGTAAATTAAAATAAGGAAATTGATGATGTTAACAACAGGAAAAAAGAGAATAAAATTAATTAAAAATAGACATGTAAAGAATCCTTGAAATATGTATGGAATATTGCATGGGTGAGAAGCAATATCCACTCCATTCTGAGCAAATCTATCATTAACTGTCATGTGCAACAAGCAATAGAATGCCATTAAATTTATCTACTACTTACATAAAAACATGAAGCGAATCAAGCTGAGCCATACAGTATCTTATTTTAAAAAATAACTTAGCCCAAAGAAAAGCCTGTAGGTTCTTTCTTCTTCTGAAGGGACGAGAACAATTTTATCTTCAGTGACATCTGCACAGACATCACAAATATTGCTGCACCTTACATGGGAAGTTTTCTGTGGAAGCTGCAGGTAAAAACTAGCAATGTGCTTACCCAGTCTGCTACGCCTTATCTCATCAGGTGAGACCGGACGTAACTTCCTCTCTGCCTTGATTTCCTCCAGTATCCTTTCATGAAGGCTGCGTGGCCGTGGTGGGGTTGGTTTCAGTTTTCTTGCCGAGGCCTCGGGATATAAAGATAGTCATATTTACATAAAACAGTGCTTCCTTGAAAGTAGATTTTACACTTCTTTGCAAAAGAATGTGGAATGTTGTGATATGATTTTACATGCACTCAATTGTAAAACTCACAAAAGAGGACTGTATTTTTCCCCAGTTCGTTATGATTTCCCAGAGAGAAGGGACTGCTGGTAATAACAGCTAATAATTGGTAGGTGCAGGATATTATACACTGTTCTTTAAGACACCACATTCTATATACAGAGGACAGTACTTTTGAAAGTCCATGTCAGAAAACGTAATATTTAACATATTCTCTGGACACAAACATTCTCTAAAAAGCCCCATTTTTGTTAGGAATGAAGCCCGCTGGATTACATACAGGATTTAATGGAGGTCGCGATCGGATGAAATCCAGGATTATTTCATGGGCACTCTTTTTTAATCGAGGTGGAATGTCACCGTTGACCTGGAAAGGAGCAAGACAAATACATATTTCCATGTTTTGCATTCATATTCATGTGGCTGATGAGATCAATTGAAAACTCATAACAAGCCTGACAGAGCTTGCAGTGTTCTGACTCCCGCACCAGACATAAAACCCTGCCAGTCCTGAGCAGAGGAACAATCCAGATGCAGAGCACAGGCAAGTAAAAACAGAGATAACAGCTTCTCTGCTTTGCGGATAGCTGCAGAATAACCACAACTGCCGCAGCTTTAATCAGCTATACGTCAGATTTTGAAATGATGAAATCAAATGTCAAGGGTGCAGCCGTGTCTATGGAAGAATGCAGAAAAAGACTGTATCTTGCTTGGAGAAAAAGTTGCCAACACCATTTTTAAGAACAACAATTTGAACCGTGTCTCACTGCCAACCATTACACAGTCTCTACTACTCTTTTCTTAGCTTCTGAGAAAACATAGATTCTCTTTAAGGCCCCAGTGTTCTTGATCTCCCAAGCATTGATGCAGAAGCAAAGCTAGATCTGGCACAATCACCAATGATTTTCTTGTAGCAATGGATGAAAAAAATGTTCCCCCTTGGTCTTTTGTCTTTACCACTTGCCTCTGCTGCTCTGGCCATGAAGAGGTGCCCTTGTGTCTAATTCCCAGCACAAGGAGAGGGAAGCTCTGAGCTACCTCTTTCATGGCTACCTCTTCCCCTGCACTTTTAACATTACTCAAGTGTAAAACCAAGTTTGTTAATATGTCTAGAAAGTAAATCACTAGAATGCCATGGCATGCCGTTGGAAGTACAGGAAGAGCATTTCTTTGCTGTAAATCACATATTTCTGTAGAAAATGTTACGGCTGGGTGAAGGTTGTTTGCTTGTTTGGATGGTTTTCTCCAGAGACATACATTTATTTCTCTGATACCTCATCTAGATGTAAGACCATATACAAGACATCACAGAAAAGAGTCATCAATTCACTTACATGTCCAGGATATAAAAGAAGGCAACGGAATTTTTGTTACCATCTGAAGAATTTATAAATTGTAAGCTGGGAATAAGTGTACAGATTTGCTTAAAAAAAAAATCCCCCTGTCAGGTTCAGTCTTCATACAGCACAGTGCCCAAGCACATCATCAGGGATGAGAGAGCATCCTACGCCACTTGTCCTTTTGGTACCTTCTATTACTAGACAATAGCTGGCTACCAGCCCTGTCCTCCAATTTGACAGAAATTCCCGTGACACTAGACTTCTTAGACTGAGTGTCCCAAATTTCAGCACTTTAAAAAATATTTTTATTTTTCTTTTTTAAGGGTCAGTTGGCTCATTTTTCTTTGGGAGACTCTATTCGTACAAGCTCTGTAGCCATAAATATATGTAAAGACACAGCTCTGGTTTGTCAAATCACATGGACTTTTGCTAACCAGAAGGAATGAGTTTAAATGCCCATAAGGTCACCTGAATACGATCCCTAATTGAACCTCAGTAACACCATGCAGCTTCCATATAAGCTCTGCTCACCTTGGACACGCGCCGTTTCCAGGCTGAGGCAGAGCAACAGCCTCCCACAGAAAGTTAATCCCTTCCCTGATATGGAAGGAGATGCAGAGTCCCTCCTGGGAAACATTTCATTGTTTTCCCAGGGACTCTTTCTGGAGGTATCCTACCCCAGACATGGTCCAAACTCTAATTGTGCCCCCCTACCCCACCTCCTTAGCTTCCTTAGAGTGAATTTCGTATACCTTGGCAGAGAATACCGAGCTGCTGAACTCTGCAACATGCATCACCTTCCTAAAAATAGTGCAGAAAAAATATTAAAATTGAAAAGGTTTATATTAAACGGTGATTTGACATTTTATGTTGAGGAGAAGATTATTTTAAGTGGTGTGATTGATTTCTTCTGTTTAAAGACCGAGCAATTTTTTGAGGCCAGTGTGCTTTGCAAGATTGTTAATGAGATGAGAAGTCTCTCTTCCTTGAGTTACTGTTCATCAGATGTCAAAGTTGATAGCTGAAGTTGAGAGTTATTACCATCAGAACAGCCATTTTGTAAAGTGATATTCTCCCTTCCAGCCTTGGGGGACAACCCTCTGCATGTCAATTGGAAATAAATAATACATGGCTCTGAGCCTTTCACCTCAGGGCACTCTATGCCCTGACTTAATGCCACCAGGGTATAATTAGTATCAGTATTCCCATTTGATTGGAAAAGGAGAAGCGTAAGATTTGCTTAAGTGATTTTCCACAGGATACATGGGGAGCTGGTGGCAAAGCAAGTGGATGTTTCACAGACAACAAGCCAAGAGCAGGAGCACCGGTGGCAGAACCACCTACCTTCTTATACTCAGCACCCAAACCAGATGCTGACAGGAAAGACACAGAAGGAATAGATCTATTTCTTTACTCAAAATAACTCTCTGTAATGAGCAATTTCACGTGCATCTTTTACTTTTAATTAATTAAAATTCATGGCTCTTGATTAAAGATTAAAGTCTAAATCAGAGATATATTGCACAGATGCAGCCATGATACATACAGGGGAAAAAAACCAACCAACAAAATTATCTTACTTTTTTTTTTTTTCCACATACCAGATTGGCCCCATCTGCAAACTAGTATTGAAACAAATACCTCAAAACACTGTAAAACTATCCAAAGTCTTCACGTCTGTAAAATGGCTTTTGTACAGCAGTATGCATTAAAACTGGCAGTGTGTCTAAAGCACAACAATGATTATAAAAATCAACCAGAAATTTCAAGATCTAAACAGCTAAAGCACAGAAAAATTACCATGTAATCATCTACTCACTCACAACCTGCTACCATCACATTTTAATATATAAATATGGATTTGCGGTTAAAAAAATAACTGCAAATGGTACTTAGTAACCTTTGGCTGAAGCCTGAGCTTTAAAAATGGTGATCCCAAACAAGAAGCATGTTGCACGTGACTTTCACAAAAAATGCATCACTTATCACTGACATTTAATGATCTCAGCCATTTATTTGTGTCACTTTAAAAGGTGACACCATTAAGTAGGGAAGTACTATCTCTAAATAATTTCCTAATTTCTACTCAGAGTACTGAACAGTCAGGGACAGATCAAGCTATGCTTTTAAATGCAGCATTATATTAACAAAAAGAACAGTAAAGACTTCATGTTGCATCTCATTTATTTAAAAAAATGACTTAGTTATCATTAGTAGTATATGCATTTTCACAAGTACCAAATCTAAAAATACTACCTATAATTTTAAAGCCAAAATTGA
>JAOXNO010000013.1:104185075-104205293 GCA_028565335.1 Limnodromus scolopaceus | reverse complement strand
GTTATCATTAGTAGTATATGCATTTTCACAAGTACCAAATCTAAAAATACTACCTATAATTTTAAAGCCAAAATTGATTTTAATAAAAATTTTGTCAAACATCTGTTTTGACTGATAGAAACATAATCCATTGTTCTCAGGCTGTCTTAAAATTCAGATTTAGAATTCTTGTCCTTGTCTCCTCTTCTCAAGAGCCATGACAGTTTTCGCTGATGGGAATACATATAATCAGATTTGACCCATAATGGTCAGCTAAAAGACGCTGTATTTATGTGATTTAACTAAACTTGTAATTCTATATGAATCCTTCAGGCTCCTCACATTTCATGTCAGGCTACACATGCACATTCTTGCACATTCTTCAAGCAGACCCTGCAGCAGAATCCAAGTTACCAAATTTAAGGTTTCTAATAAGAAAGAAGTTCTTTTTCGAACACAACGTCATTAGCAGTTGTCAGACTAAGCCGGTAATTGCATCACAGACAGCACTACAGGTCCTGTACCTGCAGCTGATTGTAATCTTGATTCATGTTTACACCCAGAGGTCGCTTTGGACAATCTACCCAGTGGACAAGATAGCAGGATAAAAATAGATGCTTGCAGGGATTTTGTATACAGCAAGAATCTGGATGAGCAGAGGAGCAGCTGCGCCTCCAAGACCTACCATATAATGAAGAAAATCTCCTCTGAAGAGGCAGGAGCTTGCTCAGCAGATGAATTAAAGGCTAGTCTGACAAAAGCAAAATTAGGTGACCCAGGGGTTCCCTTTCAAACAAAACTACTATACCGATTGCATACAGTAATCACGGTCCTGAGGGGACTGTTCCTCTTTCGCAGTGGGTAGTGGGAACACTTAGCACAGTTCTCTCAATTGTTAGCGGAAAGACAGATAACATCATTACCTGTGTATGCATTTTAATCCTATTGATTTAACATTTAAGTGGCATCTGCTGCAGAAAATAAATACAATCTGATAGTCTAAATCCAGATCTTGATTAGGAAAGTACTTTCAGCTCATACATAAAAGGCATTTATATTTGTAAGAGAACTCATTTATTTGCTCCCCATGTAGTCGTTCCAATTTTTTTCCTCTATTCTTTTTTCTAATGATCTCTGATATAACAAACTAAATGCTTTCTGCGTCTCCCATCTTCTCCCCACCCCCATCTCTGAATTTTTCAGGTGGAATCACAGCTTTCTCGCTAACAAAAGTTCTGTGAGGCTTTGTCAGGAAAGCAAATACATTTGACCACTGAATATTCTAAGACAATGCTTCCACTGTAACAGGCAAAGATAAGTAATTGCAAGGTATAAATATTGACAGTGACCAAATACATGCCTTTAACAAAGGGGTTAAAATGTCCTACTAGGGATAAGGAGCCCTCTAGATCAGTTGTTAACTTATCAGGAAGAACATCTTAATGTTGAACACAATATAAACCATAAAGAAAGAAAGGCCAGGGAGGCACCAGTGAATATCAAATGGCTTCTGATAAAAAGAGAGCCTCAAGTCAATCTTACATGCACCTTTATGAGTATCTCGGAGGAGGAGATCCATCAGCACTCTTCAGTTTGCTTTGGCACATTGTTTTGACTTGAAAGTAGCAATAGGATATGCTGAAAATAATTAAGCTCAGCTTCTTCAGAGTGAAGATTTAAAATTTTTTACATATAGTATTCCTTGAAAATTCATTACAGGTCATGGTAATGTAAGTTTTCACAAACACTATAATATAGGTAGTAGGCAATAGAAGTTTTCAACCATTGTAGGTTTTCCTTTCCTGTCACAGTGTAACAGCTAACATGTAACAACATGCTAGCACTTCGCATTCTGGAATTCCCAAAATTATGTTGTAACTCAAGATAAATGTTCTCCCCAATCAGAAAAGCCTAAAACAACCTCTCAGTGGAAAGCAGGAGAGTGCTTCTGACATGACTCTTAAAGTTATCATAAAACCAAGTCATTTGTTCAAGCATATGATATGTGGGTATGTCCCTCAGAATTTTAAACGCCTGCCATATGGAAAACAAAATACACAACTTTTGTTGTTTTCATGATTTTCCCCTCAATGTACTATGTAAATTTAAGATGCCATATAAAAACCATGAACATTACTATCTACATGAAATAATAATTTCAAGGTTCTCAGAAAAAAAAAGAGAGAAGAAAAGAGGAACATAAAAAAGGAAAAGAACATTTTAGATTTGACAAATTCCAGTGATTCTCTTGACTTACCATGACCTTCCTTAAGGTATAGCGTTTGGATCTAATATCATCCATCAGCATTTCATAGGGTGTGAGCTGATATTCTATTGGGAGTGGGTTGTACTGACGCTCTTGAACCTTCTTAAGTTTAACACCATTCCGTAAATCTCTCATCACCTGTACCCAAAAACGAGCCTGAAGAGAAAAGAGAGGGAAATTTTATTTGATACGTTACCCTTGAATACCACCTCAGATTAAATCAAAGTTGTTCATCCCCCTTTCAGGACACCACCAAATATGTACAGCTGTACTATTTTATTTTTAACACATCAACCAAAAACCATTTCATTTTATATAAGCCTATTTTTAACTCTTATGAATGTAACAAAACTTTCTTACAACTCAGCAAGACTGCAGAGTCTCACCTCAAGTGACTCTAAGACAACACAAAAAAAAGATTTGAAATTCTCATACCATACATCTATATTTCCATTTCAAGTATTCTGCACTCATGTCAGGAAAGTTTCCAGACTTACAGCTAATACTATGCGAATTAAAACAGTGTCTGAATCCAAAACTTTATTTCCTTAGGCCCAGAACATTTTTGCAAAATTTCCCACCAGTTTTTTTTCAAACGGAAATTTTGGAATGGACTCCAAATCCTAAGGTCTAGCAATATCCTCTCAGAACCCAACTTCCCTTTTGCTCTTTCCTGTAAGAGCACCACACACTAACACCTCCCTCTCATTTTCCAGGCAGTGAGAATGGGTGGAGAGGAGGAAGAACAGGTGGTGGACAGAAGATTGGGAGATCAAAATCAAGTACTTTTAAGAACCTCATAATATTTCCCTATGAACTGGCAAGAACAGTAAGTAGAAAATAAAAAAAGCTACATTCTGTTACGAGTTTATCTGTAATAATTCTCTTTCACCATTTGAGAGACTCAGCTGGTTGCTCTGCCTACTGCCTGGCCGCCCCTTTGAAGGGCAGTCAGCATGATACTTGTCTAAATGTCCAGTCTTTTCAAATTGCAAAAGCTTCTCCAAGAAAACCATCTAAAGAAAAAAATGTAATGCTTGGATACCTGTACTGTTTCATCTCTTTGCAAAGGAAGACTGAGACTCCATTTCGTTCTAACTTGTCATGAGTTACTATTAATTCATATGTTAAAAAAATACACTGATTTTAACATGAAACAAACAACTTAAGCTAAGCACCATAAAGAAATATAAACTACTAGTAATGCTGCTGAATCACTATTCCATTGTTGTCTTACCCAGTCAGCATTTTTTAACTCATCAAGATCTGTGCTGGATTCATCACTTGCCCCTTTGTCCATTTCTTGAATCTTCTTCAGATTCTGCCAATGAAAAGAAAATGAGTCAATAAGTGAATGGTGACAGTACCCTCAAGTAAAACTGAAGCTTAATTTTTGACATCTGTTGAACTATGCTGTTTGGGTGTTCTACTGAATGTTTTATGACTTGAATAGTAATACTGTAACAGTAACTTGAAATATCATTTGAATGTATTTCTCTTAATTGAAAAGTGGATGTTAAATGCTGGGGAAAATAAAATCTTAAGTTTTGACTATGAAAGTACTTCAGATAAGAGCATGTCAGAGGAAAAAATATACATAGAAATTTTAATATTCCTAAAATTGGACTTTTCACAGAGAAAAAACCCCAACTACCTAACAGATCTGTCAAGCTACAACACAGAAAATGTTACTGACTTGGTAAGGATACCATTCATAACAAATTCCTCTTATGTATTGAATTTAAGATCTCATTTTTGTAGGAGAAATTCCCAGAAAGTTAGTTGTGAGGAGAAATAAACTATGAGAAATCCTTTAAACTGAATAGTGACAGGCTTGTGTATATGTTGAAATTAAGTACTCTTTATAACATGGTTCTAGATTCTGAAATAAAATAATGTAAGAAAGAGAAACACATCTTTCAAAGGTACAAACTAGTATTTATGAACAAGATCAGATCATGCAAATATGGAAAAGATTGTCTGCAAAGGGACAAAAAAAAGCTTTCATACTAAAAAAAGTATGAAAAATGATTAAAAGTTACAGCAGACCAAAGAAGAGGCAAGCTTGCATGCAGACAAATACAAGTGAAAGATTTAAAAGGCTGTGGCTGTACAGAAATGAACTTACACACATAAACAACTGCATACTCAAAATGCTATTTCTGGTTTACTTCTGTACTGAAATGTTCTAGAATCAGCAATACCAACAATACTCAAGTCCACTTTTTTCTAAGTACTCACTAGTGTATTCAAAATGGATAGTTAAATCCTCTGCTGTTTATTTTAGGAGACTAAAGCAACAGGTCAGAGGCCTGACATGTATTTATTTATCAAAAATCTTTTTCTCACTCAAGCTCTTCCTTTGCTGAAACTCAACAATCAGTCTCAATTTAGCTTTTGAGCTTCCCAGAAAACTTAAAAATAAGTGTATTTTGTTATTTTTTTTTTTCCTGGAAGTAGTTATTCCAAAACTGCCAGCATTTCAGTGGAAGAAATGGAAGCACTGGAAGAGCACTTGCACATTTAACAGAGTGCAAGTATCTACCAAACCTGGTTACAGAGATAGCACAAGTGAGTCAGCCACCACAGAGGTTTTGGAAAGAGAACAGATCGGTTATTTATTGTCTTATTTAAGCAGGTAACACACTTGGTTTCACATCAAAGAAGAAATACTACCATTGCCCTATTAAAACAAAATGTATAATTTACAGGAAGACTCTTAAAAATCCATAAATCACCTACACTACAGAAATAAATATATCATGGGACAATGTGGGAATGTTGGCATGACTTGCAGTATCACCACAGGACACCCAATTGAGAAAGAATGTCTTTATGGAAAATTGTGTTGGTCCTGCCGCTGAGGTCAGCAGTCAGTCTGACACTTACAGGCGATCACCCTTTTCCAAGGGAAAAAAAAAAAGAAAAATTGAAAGAATGAGTAACATAAAGGCCTTGCTCATATATTGTGCTGTCCAGAGTTTCTTCTTTTCTGTATCATACATTTGCAGTAATCACTTCAAATACAGTATCTGTGGGCTGTAAATTACTTGCTTTCTTGCAGACTGCTAACATTTATTGATAAACTGCAAAATATACAATCCTTCTGATACTTTCTCCTTTTCCTCTCTAATAAAAAAGCTAACTTCAGTAAACAAGCTCACAACTGTCAGGTTTGCTCATCCTTTCCATACTGGAAGGTATACATTAATTTTTAAAAAATTAACATGTTCCAGCTACTTAACCTTTCCTTCGACTGTTCAACAAGACTTCCAGCAATTACCCCTTTCAGCAACCGCGTTCCCTACCATACAGTTTACTGGGCTAGTTTATGCCCAAAGGCTCATGCCTTTGATTGACATAAATATTCCATGAAGCTAAAAAGATTACAACCTGTTTTTCCTAACAGCAGAAAGTAAGACAGGGAAAAAAAACCCAAACCTGAACAGCTGAAAGACCTTCCAAATAAGGAAACCATCTAATTAATTTCTGGGGAACATAGCTAGAGGGGGAGTTTCTTCTGGAGAAAGCACAGGTGTAAGTGATGCTGGCTACACTGGAGAATTGCAAGAGAAAAACCTGCCAGCCAAGAGGTAAGTCTCTCAAAGTGCAGTTTTATGATCCAAATGAGCTGATACAAGCACAGGCTACTGCCAAAGCCAGGCTCCTACTCTTCCCCATCCTGGGTCTTTTTAGTCTAGAGAAGAGAAGGCTGAGGGGGGATCTGATCAATGCTTAGAAATACTTAAAGGGTGGGTGTCAAAAGGATGGGGCCGGTCTTTTTTCTGTGGTCCCCAGGGATAGGACAAGAGGAAATAGGCACAGACCTCAACATAAGAAGTTCCACCTAAACATGAGGAGGAACTTCTTTACTCTGAGGGTGGCAGAGCACTGGAACAGGCTGCCCAGGGAGGTAATGGAGTTTCCTTCTCTGGAGACATTCAAAACCTGCCTGGACATGTTCCTGTGCAACCTGCTCTAGGTGGACCTGCTTTGGCAGGGGGGTTGGACTAGATGATCTCCAGAGGTCCCTTCCAACCCCATGTGATTCTGTGATTCTGATTCTGTGATCCTAGCCAACTGCTCCAGCTCTTCCCCTCACAACAGCACAGACCCACACTTCACCTCTTAGGGATAGTTTATTCCCCTCCCCAGCACTTGGCTCAGACCCCTAAACTCAGCTCCCCATGTAATTAGTGGAGAACAGTAGAAAGGAAAGGAATTTCCACCACTGTAGAAGGTAGAAATCTTTGGAGGATTGGGGAGAAAAAGAAACAGCAAGTGCTCTATCCTTCCAGCCGATGCTTAGGAAGGTTTCTTTTAACTCTTCCCCACCTGTCAGGTGCTGCTTAGGAAGGAATACATTCACTGTGACAAATGACCAAATGAAATATCATCGTTTCCCTCCAGCAACCCCAGCTAACCATCAGTGGGCTTCGCATCTGTTTCAATCATAAATTATGGAAACGAACACATTTACAATACAAGGGACCATTTGTCAGAACATAACTGCGATCCAAAACCTGTGAGCAACCTCAGCTGCAGTAGCCACTTGTACTTACCCTTGGGACAACGGGTTAAGAAGAGCTATTACGGTATAATAAATACAGGGCCTAAGTGAGATTCCATTTCAGAAAGCAGAAACATCTTAAAAGGGTTTTTCTAAACGATGCGGGAACCTCAGACCTGATTCACCTCCTACAGCCTGGGTGTTCCTTCAGGAAATCAGGGTTGGATGCCTAGGAAGCGAATGTTTCAACAGTGTGGCTTTTTTAAAAATCATTACAGCATTTGGGTATTTTTTTTAAAAAAAACCCTGCATTTTGTGACAAAAGCTAGTCATCTAAATACCGAATGCCTTCAAACGTCTTGCTGCACTATTAAAAGCAGGCTGTTGATTTGCTGCCGCCGCGTGTCCCACATTTGAGGCGCGCTCTCCTGTGCTGGGTGACAGATGGGGGTTTATGTAAGAGACTTGTCAGCACAGCGTCAGAGACTCGCTGCCACAAAGTGCTCTCTAAAATGCAATGTTTTAATGAAGACGGAATTCTTGGGAATCTAGATCTGGACTTTGCTTTTCACCAATTGCTGAATAAAGCCTACTGCAGTTCTCAGTTTTTATGCTTAATTAGGAATCATTCGTTCACCTGTTCACACTGTTATCTGTAAAATTAATAAAATATTCTAGCACCTCTGGGCTCCATTTAAAAATGTATAACCTGCACACAGGGGAAAAACTGCTTTTATATATTTTGCTATCCAACTTGGGTTTAAATTCCAGGCACCATGCTGCTCACCATAACTGTTTAAGGAGAGGGAAAAAAACCCCAAAGCACATGCATGTCACACTTATTGAATGAGGGTGTCTGCATTGCTTAAGGAAAAAAACCTCCACAGAAACAAACCAGCAGCCTTTTCCCTTATTAAAGCTCCTAAATTGAGGGATTAAACAAATCACGATGGGGCTGCAAGCCTGACGACAACACAGTTGCAAAAGTGGAGTCACTGGAAGCCTGGAAGTGTAGGCAAAAGTGAAGTTATGAACAGAAAAGTTTATAAATCCGTTTCTTTCTCCAGCTGTGCTTTCTGAAACTCCAAGCAGCAGGGCATTTAACAGCTTTTACAGTCACGAGCCTATTAAGAGAAACTTGGCTAATGACCATATTTCCAAAATAAGTTAGCCATTAACATTGTTTAGGTACCTATTAACTACCTCTATTATCATAATTTGTACAAATAATACATCAGTATAGCCATGTTAAATGGAAAGTAACGCTTGACTTTTTTAATTAACTGTTTTCCAATTGAGACTTTGCATGGCATGAAACTAGGGAAAAAAAAGAAAGGAACAATTTCATTTCTACTCGTACTTAATTAGAATTTGTATGTTTATATTTTCACACAGATCAGGTTGAAATATATCCAGGCAGACTGAAAGAATTACGTTTTTACATCAGAAAGGTCAGAAATGAAAGGTGACATGACTTAACAGCACGAAGACAACAGATTGGGAGCCTTATCGGTATTCTACCAAAAACTTAATTACAGGGCATACTGTGGATAATGAAATTATGGACAAGTTTTTGATGAACATGGACTTTCACCACAATCAAAGAAGTAGTCAATTATAAAAATATACGAAGTCTTAAATAGTTTGGAAGGAACATTAATCTTGATGCTTTAGGGTATACATCAATCTCTAAATTTTTTTGAGGTATGAGTCAAACCTACTGCTGCAGATTAAGACACATCTGTCTACTGGACACTTCTTGTATTTTATGCTGGTCCGCATCACATTGTGTCTTTTAGCACCAGCTGTGCCAGTTGTGGAGTTTATCCCCCACAGCCCACTCATGAATGCTTAGCTCTGCTACAGGCTGGCATCATCATTTACTGGTACCACTCTAAGACTCGCAGAGTGGTTGACGTTGGAAGGGACCTCTGGAGGTCAGCTGGCCCAGCTTCCCTGCTCAAGCAGGGCCAACATGGGCCAGTTGCCCAGCACCATATCCAGGTGGCTTCTGACTAGCTGCAAGAATGGAGACTCCCCACCCTTCCTGGGCAACCTGTGCCACTGCTTGGTCACTCTCACAGTTAAAAAGTGTTTCCTGATGTTCAGAGGGAACTGTGTTTTCAGTGTGTGCCCATTGCCTCTGGTCCTGTCACTGGGCACCACTGAAAAGAGCCTCCTTTGCACCCTCCATTCAAGTATTTATAGATGTTGATGAGATCCCCCTGAGCCTTCTCTTCTCCAGGCTGAACAGTCCCAGGTCTGTCAGACTCTCCTCATACATGAGACGCTCCGGTCCCTTCATCATCTTAGTGGCCCTTCGTTGGACTCCTTCCAGTATGTCCACGTCTCCCTCATACTGGGGAGCCCAGAACAGGACCCAGCACTCCAGCTGGGGTCTCACCAGTGCTGAGAAGAGGGGAAGGATCACCTCCCTTGACCTGCAGGCAATATTTCTCCTAATGCAGCCCAGGACACCGTAAGGTGTCTTTGTGACAAGGGCACATTGCTGGCTCACTCAGCCATTAAGCGCACGTGGAGCATTAACTCCAGTAGAAGGCAAGACGGGGCAGTAACAGGGAGCTGAAGGAGGACTAGTGCAGATGTCCCCTCCTGGTGGATCCCTGACCTGATCCACAGCAACAATTCTGCATTCCTATGCTTGCATACTCTCTGTCTCCCTCAGTCACACTCGATGACATTTCTGAGCAATCTGTGTGACCTTTCCAGATACCCCACAGCAGGAACATTTGCTTTATATCCCATGGACATCACAATTATTTGTGCCTACAGTTCTGTCTATGGCTGCCAACAAACGTGATCTCAATGACTTTTGGATGATCCTGAAAAAAAAGAATCTTTTCTTTTACATGAGGTCTATTTATAGCAGATATGCAAACTATCAGACATGAATGCATTTCCTCCACCTTGTTGATCATTTTTCCACATACACACAATCAAAAAAAAAAAAAAAAAAAAGAGAGATCCACTTTTTGTGGAATTTTCCTATTGGAATTTTAAAATCTCTCATCTCACTCCTTGAGATGAGAGACAAGCTGTATTCCATTTTTGTCATCAGCTGTAAATGCTTAAACAGCAGGACACAGTTAGTGGGTCTTGACCTATCAAAAGACCATTTCTGGATGGCAGCAGACAGTACCCAGGGTTGGATATGCAGCAGAGGCACTTTTCACAGAACCTGAGCAGGATACAGATCCTGGCAGCAAGCTGAAAAAACACCCTGGTAAACTTGCTAGAAAAATTTTACCTTGCAAAAAGATGCAAAGGTAGATCAGCTTAGTTAACTTAATTTCAACCCTATCTTTGGAGTTGCTGCTGCTATTCCACAGAAATATGTATTTTGACTACTGTTACTCTATTTTTATTTTTTTTTTCCTATTGCAATAGTAGTATCAGACCTTTCCCAGCTCTGGCTTGAGTCCTGTCCTGTGCATCCACTACATTAAATGTTTCATTCTCTTTAAGAATGGAAGTGCCATCTCCCTGTCCGCCAGTCAGCTTTACTGCTGACCTTTCATACACAGGGAATCAGACTGGAAATAAAACCCACATGACATCAAGTATGTGACAAAGTGCCTAAAACATTGTATTTGACATCCATTGAGATGACCTGAACAGCTCACTCATTGCTTCATCATTTCTGACTAATGCACTCACCCAAATGCATGCCAGTAAAACCCTTTCTGAAACTACGCTCCATTTGTTATATGACAGTGATGTTCATGTGATAGACTGGAGAGCACGTGACTACTCAGTTTATATATTAGTAACAAAACATATTACAACCCTATAGGCCCACCCTTCCTGCCTCCTGACCTATCCCTCATGGAATCCCCTATCTTTGAAAATCCTGTCAATTTTTTTATAGTGCCAAATTGAAAACACTATCACAGCAATATTTCTTCTGCCTCTTTCACAGTGTACTTCCCTTCTAAACCTGTCCTGCGCTGTAGCATAAGATAGGTGACATTGGGTCCACTCCTAGCAAGTGAATTTCTGCAGCTAAAAATTCTCCCTCTTCCACTACAGTGAAGTTGGCTGCTTAAGCACCTACAGAGCAAAAACTATGAACTTCATATAGCTGGGAAACAGATACCCAGATGCCATCCATTGGCCCTAGAAGGAATCCAAGAACTTTCAAAGTATTTTTTCTTCATAGGAAAGTTATTTTAAGTAATTTAGAGGACTTTTTCCCCTTTTGGTGTTTTTCATTTCACTTTGATCTCATGTCCACAACTGTGTCTAGGTCTGAAGGATTCTAATGGAAGATCTCCAAATAAAGCTGTCAGTTTTGAAATAAACTAATAGTTTAAAATTCCTGGCATCTTTAGTGTCACAAACACAACATTACACAGTATAGGGTTTTTAAAGATTAGAGGGTTTCCCCCAGTTATCTGACAATGCAGTTACTAAAAATTCATGACAATAAAATGTCCTTATTGAAGTATTAAGTGTTTCTCTCCTTTATACCCAATACTCATATGACAATTACAAAAGGAAAAGTTTATTGACTTAAACTGTATTTAACCGTATTCCTCATTAATTAAGATTATTCTATGTATTTGCAAGAGACAAGAGCATATAAACAATACCACAGCTTTTACTGACACAAACCCAGTGTGATCATATGATTCCCACTTGCCTCAAGTATAAACTATAGTGGTCATTTTAAAATGGTGTAACAAGACTTACTGCATTCCACCTTGTATTTTCTTCATACCTACTTTTTTGTTTGTACGGTACATTATTTTCAAAATTAAATATATTCCAAATCTATCGTTGGTTAAAAGCTATAAGCGAGGATCAAGTGCATCATAAAACAAAAGTACTCAGTTTCCAGAAGCTGCTTGTAAGATAGTTTTCTCGGTCACTTCATCTATGCCTACTGGGGACCGACCCAGAGTAAAATGAAATCAAAAGATGAAAAATCTGGCCTTGGTTAGGTGCAGCAATAGAAGTCTTACTGATTTCAGTAGGGCCAAAATTCCATCTACAAGGATTACTTCCTTTGACCTAAATGTGCTTTGAATCAATCCCTAATAGCCTTTGAGAGGCAAATGGTTTCTTTCATTTGGGATTAACTCATAGTATGCTCTACAGTGTGATCAGATGTTGTTGGTTTTTTACATCCAATTACAAGGTGATTAAATAATTTGCAATTTCAAAACACCCCTCTACTTTTAAAATAAATTTAAAAAAAATTGTTGTTAAGACTTAATTTTAAATGGTTATAAACCACAATGTTTTAATTTGACATTGACAACAGAGGTGCCTTATTACTGCTTACTGTGGCCAAAATGTTCGAGAACTACTGGAAACACAATTTCTCTCTGAGCAGAAAGATGAACTCCAAAGGGCCTTATCTTTGAGCCTCAACACAGACTCTGCAATAGCTGTTAATTGAGGTGCTTCTAGCATAGGTCCCTCAATTAGTATATCCAGGGGGCGGAATACTAAGGACCAGTCAAAAGCTGAGATGTGAAATTAATGCCGTCAAGGTTCAGGAGACAGATTTAGCACAGAGACACTTGTATCCTGTCTGCTCTCTGTATCAGGGGTATTGGATGCAGATGAACCGTAACACAGGCACTTCAGAAAACAAGTGGCTCTTTAGCCATGCTGACACTGTCCAAATTATCCTTGTATGATACTGTTTCAGTTTAAAAATTGCTTTCCGTTTGAGTAGGACTGGAGGAAAAGTGGTGGTGAAACTTGACCCCAACCAACAGAAAAACATCTCTGAAGGATTCTCCCCCCTGGATGGATGCATCTCAACCAGGAAGGAAAGATAGCACCAGTACCTTATGCCTCTGACTGGTTTGTGTCTTCCACCACCAGCGTGAGGATAAAAGCTCTCTTGTGCTGCTCGGAGGGTCATCTGACTCTTTAATGAGCTCATTCAGCTCATTAACCTGACAAGGAATGACTCCCTTTTTTTTTGTTTGGTATTTGCTGTGTTTGTTTCCTAGAACCAGACCAAGGAAAACAGTGGGAGCATGTGTGGGTGGGTGGAACAGCTCTGCCTCTGTCAGCAGCAAAATGTTTAGATCAGTCTGTAAAATCTTATCCTGCTTTTCAAAGGTACTGTAGCTCTTGACTTACAAAAGTAAAGAAAATCCTTCAGGGATTTATGAAAAAGAAAAATTATGAAAGTGTTCTTAGTTGGCTTCAGTGAAGAAACCAGATTTAAGAAGCCTGTTTCCCTTCCTGCCCTTCCCTTTATCCACTGGTTTTCCAATGTAACCAGCACTCCCACTGTGTTAATACTATTGTTTATGGAGCCATTCTGCAGGCCAGATCACTGAAACTATCTTCATTAAAAACCATCCGCCCACCCTCAAAGTTAGTCTTCAGCCAGACCATTTAATTGAAGTGGTTCCTAGGATGGCCTTTCAGTCAACAGTACCAGCCAAGCAGGCACTGAACATAAGCATCACAGGTGGAAATTTCTCTTAAGTTGTCTCTGCTGTGAAGCCTATGTGACAGACAAGCAAATCACGCACACATCAAAGGTAAGGGAAGCTGCTGACAAAATATGAGCAAGAAGAATCTCAGATAATTCTCGGCCAAAGACAAGGCATAAGAAGGAGCTGAGGAACAAAAGGCGAAGCTCTGACGGCTCACATCATCCCTGAAACACCAGAGAAGGAACAGATGCATGCATGCAATGTGTAACCCCCCAAGAAAAACTTCTGGTTTACTCCCAAATAGACTAGTCGCAATTAATAACAATTTCTATGAGATATCTATAAATGGTTACAGACCAAAGGCAAAAAAACCTCAACTGTAGAACTGCTCTCCCTGAACGCTACAGATAATGTCCTCGAGCATCTGACATCCACTGCTGGCTGGGTACAGAGTGATTTTGTAAGCCTAATTCACACAGTAATGAGCTCAAAAGCAGAAAACCTTCTCAGACTGCTTACCTCTTTTGCACTTTTAATTTTGGCCAAGAAAGTGTACAGTTCCATTGTTTCAGCAAACAGAGCCCGACATACTGCTTGATAGTGGTTCGGTGCCTCTGATTGGGTTGGCAGGTGGGCAGCACACAGCTAGAGAGAAAAATAAACAGCAATATTAAAACAATGCCCCATTGCTTTCGTTAAGGCTACAGAGTAGGAGATAACATGAAAGGGAATGCAATGGGAATATTTATGGCACAAAAATCCAGGAGACATTTAAGTTTCGGCAGAAATTGGGGTGTATTTTCTAAACCATCTCCTACCATTTATTTTATACGAAGAGTTCTATAAGGACAGTAAAGGGGCTGGTTGACCACATCCTGGTAAACTCTGAAAGCCAAGACATTGCCTTTTCAGTAAAAAAAAAAAGACGATATAACTGTGAAGAGAGATAAAAGCAATCCTGCAGTATCAAATTTTGGGAAAACGTATTTAATTCAAACCAGCTTTGACACTGTAAGTCTTGTTTAGCTTCCTGTGAATGGAGAGAACTGTGCCCCTGCCAATTTATGAAGGGGTGAAATGCGAAGCAAGAAAAAAGTAAAGCGCAATCGTCAAGCTGAAACTCTGTTTTAATTTATTTCAAGCAGTACAAAGATTTTTAAAATCTGCAAGAGTCATGGGATCAGAGTTTTATTGCTTCACCTCAGACATTCATGAGCATTTCCAGACACAGGCAGAGCTGATGTAAAGAAACAGTGATAAATGTTTTCATATATGCTAAACCTGCAACACCCTGCAAGCCGACTCAAATCGCTAATAATAATTCACAACTACTGTTAAGCAGTAAGTCGGTCCAGCGTTGCTTTTAGACTAAAATATTTAGCTCCCATTTCCGACATGAGAAGTTTCACTGAAACCAGCCTTTATATTTCAAGTAGAGAACCTGGACGGCCTGAGCAACATCCAGCTTCACCAACATGAACATGATCTGGCTTCTACTACTGTAGAATAGTTCAGCACTGACACCAATTGTTGCAATATCTTTTTCTTACACTTTTTTTAAGTCAAGTCCATCCCCTGTAAGCATTCATCATGAAAATCTTGGCTGGAAATGGACAGAACAAAATAACATTTACAATTTGTTCCCTAAACAGTTTTAAATAAAAATCCCAAAGCTGAAACCTAGAGCACTCATATAATATATCATACCGGTGTAAATATTAAAATGAAACAAAATCTTAATAAAGGCCTTAAAATGTGTCTTGTTACTATGGTTTTATAGTAGCTATTTATTATACATACAGCTGTATTTAGAGCAATGGAGCTAAAACTTAAGAAAAAGCCAAAAGCTGAGGCAGTAGGTGGCTGCATTCAGATCTCTAGAACTAAAGCTTGAGACACAAGCCTCTTTAGGAGAAGAGCCCTTAATTAGCCCAGTGACATATTTGTCTAAATCTCTCCTGTCATTACAGTGAATGCTGTGGTTACAAGGGGCACAACGCATGTAAAGCCTGGGCTGCTTTTTCATATTGCTTTCAATGTGATTTAAATCCACGCTGCCACTAAAAGGTGTGATCCTGTGGCCTCCAGCTGTACGTGTCCACTGATGCCCTTATGCTGGCACCGGAGTTGGTGCCCTAACTCCGAGAGGATTATTCCCTCGGGCAAAAATTAACACCGTGAAGGAAGTGGGACAGGAGACAATTATTCTTCATGGCACGGACACACGCGCAGTGGCGCAGGCAAAAAGGAGCAAGGGGCATACGCTGCCAGAGAGGGGAAAGGGAGGAAGGGCTGAACGACTTCTTTTGGTTGCAGCCAGATTTAGATTGGCTCAGTCTCCCCGACAAGTTGTTTTCTAAGGCCATAGCCCCCTTGTTACCTTTTATTTCTTCCCATTAGTTTAACAATACAGAGTTCAGTGCTTCAGATCTGGTCGGCTTCTTTGATAGATTTTCACAGGCACAATTTGGACTCCTGCAATATCCTATTCTGATTATTGTACTCATATATATAGATATATATATATGTCCTTTTAGTCATAAAAAAGAATATAGATAAGAAAAGTTTATATATCTGTGCATGTGTATTTTCCTTCCTTCCCATATACTTTCTTTATAAATAGGGAACACAAGGCAGATATGTTCACAAAACTGCCCTTGATTCCTCCCTTTCAAATTTTACACTGCATGACAATGATGGCCAAAATTTTCTTATACCTTTCACATTTCTTTCCAGATAATCACAAGGACATACCTGACAGAAAAAAAACCCACTGATTTTTTTTTCCTTTCTTTTTTCTTCCTTTTTCCCCCCCCCCCTTTTTTTTCCTTTTTTCTGTTTTTTTTCTTTTTTCACAAATCATTCATCTTACTTGAAGGTAAAGGAAGAAAAACCAAAACAGATGCACCTCTAATGTGTCTACAGTGACAACGTATACCATAAAGGCAGAAGTGGTTAAATATTTTCCTCGACTTTTTCATAAGTCAGAACATTTGAAAGACCAAATTCTAAGAATGGTTAATTTCTGTTCCTTTCTCTCAAGAACTAATCATGTCCTTACCTGCCATACTATGTTTTCAGTAAGCTATTTCTGGTTATTAATTGTAGCACAGATAGAAAGGGTTTCATTCTAAAATACACCACTTACAGGAATAACAATAGCTGTAAGAATAACAACAGCATAAAATGGTACAAGTCTTAACAGCCGAGAATAAAATTTTATTATTATACAGGTTGCACACAGGTTCTTAAGAATTTTTTTTTCCTTTATTTAGAAGCATATTAATTAGAAGTAATTTGCATCAAATATTGAGAAAGTTAATAAAATACAGCAGTGGCAAGTTCAAGCAGGGTATGGATATAATCTTGATTTTATTATTGAACATGAAGTAAAGCAAAAAAAAAAATTAAACACCTGCTGCTCTACTTAGTTACAAAAGCAGCCACATAAAAAGTAAACCATTTGGTTTGTAAACGTTAGGCTGCAGATATTAAAAGAGAGTGAGAAGCTCCTACTAACTTTCATGTTCTAAAAAATCAATCTCCGAGTGATCTTATATTATGTGAAGATGCATCACATACAAAAGCCCCTTGTGACAACATTAAGTGACTTAGCATAAATTTTTGGATTGGGGAAGGTAAGCTTGAAGGAAAAGGAAAATGCAAATAGGACAGAGTGATTTTTTTTTTTCCCCTTCATTGTAATATATTGTACTTGCACGTTGTTCAGAGCGCTTGACAAACTATAACTTCCACATGAAAAAATACTGCAAAATCTAGTCAGGCAAGGGAAATCAAGTATGAAATGTCACTTCTAGCCTGAGTACAGGATATTTATTCACTTTAAAAAATTAATTTTATGATAATAGCGTTTGAAAAGCTTTGTTACTGCAACACACCAGGAAAATCACAGCCAGAATGTTTTAATAATTGAGATATGAAAAGACAGCCACCTAATGAACTCCTCCTCCCTTTACCATGTCATAGTGGTTGTGGTGCAAGAAGGATTAAGATCAGGTCTGCACTCTTTTCCAGCCATTCAGAGTTCATCGAGGAAAGAAAGCCTCTGTACACTGCTTATTCTGACACTTGCCTTTTCATCCCTCATGATACAACTTAAAACTATCCTACAGGGAATGAATGCGAACAGTGCCCAGAGCTTAATACAAGGGTTGGTTGTTCTGTTTCCAAGAAGTCTCAAAAAGTATGGTTGAAAACAAATTATGTGGTCTTTACAAACTGGAGAAAGATCAAAAATATTATCAACTATTGAAACATTAACCAGCTCAGTCTGCAAATAATTCCATTTGCAATCATTGTGAAGAGCTGGGATTTTTTTTTAATTTTTTTTTTTCTTAACTGAGCCTATCCAAAACCCAGCTTGACCCAAAGCATTCAATCTTTGCTTAGATCACTAAGAAGATTAGAGACTGTTTCCATCCACATTCAGGGTTCACAGAAAAAAAAAGGCATTATGTAAATACCATAGCCTTGCCAGCTCCTCTATCCAAATTCATCCTCAATTGACTAGGAAGCAGAGTGCACCAAGCCAAAGCAGTGTTAACAGAAAGCATAATATAACCATCCGAAGAGATCAAACAACATTTCTCGCATCTGTTTGAATATATTCCATCAAGGGCTCCGTAAAATTACAAAAAATACAACCGACTCACCCACTAAAATTCAGGCAGGTTTTGTAAAACCTTTTTGGCTAGATATACATTAGAAGCTTCATCAAAACACCTGGCCTGCTGGAATTCGGATTTCAAAAGACAAAAAAAATGTTTCCACTTGCATTCCTCTTGGGCAGAGGGTCTGTATGAATGCACCACAAAGAAAAGGATTTCTTTTTCCCATGGGACACAAAGACAAGCTATTGATATTATGCAAAACATACCACCAGCCTGCAAATGCCAGGCTTGTTAAGTGTTTTGAAAGCCTTGGAGTATTAACATAGACTTAAAAGATGTACTTTTTCTTAAGCAACAAGAAGAAATTGCTTTTACCAATAGATCACTGAACATGCAACCGTACTAGGTATCTGCCTCATCCTTTGCAGTATGGTACTGCAACAGCTTAAAGAAATAAAACTCAGCTTGAGATGCCTTCCCAAGTTACAACTGTTTTCTGAAAGATTTTATCTCCGTGCAGATAAACTAGACCTTGTGATTAGGCTTTTTTTTCCATATATATATATATATAAAAATAATTTTATTCCTATGAATATGAACTTCAAGGAGCCATCTGCCTTACCAGAAAAATCTTACCAAGACAATACTTGTGTATTTGTAAAATTCAACCAAGCATTTTGCTTTGCTTTACTATCCAGAATAATGTTAAGGGATCGACCATTCAGGGGAATAAGAAGTGCTTTGACATGAGCTGGTAAGATGTTTCTGCCTGCTAGGACCACCAATGTGCATAGTACATTGTACATAGTGCAAGTTTTGAGGCAGCTTTCACAACACGTGGAGCCAGCTCTCCTGCTCCCTACCAGTTCACAGCTGCTTTCTTGAACTTTCCGGGCAGAGATTTGCCCCTGGCTCCGCTGCTTGTAACTGCAGGAGGGCCAAGGACTAGCTGACCCCTCTGATGAAGGACTTAAGGGGAATACTAGCAAGGTAAGACTGCCATAAGGCAAAAGGGATGGGAGCAGTGCTAGCTATTTATCCACAAAATAAATTCACAGAAAGTACAGAAAGTATTCACAGAAAGTTACTCTTCTCAGAAAGCCACCTGCAGAAGCTTTGTAACTTTTTAAACAGATTTTTTTAAATCATCATTTGCAAGTGCCATGGGAATGTCCAATTGCTTGGCATGTGAGCTCCTAATTAATTTTACACACCTCAAGGAAAAGGTAGGTTTTGTGGAAATTAAGGTAAATTGCTACTTTGCTGATGTCAAGCACATCTACCTCATTATTTAGGTGTTCCCCAGCAATCTGGTAAGGCTTTCCCCACACACTGGTATTTGTTGCATTGATCGTGTTTTGCATCACTTTGAGGTGGACAAGAGAAGAACTACGTAGCACTTTACTTACACAAGTTCAGAATGTAATGGTTTAAGTGATCCTTCCCATAACATGGCTTAACAAATACATTCTTTCCTTACTTATTTCCCTTTCTAATATGAAAACCAAAATGTAGCAGCAAAGCTATTGCATTTAGCAATAACGTCTACAATTTGATTAAATAGTGGCCTTGGCTTGTTCCCACTTTCAGGACTGTAAAAAGAAGAAAAAGTGTAGCTGCTGAAATTAAAGCCAAAACTGCAAATGGGAATTAGATGATGCAAGGGCTGACAACAGTGTTTTGCATAACATCTTCATCCTTAAAGAAGTGTCTGGTTGTCTGTATCATACAAGCTTCACCATCTTTAACTACACTCTCCTTCGCAAACTCTGAGGATTAAAGGCCTTGAGCAAATTATTTATAGATACGATTAAATGTCAAACAGGAACGGACAAACAAATGTTTCCAAATGGTCTCCTGAGTCAAAACTTAACTCAGCGCAGAAGTAAAGCTGAAAGACTTACGTGGGTAGGCTGTATTGGGGAAATGCTGCAGTGCTGATTCACATGCTGGCAGTTGGTTTTGGAAATCCATAGCAACACCTGAGCAATCCAACAATACTCAGGATGAAGCCGGTGCACAGTAAAGGACTCTCCTTCATTATTTTCTTCTAAACAGAATATCTGTCCTGACACTGTTTCCTCCAAGTACTGACTGCCCGGAGGTGCTGAGCACTGTGATTCATTTTCTTTCTTAAAATCTTACATTTCACAACTATTCGAAGATTTTTAACTACTTTTCCATGCTATTAGAGTGAACTTAAGAACTGATGAGCATCTTGATAAAAATTCAACAGACAGCAACTGTAAGACTAACATCTCACTTAAAAACTTGAACGTTTTCCAATGACAGAAACAATTAAAGGTGAAGACAATTTGTATTCTGTTACATTTCACTGAATTTCACTGAATTTTTAGAGTTGGAAGGGACCATAGAGATCATCTAGTCCAACTCCCCTGCCAAA